>JAJGRW010000457.1:465982-575391 GCA_025461045.1 Carex parvula | reverse complement strand
TTAAGGGCTCGACTTTATATTTGAAATGACTGAGAAAAAAATATCGCTTTCTTGCCACTCTTTTCCATTTGACTTGAGAAGGTCCGATGGGCATCGGACCTACCTCGGTTCGATGGGTTTAATCACCACCGATTTGCTTTTAGATTCGTGCAAAATGCTTTAAACCCCATGCGTGTATGTTTCAATTTTCGTGCGCACAAATCTTGTACTATATCGGACGGTCAGCGTGGCGTTGAATCTAAAAGTAGGTCCGATGGACATCGGACCTACTCCGTTCTCTTTCCATTTAGGCCAACTCCTAGAGTGTATATATAAGTCTCTCTAGTACATTTAACTTATCCTTGTAAAGCTAACCGGATTTGCTCCGAATTATACACTTTCCCTTATGTCTCTGTACATTTAACTCATCCATCTCATTAATTTTTTTATTTAATTATAAAAAATAAATATTTGTATTTTCTGAAGTAATAGTTAATAAGTATTGTTATTTTTTAATCCACTTTATTTAATTATAGTAATTATTTTATTAATAAGTATAATTATATGATATCAAGTATTTTAGAATAAAAAATATAATTTTTCACAACTAATCTCACGATACAATCAAACATTCATTTCAACACATTGTCATATTCATCCCCACACATACCCATATCCATGAGTTTTAGTAAATTCAATAGTGGATTTTTATTTCCGTCAAATTCAATCTTATGTAATCCAGTGACAACTAAATATATCCTAAGTCGTATTTTTTTTTTTTTGATAAAAGTGGTTGCCCACCTGTTTCATTACGAAACCAAATTTGTTCATACAACTAATGCCTTAACTAAAGTTCCAAAAGGCAAAAGCAACTACAGCAACTACATATCACAAAACAACTACAGCAACTAACAAGACAAAAGCTACAAGAGATAACATGCTTAGTCTAGCAACAAAACACAACATACATAGACTAGCTATATAACAAAACCAGATGGAGTAGTAGAATCTGACTCAGAACCAGAAAGAGAAGAATGTGATGGCAGTAAACCAGCAGCTCTATCAATTTGATTGTAAACCTCAAGATTTGCTAAGAAATCCTCCAAATCAGACCCTTCTAATCCAAGTGCGGGATCCGACCCCAGGGAGCTTTCCTCTTCCTGGGTATTGGAATCCGATATCACTATTATTGTACATGGCTGGTTCAAAGAAAACACATCAAAAGGTAAAATTGAAGTTAATTTAAAAAACAAGAATTATCATTTCTAGCTTTGCACCAATAAGATGATAAAGAAATAATAGAGGTAGCAACAAATGCAATTGAAGGGATAGTAGCATTACTAAAACAAATTTTATTTCTAACTAACCAAATTGACCATAAGGTAGCAGCCCTAATTAACTCTAAAAGCAAATGTTCTCTAGTATGTATATCCTTATCAATAGACAATAGATCTAGAATAGAATTAAACTGAAATCCATTATGAGCTGTTATCCAAGACCATATAGTAGAAATAAAAGGGCAAGTAACAAATAAATGGTCAACTGATTCAGGTGAATTACAAAATAAACAAGTATTATCACCATGCCAACCCTCTTAGCTAAATTGTCTCTAGTTAAAACCTTATTCTGTTTTACAAGCCATAAAAAGATCTTAATTTTAAGAGGAATATTAGCCTTCCAAATCGTCTGATTGAAAGTATTAGGTATTCCACCATAATCAAGCCCACTGGTAAAATGAATGAACAGTAAATCTAGAATGTGAAAACCATCTCCAAGCAATGGTATCAGGTACAGATGGTTGTAGAAAGATAGAGTTTAGGGCATGTTGTAATTGAACCCATTCTTGTAAAAGAATTTCAGATAATTGCCTATTAAATTGCAAAGATAAAATAGAAGTAGAAAGGCAGTAGAAATAGTAATTTGCTGGTTTGTAGCAATCCTAAAAAGATTAGGAAAGACATAATAAAGAGAGCATTCTCCAAACCACCTATTAAGCCAAAATAGTATACTATTCCCATTTCCTAAAGACCAATCTAAGCCTAAGTTAACCATATCAGTAAGTTTAGTGATACAGACCAAAAGTGAGAAAATCTAGAGGATGCATTTAGTCCAAAAGAACCATATTTACTAAGAATAATAGATTTCCATTTACTATTAATGATGGGTTCTTTAAACCTGAACCACCACTTAGCTAGTAAAGCCAAATTCATATTATTGAGGTCTAAAACTCCAAGACCTCCTTGTTCCTTACTAAGGCAGACAGCTTGCCAGTCTACTAAATGGTATTTTTTTTCTAACAGTAGAACCACCATACCATAGAAATCTTTTTCTAAGTTTATCAATCTGTTTTCTAATATTAACAGACATTATATAAATAGATAGCCAATATAGAGGGATAGAGGAAATAACATAATTCAAAAGTGTGACTCTACCACCTAAAGAGAGCATAGAGCCTTTCTAACTATTCAATCTTTTAGTAATTTTATCTATAAGAGGAGTCCAATCTGAATTAGATAACTTCTTCCAGTGAAGAGGGACCCCAAGATAAGTTATAGGAAGGGTAGAAAGTTTACAACCTAAAAATGCAGCTAAAGAAGCAACAAAAGAATCAGAAATATTAAGAGTTATCATCTCACTCTTATCAAAGTTAATTTTTAAACCTGATAGGTTTTCAAATCCAAGCTATAAGAATTTAAGGGTTTTCTAACATAGTAGGATTAGCCTCTAAAAATAGCAAGGTGTCATATGCAAAATGCAAATTCAACACCTTGTCTGCTTAAGGAAAGTTACCTAAGCCAGCAATTTGAGTTCTAGAAAGTATTTTATTAAGGGCATCGGCAACTAAGTCAAAAAGAAGAGGAGATAGAGGATCTCCCTGTCGAAGACCTCTCTTACAATCAAAATAAGGTCCTAATTCACCATTAAAAAAAATACAAGATCTACCTCCATATAGAATAGATTTAATCCAAGAGATAAACAGATCACCAAAACCTCGAGCTTCAAGTACCTCAAAAAGAAAATCCCAATTTACTCGATCAAATGCTTTTTCAAAATCCAATTTGAAAAGTACCCCTGACTGTTTGGAAATCTTTACCTGATGGAGGACCTCATGTGCACAAACAATATTATCACCAATAAGTCTACCTTTAATAAAGACAGCTTGGGAGTCATCTATCAAAGGATCCATAACTAAAGAATCAATTATGTTAAACTATTCCTTTTAGCTGTATATATTGTTTGAAAAGAATTTAATGTCAATAATTATTGGTGTCAACTGTGTCAACTTTGTGACTTGTATTTAAATTAATATTTTAAATCGTTAGATGTATTTTATATTACCTCACATATAGTCTCTCCCAAAAAAAATTACATATATGAAAAAAAATATAAGATTTTGACTTCATTTTGATAACCATCAAGTAAGGTGATGAAATTGTGAAATTTGATCCATTGATATTAATTATTGATAAATGTCAGAATATAAAAATAAAGTCAAAATGATGTAATTTTTTTGTGCACGTTGTGTATAATATGTATAATATATCCAATCAATTAATTTTCTAATTAAAATTTTAAATAATTATTTGAGTTTTGTTTTTTTTAATATCGATTTTACACTAAATTTTTGGACATAAAATATTCCTTATATTGTTTACAAGTCCAAATAATGTGAAGACAAAAA
This sequence comes from Carex parvula, assembly GCA_025461045.1. Classification (NCBI taxonomy): domain Eukaryota; kingdom Viridiplantae; phylum Streptophyta; class Magnoliopsida; order Poales; family Cyperaceae; genus Carex; species Carex parvula. Next base: position 571,730 of record JAJGRW010000457.1, on the reverse strand, counting down.
CCGATTTTTGTTGTACCAATAGAATAGCGAATTCACATCACATCAGGTTACCTGACTCAAGCAAATTACGATCGGACGGTCCATTTAACATGGCACGAATCTCAAAACAGAACCCGTACAATCTCAATAGGCACCGGATTGAGTTTGGCCTAGATAGAATTAATCTGGGCCAGCCGTTGCAATTTGCTTGAGTCAGATACCTGGAAGGATATCTGTCCATAATAGCAACGGCTTGACCTTGAATTAGTTATTACAGTAGTCATGTCAATTTTGAATATCATAAAAAGTATTACCAAACAAAAATAAAGTCAAAATGATGTAATTTTTTTGTGCAATCAATTAATTTTCTAATTAAAATTTTAAATAATTATTTGAGTTTTATTTTTTTAATATCGATTTTACACTAAATTTTTTGACATAAAATATTCCTTACATTGTTTACAAGTCCAAATAATGTGAAGACTAAAACCGACTTTTGTTGTACCAATAGAATAGCAACGGCTTGACCTTGAATTAATTATTACAGTCATGTCAATTTTGAATATCATAAAAAAGTATTACCAAACAAAAATTCTGAATATCTTCAATCTGTCTTATTTAATTACGTGAAGGCGCTGAAAAAGCATTGCTAAGTCGTCGAGAGAGAAAAAAAAAAGTGAAACATGGATACCTTTGGAATTTTGATGCACCATAAGTAGGGATGTAAATGGTCGGATACACATCGGATAGTGGTTAACCGTATACTTATTCGTTATAATTTTTCAGATATAAATACGAATATGGATAGTCTCGGATACGGATACGGATCGGATATTAAACAGATACATATCGGATATCGGACGGATACGAATACGGATATGAATATAATTCGGATAACTACAAATAAATTACTAATGTACATTCTAGTAAAAATAAATCTAAATATAATTTTTTCATTCATAAATTAAATCTAATATTTTTCATAATAAATTTGTTAGTTACAAAACATATATCATATTATCATAGCATTAGTCACTAATTATGTCATAGTGTTATATTGTTTATCAGAATATATATGTATATGCAGTTTAATAAATCATTGGTATGTATATACAATTTAATAAATCAATTTAAGAACATAGAGTATATTTGTTGTGGTTTAGGGGTGTAAACGGTCGGATACGGATAGTTACGGATAGTTAAAAATCTTATCGTATCTTTATCCGTTATAATTTTTCGGATACAGATACAGATACTCTCAGATACAAATACGGGATCGGATAATTTAAGTAATTTTCCGGATTCGGATCAGGACGAAATCGGATAATATCCGATCCGTTTACACCCCTAACCAGATGAGACATCAGATGGTAGCAGTAAGCGCAATTACAAATGATGGATGTTTAGACGCTACTTTATTATTAAATTACTATTATAATTATTAATATGATGAGTGAGGTATAATATGCACCCCGCATATTGGTCTGTATTATAGATCTTTTTCAAAGTTCAAATAATCGATCCAAACTGTTCGACATAATCACTTTGAACAGTTCAGATCATGTTGAACAGTTCAAATCATGTTAAAAAAATAGTAGAGTAATTAAAAATAATAAAAATTACTATGCAAGTATATTTTCATATATAGATCATGTTAAACAGTTCAAATAGATTGTTTGAATTCTGATAACAGAGATATTGCTTTGTAGTACAGACCAATCTATTATTAAACCGTGATAAATTAAGTAAAATTAAATTATAATTTCTACTAACTAAACAGTTCTTAAATTATAATACAACACGTATGTAATTTAGTTCGGTCAGAATCGATTCAACATTCTTTACAGTTTAATTTGTTGTTTTTAATTATTTGCTATTAATTAAATACGGAATGATAGCTAGTGCCGACATTTTTATTAATATCCAAAGTTTAATACAAATTATTAATTATGTCCAGAATCGGACCAATTATCGAAATATACCCAAGCCGGCCATTTTCTGGCCGGCTATGTTCCCTCCCTAAGCCGGCCATTTTCTGACCGGCTATGTACCTTTTTTTTTTTTTTTTTTCCCCCGCATTTTAGAGAAAGACACTATGAAGATCAAAGTATTGAAATTTAACACTGAAAATTTGAAATTTTTTGTTTAAATTATTTGTTATATTACTTCTTTTGATATATAATTAGCATATTTATACTAAAATATGCTATATTAATTGAAATTATATTGAATAACACTATATTATGTTAAATTACGCTAAATTACATTACATTACTTTATAATACGCTATATTAATTGAAATACGCTATATTGTGGTACTATTTTTTATGTTGTGCTACTATTTTAATGTTGTTATATTTTCTGTTTAGCATTATCATGATAATTTATTTTGATCTGTAAAATATAAAAATAGTACCATAAAAGCACACATACACAAGAACCGAAATATAGGATAATCCAAATATACCAAACATAAATAGTATATCAAATATAAATAGTACAAAACTAGTAAAAATACAACTAAAACGGAGAGGGGGACCATCGCTGAGGAGGTACTCCGGCGTTCGCCTGGCGCTCGCGCGGCCAGACTCTGTCTCTCTCGGTCTCCACACTAGTATCGACAGTCCTAAGTATCTGATCGGCGGTATCCCATCTGACATCGCCCGTGGAGACTGTCGGTACTGGCGGAGGTGTAGCGAAGATAGATGCGGCAAACCCAGTCCCAAAGGCAGGCTGAGTATGAGACCCGCTACCACTAGCCTCTCCAACATGCGGCATCTCTGTGCCATATCGGGGCCATGTCGGTGCCGACATGATCTCCTCGAACTCATGGAGACTGCACGAGAGGGACTCGTACTCAGAAGTATCGGTCTCCGCAGGTGGTGGCTGTGGTGGCATCTCTGCTGGACCCTGCAATCATACACATAAATTATTAAATTTGATCTGAATGAAGAAATTTATTAAAACCTGACAGATACTGAAGTATGACATACATAAGGCTGCACCGGACGTCCATGCTCGTCGTACCATGCCGTCCACCCAATGTCCATCACGTAGCCCCGTGTATATCTGCAATACAAAACATATAAAAATTCTAATAGAATCATCGTATTATAAATTAATTAGTAGATATTAATAAAAATTTACCTCTGAATCTCCAGCTCGGTGGAATCTGCCGAGAGACCCGCGATGAAGTGCTGCCGTAACCTTGTCATCCGCAAATGGAATTTCGACCTCCCATGGTCCCCAATGATATAGGAAGGATCAGCTCCCAACAACTCCTCGACATAACCTACAAATCTGGTGCTGTCAGAGACGCCGCCGACGGGTGTGCCACGGATAGACAAACCCCAGAGAGCACTCACATCCTGGAGAGTCACTGTCATCTCTCCGAATGGCATGTGAAACGTGTGCGTCTCGGGACGCCATCGCTCCACCATTCCAGCGATGAGAGATGCATTGATGATGCTCTTCTCTGTCCGCACGATGTCCACAACCTGGTAGAGACCCAGGTTGACGAGGTACGGCTCCATCACCTCGTAGTACCTCATGTGAACGCACCTCAACTTCACATCTAGAAGATCCGTGTCCTGCGTTGAAAAATGTAATCCGCATGGTGACAACATAATAAAATTTAAATCCAACAAAATTTAATGAAAATATAAGAAAAGGAACGTACCTCACGAGAAGCCGGTGAGACTCGGTGCTCGCTGTGGGGAATCCACAGGAGAGGACTGATGTGCTCCGTGCTGCTAGTACTGATCGGCTCGTCCACTAGTGGACGCTGGGTAGGCCGTGCTCTAGGCATCCTGATATCTAAAATAACCTAAATTCGGTAAAATTACGCTTGATCAGCATAATTATGGTAAAAAAGGCCAAAATACCCTAAATATTGGTCATCTATGCTAATTACACTAAATTATGCTTAATCAGCCTAATTATGGTAAAAAAGACCAAAATACCCTAAAAATTGTTCATCTGTGCTAATTACACTAAATTACGCATAATCAGTCTAATTATGGTAAAAAGGACCAAAATACCCTAAAAATTGGTCAAACGTACTAATTTCGGTAAAATTACGCTTAATCAGCATAACTATGGTAAAAAGGCCAAAATACCCTAAATATTGGTCAAACGTGCTAATTTCGGTAAAATTACGCTTAATCAGCATAACTGTGATAAAAAAGGCCAAAATACCCTAAATATTGGTCAAACGTGCTAATTTCGGTAAAATTACGCTTAATCAGCATAACTATGGTAAAAAGGGCCAAAATATCCTAAATATTGGTCATCTGTGCTAATTACACTAAATTGCGCTTAATTAGCCTAATTATGGTAAAAAAGACCAAAATACCCTAAATATTGGTCAAACATGCTAATTTCGGTAAAATTACGCTTAATCAGCATAATTATGGTAAAAAGGGCCAAAATACCCTAAATATTGGTCAATTATGCTAATTACACTAAATATTGGTTAACTTAGCTAATTACACTAAATTACAACAACATAATCTAAATTATAACACCTAAAACCTAAATCCTAAACCCTAAAATAAATAAATTAAAAATTAAATTAGATAAAAAAAAAAATTTACCTTAAAGAAGAGAGAATTCGGTTGAAGATGGGAGAATTGTGAGAGGAGAGAGAGAAAAAGGGGTATTTATAGGGTGAAATGCGGGGAAAAAAAAAAAAAAAAAGGTACATAGCCGGCCACAAAATGGCCAGCTTAGGGAGGGAACATAGCCGGCCACAAAATGGCCGGCTTGGGTATATTTCGATAATTGGTCCGATTCTGGGTATAATTAATAATTTGTATTAAACTTTGGATATTAATAAAAATGTCGGTAGCTAGTGGCAGATGGTAATATAAGGTTTAATGGTGCTAAGCTATATATCTCTATAAATTGAAAATTTGTAATTTGTTCATTAAATTTTATAAATTATGTATCAATATTGTTAGCCCTTTATAAAATAAAATTACAACTACATTTATATTGTTATAAATCGCCATACGAAGAGTAAAAAGGAGTAGATTAATATAAATCGCCATACAAAAAATAAAAAGAAGTAGAATGGAGTAAAAGATGATAAGTTACTTTACCTTTTCAGGTGAATTAATTTACTCCATCTAAAAAGTTCACTGTTATAGATAAAAATTCATCTTACTCTTCTAAGTAGATTAATATAAATCATAAATTCAACTACCAAATGAAATATAAAAATGAGTCAGATAGAGTAAACAATTTAATCCTCCTTAATTTTACTTCACAACGTTCAAATATGACCAAAGATATTCAACCTAGAATATTTTATATTGGCTATTGCCATGAAAAATCATGTGTTGCATGCATAACGGGCTAACGGATATATAAATTAAGTCATATCTTATAAGCAAAGCGAACCATTATTACCTAGAATTAATGATTGTAGTCGACTAAACTAATCAGAGCTAACATGTTTTATTAGTTCGATAAGGTACAGTTACTTTTGACTTTTGAAAACGGAGGTTTGGAAAATCCGAGGTCCAATCTGTCGCACCTGCCTTATCCCATTCCTTATTTTTCAATGTAAACAGAAAGAATATGTTTCATGGACAAATATCCTCTCCATTACCGTAAAAGATTCCCTTCACTTTACGGTTTGAGATTAACTCCCAATCGCTTTGGATTCGGGCTGACGGAGGGAGCAGTATTATTGAGCTTTGAGATTCGTGCCAAGTTAAAAAGAACGGTCCAAATCAAGTAATTGTAAAAGATTCCCTATTACGGTACCAGGGAAGATTTGAATTCTATGGATTTTTTTTTAAAAACAATAATTAAAATAATTAATTTTAAATAAATAACATGATTAGTCCGTTTTTTACAAAAACCATAAGAACCGAATTGCCAATTCGATCCGAAGGATTTTTTTTCTCTGGACTGAATTGGCAATTCGGTCTGGCTGTTTTTCAGCGGGTTGTAGAAAGAAAATAAAAAATAGGCCAGACCGAATTGGCAATTCGGTCCAGAGGCTTTTTTAGCCTGGACCGAATTGGTAATTCGGTCCAGGCTTTTTTTTTTTTTTTTTTAAGACGAGCAAAATAAAGAAATCAAAATTTGAATTTAATATATTACTTTTTTGACATATAATTAGCATATTTATACTAAAATACGCTAAATTACTTGAAATCATGTTGAATTACACTATATTAAGTTAAATTACACTAAATTACATTACATTACGCTAAAATACGATAAATTACGCTAAATTACATATGAATAGGGACGATATCTTCACTAAAAAGGCGAAAAACGACGGCGAAACTTCAAACGGTCATAAAACGGCGCTCGAGTGTCCGATTTCAGCAAATGACCACTTTTCGGAAAGCTTGCGAAAATACACATGCATCCATGCTAACAATGCCGGATTCCAAAATTCAAAATCGCCAAAAAACAAAGGGAAGAGCCTCAAAACTTGAGTTGAAGTTTCCGATTAAGATTTTCATTTCTATTATTCAATCCAAGTAGCTCAGTAAATTAGTTACATAATGAACTTGTAGAATACGAGATTTTACTATTTTTAGAATTTTTTTACTATTTTTTATGATTCATGAAATATGGCACAGAAATGGTCTACTTTAGCGTAATTTACCGTATTTCAACATAATTAACGAAGTTACGTAATTTAGTGTAATTCAACATAATTTATTGTAATATAGTGTAATTCAACATAATTCCAAGTAATTTTGTGTTTTAGTATAAATATGCTAATTATAAATCAAAAGAAGTAATCTAACAAAAAATTTAAACAAAAAATTTAAATTTTCAGTGTTAGATTTCTTTATTTTGTTTTTCTTAGTGTCTCTTAAAAAAAAAAAAATGGACCGAATTGGCAGAGGAGTTACACGCAAGGCCACACAGGAAATGGTCAGGAAATGGTTGGGAACTGTGAAAAACAGCCAGACCGAATTGCCAATTCGATCCAGAGAAAAAAAAAATCCTTCAGACCGAATTGGCAATTCGGTTCTTGTGATTTTTGTAAAAAACAGAGTAATCATGTTGTTTATTTAAAATTAATTATTTTAATTATTGTTTTTAAAAAAAATCGAATTCTATGCTTCATGCACTTCTTCCAAAGTATCACACAAATCCGTGTAAGGCTGTAAGCAGAAAGAATATGCTTCATGCACTTCTAAGCGGCTAAGCTCCAAGCATCACACTTTTTTTTTTTCTTTTGTTGAGCGCCTCTCTCCTGGGAGTTTAAATGGATCGAATTAATTTGATTTTAAATTAGTTTGTCAATTCGATTAAATATTTGAGTTATAATATTAAATTTATAATTACGCAATCAAGATAAAATCTATTTAATTCGAACTTTATAAAAATTGTTATAGAAAACATGAGTAAATATAAGTAGTAATTTTAAAAATTATAACATGTTCTAAGTTCTAACTAACAACAGTATAGAGAAAGTTTTCATTAAAAAATTAGAATTAATTAGATACGCATTTTTGTATTATGATATCAAATCAAATTTCCACCTTTTTTATGAAATCCATATCCGAAACATATTATTTTTTGTGTGCACATATAGTAAATAAAAAATAATGCATTTAAAACGTCCTTAATTTAATATTTGGTTCTATTAGATTTGGCACCAAAACCTTTTTTTTTTTTCCATTGAACCCATCCTCATAATTTAATTGAACATTTTTTAGGGGGTTACGTGAATTTTCACCAAATATAATTAAAGAAGTAGAAAGAATATGTAGAAATTGGTCCCTTGTGGTTGTTCAAACGCATATCTTGTTATAATAAAACACTAAAAAGATAGGTATATAAAAACAGGGTCCCCATTGGGTTGTTAAAACGCTCCCATTAGCACGCCATCCGTGCAACTTTATGGCTAAAACTAGAACACGGAGATGCACGTATGAAAATGAATTCACATCATCTCAGGTCACCTGACTCAAGCAAATTACGATCGGATGGCCTATTTAACATGGCACGAATCTCAAAATAGATCCCCTACAGTCTCAATAGGCACCAGATGAGTTTGGCCGAGATAGAATTAATCTGGACCGGCCGTTGTAATTTGCTTGAGTCAGGTACCTGGGAATATGTCTGTATGAAAATATGATGGTAGGACAGTTAGTTAGGAGAAATAGTTTTATGATTATAGTTGTTTAAAGATTGAGAGTTCGAAGCTCACTCACGATTCCATAGAAACTGCGAAGATTTAAAAAATATATATATGCACATATAATATCATTACTTATCATAAAAAATACAAAAATAGTGCATATTTAAATAAATAACCTACAATTAAATAGTAAGTGATATTATAGTGGTAGAGCCACATTGAGCCACATTAAATATATGGGTAGGCAGTAGGGGTGTCAACGGGTACGGTAAGGGTCGGGTGGAAGCATTTTTATATCCGTACCCGTTACAAATTGTCCTTATCCTTATCCTACCTTTACTCGCTACAAATTATCTTACCCGTATCCTACCCTTACCCGTTATGGTTGTCGGATAATGAAATGGTAGCGGGTAAATAACGGGTGATACTAATATAATAATTATTTTTATTATTTATTAAATAAAACATTAAAACATATACATTCATTTCACACATGTACGGTACTTTATTGAAAAAAAAAATTGATCATGCTAAAAGCAAGTAAACCAATTAAAGTACTTTTTTCAATGCTTATTAATATATATAATATATATAATTTTTTTATAATTACTTGATCGGATAACGGGTACGAAATAGGATTTATCCGTACCCTTACCCGTTTAAATAACAAAAAAAAATCTTTACTCGTACCTGATAAGTTTACAAAAAAAAAAATCTTACCCGTACCCGACTTATCGAATACGGTACGGGTCAGGTAAACGAATAAAAAGGTGTCATTGACACCCCTAGTAGGCAATTGTTTACTTTTCCATTTTATAAATTAGGTATAGATATATGTATAATTGAACTTTATTTATTTCTAAAAAAATTTTTGCTTATTCCTGGACAATTTACAGTCTGAGTTAGCTAAATTAACAACAGTTCGTTAGTTGTACTGGTAAAATTTGTGTCTATTCCTGATAAAAATTACTGACTATGCCATGTGATATTTTGTCATTTGGAAGAATTACTCATTGCCCATCATCAAAATATATATCAAAGTTCCTATTAACTTATTAAATTATAAACAATGTTTATATTTCTCACAAACTTTAAAAATCTTTGATTTTTTTTTGTTCGGTTAAAATAATCTTCATAATAACTCATTTAATTCATTATTGACCTTTTGTTGAAGCTTAAAATTATATCATCTCATCGTTGGGTAAAATAAAAATTATGTTACTATTTTCTTAAACCATAAAAATGGAAGCTCTATATCACGATAGCGAAGAATTATATTGAAGGGATCGAACCGGATCACTTGCTCCCTGTGGGCAGGAAATTTCTGTTTTGACACGTGGATCCGGGGTGAGTTTTGACATTTAAATATTAGATATAGTTTTGCCTCAAAATTCACTCCGGACTCACGTGTCAGTGACTTTAGGGGCAATAATTTCCTGTGAAACAGGGCAGGAGATTCGGTTCCTTGAAGGGATGTTGGAAATGAGTCAATGAGAGGAGGGTTAGTTTTTGTTATTGGTTTTAGTAGCAAACTAGCAACAATGGAATGATAATTTTCAATAATATTTTGGTGATAAATTATATTAATTATAAGTATAAAAAGGGACATTGTGATGAATTTTTGATAAAAAAAAATAGAAATCTTTACAAGTTCTGATGAGCATGAGCAATTAATTCTATTTTAATATTTGCATTGACAAAATAATAAGCTCTCTGTTTACTTTTCAACTTTAAAAAAAAAATAACAAGTATAAGACTGTATAGACCATATTAGAGACAATTTTGATGATTTGATGATTTTTATATATTTTCCATATTTTTTTAAAAGGGTGGTATTAATCAGTGAAATTTGAACGTTATTTATTCACAAACTCATGTGATAAAATATCATTTTAATAACATTCAGGATATATCTTTGAAAAGCCATAATTTCTCCCTACGGTTCTTTTGTTCCATGTCTATCCAAATTCATGTATGGATAATTGAGCTGTCAATCTCTCTAGAAAACGGACAACGGTGCCATTCTCCGTTCCAGCTATTCGCCAGCAACAGCCTACCTTCTACGCGCGCAAAAGTATACACCGAGAGATACTTGTATCCGTTAGATGATTAGATCTCAACCTTTGCTCACTGATCGATTGGTTCAGAATTTTCTGAATGGCTGAATCTATGGGAAATTCCAAGGTTTTAGGTAGGAGTTCAAAATCTGTAACGATCAGAGCGGGTTAAAGTTACCTCCCGGGATAATTACTCTTTTGCTTATATACTCTTGCAAAAATTTATGCAACTGTTAGTGAGTTTGAAAACTTCTTTTACATTATTATCGAGTCTGGCTACTATAACATCAATGTCATTTCAGCCTATATAACACCAATTTCAAAATCTATCAAATCGACTTCAAACGGTGAATCCAAACCGTTTAAACCGATCAACTTCATTAGTTGTGCATTTACATGCAAAATTTATAAATTTTTCGAATTTATTTAGTATCAAGTCAAGCAGTCAAATGTGTGAGTTTTTAAGTTAATTTTAATACATTCATTTTTCAACATTTTTTACCGCTTGATTTGATACTAAAATAACTCGAAAATGTAAAAAAATTGCATGTAAACGCATCACTCATAAAGTAAATTGGTTTGAACGGTTTGGATTAGTCGCTTAAAATCTATTCAATCAATTTTGGAGTTAGTGTCATATGACACAGATGTCATACTAGCCGGACTTATTATTATCACATTCATAAACTCTTTTGCTTATAAACTTTTTATTATCACATTCATAAACATTATTATCATGATAATATTTTGAAATTTAAAAATTACCACGAATTAAGAAAAATAGAGCTATGCTTTTACATAATAAAACTATCTTCAGTAATTTAAATTAAAAATAAAATATTCTCTTAATTACATGCTCCAACAATGAATAGATTATGAATTTTCAAGTACCCACACTAACTTGAGATGCATTTTATCAATTATGTTTACAATTACTCGTAGAATGAATAGATATTATTAGAGTTGTTTGTCAATTGAATGAAAAAATATTATTAATGAAATTAATTTTTTTAGGAGCATTATTTTAATGTTACCCACCTAATAATATGTTTGAACATTTGGTCTAATTTGTGAATTTAGACAAGCTCATAACGCATATTGTCAGAAACTATGATATATAAACACAAGTTTAGGATATGTTCGGATGACTGATTTCCTACAAAAAAGGAATGAAAATTTGGGCTGACGGGAGTAATTTTCCAATAGTCCGTTCGAATGACAAGTTCGCTTGAAATGAGATCGTATCTCTTTTCTCATTTTTAATCCCCATCTAATGTAAATTTTTGTAAAATGAAAATGAAGTTAAACATGATATTTTTTTTTCCCACGACTGAAGAGTTGAGTCATCCGCTCCAATCACTTCTATTATTCAATAATTCAATAGATTAAATAAGATTTCTTTTGTATTAAGATGGAATTAAATGAATTGGAAATGAATAAGTCTGTAATTTCTCAAACACATTTGATGGAAATAGAAAAAGCATGAATTGAAACAAAAAATTGAAATTAATTATGAAACAATGAAAATAAATGTAAGAAGGTTCATATTGATTACTCCATATTTTTCACAGTTAATGACTAAAACATGAGGTATTATAGAAAAATATTCATATTGATTAAATTATATAATTTTCAAATTATAATGCCAGCATTAAAAGAACGAGGAGGGTTCCAATATTTCATGCCTTTCCTACCTCATCATACCTCATATTTAATATCTTCATTTTCAAAGTCCAAAATTGTCGATCCGAACTGCTTAACATGATATCCATATGAAAATATACTTAGTGATAAAATTTTATAATTTTGAATTTTTGTTTTTCTATTTTTTAAGATAGGTACAATATTACATTTTCTGGACCGTTTAAAAACAATGATTTCGTACCTATCTGAAAAATGATAAAAAAATTTCAAAAATTATAAAATTTGGTCTTCAAGCATATTTTAGTATGGATATCATGTGGAGCGGTTCGGATCGACAATTGAACTTTGAAAATGAAGATATTAAATATGAGACATGATGAGATATGAAAGGCATGAGGCATTGGGACCCTCCTCTAAAAGAACACACAATAATCTCAGAGATATAGATATACATACTTTGAATAGATATATACATATTTTTAATAAAATAAGATTTTCCATAGCTAATTCTATAGTACAACCGAACACTCATTTCAACGCAATTCCGTACATACCCGTATATGTGGGATCTCACTTTTCATTTCCGTCAAATTTCATCCTGTGTAATCCCGTGACAAACGAACATGTCCTTGGACATTATATAAAAAAATATTGAATTCAAAGAGCTACCCATGTCATTAACTTTTGAATAAAAAAGATAGCTACAAGTGTCCACCTCTTCTAACTACATTAAAGCAAGCTTACACATTAAAATCAAGAGCTTTAATTTATTTGAGATAATACACTAATTAGCTTGATACTTATGATTTAAAATTATAATATTACTTGTTATTTAAAATTATTTGATTAATTTTATAAATTATATTCGAACCAATGGATTTTTAGATTTTCCGAGTTATTTTCAAATTTTAATTTATACGGAACCTTCAAGATTGCGTGACTGCTAGTGCCAAAGAAGTACTCAGGAATGATAATTTTTAACAACTTGAAGCACTAAAAATGAAATCTGTCTACACCCAATGCCAGGCTTGCCAGCGGTAACCACACCATAGTGTGACGAGATTCACAACCATCTCTCAGTAATATAACTCTCACCCGTCCCCAATTTTCCTTAGTATCTCCGTCTTCCTTTTGAAATTTCACGCTAGATCCTCTTTTCCTATATTACCAAAATGCGTGAGATTCTCCACATCCAGGGTGGCCAATGCGGGAACCAGATCGGTGCCAAGTTTTGGGAGGTGATCTGTGACGAGCACGGCATCGACCCCACCGGCAAGTACGCTGGCGATTCAGATCTCCAGCTTGAGCGCATTAATGTGTACTATAACGAGGCCAGTGGTGGCCGGTACGTGCCGAGGGCCGTGTTGATGGATCTCGAACCCGGCACAATGGACTCGGTCCGGTCGGGTCCGTTTGGCCAGATCTTTAGGCCTGACAACTTCGTCTTTGGACAGTCGGGAGCTGGGAACAACTGGGCCAAGGGACACTACACCGAGGGAGCTGAGCTGATTGATTCGGTCTTGGATGTGGTTAGGAAGGAGGCCGAGAATTGTGATTGCTTACAAGGTGAGATATTCTCCTTATTTTGTTTATGTGAAAAATTATGTATTTTTGGGAAATTTTTTGGGGTTTTCGGTGTAGATACGAGTAGATCTGGTTAATGGTTAAGATTGTTGAAGGCAGGGTATTGTTATCATCGAATTTTGATCTAAATTGTGCTTTCAAGATCAGTGGATCTACTGTTTAAGATATATACATGTGATGTTCGTTTCCGAGCTTAATAAATACTAGTTAGATCTATGGTTTGTTTGTGTATTGATTGCTCTCTTTTAGTCTATTCGTGTTTCTATAATTTATTCTGGTAGCAAAATTAGTTTGAAAAGATATTGTTTATAGCACAATGGATAGTAGATTTCCTTACCATGTTTTCAAAATTCAATAGTTGGAGCATGAAATCTTAGGTTTAAATGTAGTGTCAAATTTATTGAGTCAATGTTCTCTATTATCTTCTTTTGTTATGCATTCAGAAAAATTATGAATTTTTGTTTAAGAAAATTATTCTATTTATCCTATAACAGTGCTAGCATTTCTACCAGTTTTTGTTATTTGTCTAAAATGGTAACTGTGGTTTATATTTATTTCTCAATGTTGGTACTGTATTTCAGTACTTGGCAGCCTGATATGCAATCTGTTTCTTAAATGGAGCATTTTAGCTTTTGTTTCGGTGTAATACCTCAAGTAAAAAGAAAATTTTGAGGGATAACTCTGTCCAAACTGGCACCGGTCTGTTTTTACAATTGGCTCTGATTGTGATTTGACTTTTCTTATAGGGCCTGAGTATAAATTTGCATAACTTAGCAATGTTTCTAGAATTATGGCAGTGGGCGCTTTCAAATGCACCCTTGTGAAGTCTTACAATATCGCATATGAGACATGCATATGCTATGTATACATACACAACATACTTTGTCTGCCTTTTGCATCACTGTTTGCAAGAAAAGATGCCCATACAACCATATACATCACTTGGAGGCTCGGTCTTATGTACCCATTATAGAAATATTAGGGAAAGGGATTGTGCCATTTTCCTTGTTTTCTAAAGTTATGTGTAGTATTGACATGCAAATTTTCCTGTAAGAAAAACCGAATTTATTGCCATAAATAAAGCTGTGTCAGCTTGAATTTAAAGTACTTAACAGTGCCTCATTTCTTCTATGTTCATTTCCAGGTTTCCAAGTGTGCCATTCACTTGGAGGTGGGACTGGTTCGGGAATGGGAACGCTACTCATATCCAAGATACGCGAAGAGTACCCCGACAGGATGATGCTAACGTTCTCTGTCTTCCCATCCCCAAAGGTGTCTGACACAGTGGTCGAGCCTTACAATGCAACACTCTCAGTGCACCAGCTTGTCGAAAATGCCGATGAGTGCATGGTGCTAGACAATGAAGCTCTCTATGACATCTGCTTCCGTACTCTCAAGCTTGCTACCCCTACTTGTATGCTCATTTACTTCATTAATTATTTTTTGAATATTCTGTCTGCAAATTGCACCCACAATTCTTATATTTTGTATTCAATCGGGTTATTTGCAGTTGACACATGACTGTTACACCAGTTGTGATGAAAAGTTGTACTTTGTTGAATCTGGCAAATTTCTGCTCCATCAATAAATTTATTAATCATTTTTTTTTCATTATCAGTTGGTGATTTGAACCACTTGATATCTGCCACCATGAGTGGTGTCACCTGCTGCCTCCGCTTCCCTGGACAGCTCAACTCTGATCTACGCAAACTTGCGGTGAACCTCATCCCCTTCCCTCGCCTCCACTTCTTCATGGTTGGTTTTGCCCCCCTCACCTCCCGGGGGTCCCAGCAGTACCGTGCACTAACTGTACCCGAGTTGACCCAGCAAATGTGGGACTCCAAGAACATGATGTGCGCTGCTGATCCTCGCCATGGCCGGTACCTCACTGCCTCGGCCATGTTTCGTGGCAAAATGAGCACAAAGGAAGTTGATGAACAAATGCTCAATGTACAGAACAAGAACTCCTCTTATTTTGTCGAGTGGATACCAAACAACGTCAAATCGAGCGTTTGTGATATCCCTCCAAGGGGGCTTAAGATGGCGAGCACCTTCATTGGTAACTCTACTTCTATCCAGGAGATGTTTAGGAGGGTTAGCGAGCAGTTCACAGCCATGTTTAGGCGCAAGGCGTTTCTTCACTGGTACACTGGAGAGGGCATGGATGAGATGGAATTTACTGAGGCTGAGAGTAACATGAATGATTTGGTGGCCGAGTACCAGCAGTACCAAGACGCAACTGCTGACCTGGAGGAGGAAGAGTACGAAGAGGAAGAGGAGGAGGCAGCTTGAGAGTTACTATTGTTTGCATTAAATGTTTGGTTTTTGCAGTTGTGGGTTGTGGTGCGTGTGTGGAAAGTAAGGAAGATTTGTTTTTTTCTTTTTCATTTTGTTTGTTAATGGATGGTTTGATTATTTGGTAGTTAGTGCTAGTAGTAGGAGACATGATCTCTATGTCTTGTAAGTTGTAATCAATTTGGCTGGTTGTATCTGTATGGAACTAGTATAAATTTGTGGTGCTTGAGTCGTTGCGTGAGTTCTTCTCATCATTTTTCTCCTCAAAAGTGAGTGTTCCTCGTTTTAGATGATCAAACTGGTTCTTTTGAAAAAAAAAATGTGAAATATTTAAATTGGCCAGAATGATTGTGTTTGTTGTTTTCACAGGTAAGGTTATCAAGTTTCTCAAATTTATATTTCATGATTCAATTTTGATACATGCAAAGCAGCAAATGTTACCCTTATTTAATTTCAGTATTTGTTATTAAGCATTTACATTGGTTGAATCTAAATAATGCCCTTCATTGTAGAACCGAGCTTTTGAGCTCCGCACTAAAATTCGCACGGATGATTTAAATATGTTGTACGAATCTTAACACACATCAAACAGTTTAGATTTAGCTTTGAACAGGATTTTGTCCAAAGCCCTTTGGACAAATCCCAATTCAACCCAATTCCTAATAATACAAAAAGGGAATAGGAGAGGAAGCGGGAGAAAACCTTGCTCCACAAAAAGGAAGTATCTGAGGATCTTACTTTTCTACCTTTCAAATGTTCATTATTCGCAATTTCTAAGATGGATTTATTTTTTGAGATAACGATTGACTCAAGTCTCTTAATTTTATATATTTACAACGAATCGTTAATCCGTAACCTCTAATAAGATAGATGTTAAGGAGTTCGGCATTTGCTTCATCCTCTCTTTTTTAGTTTATATGCCTTGGCTCCGCTTTCTCGAGCTTCTTTTAAGCACAACCTTAGGTAATAACTCCCTTCTTCATGTTCATAGTTAGATTTATAGAGATGTCGACGGGTCCTAAGGCGTCGAGCAGATCCTACAATGTCGGCATGTGTGATGCCGCCTTTCCATTTAAGATCCCTACTTATCTTGAACTGAGTCACATGTCCTGTTTGAGCCCTATGCCTTTTCCACTTGTCAGGTCCCATTTAGGATCTCAAGTTATCTTGAAAGTTGACTTTGCAGAACTTTCTCCAATCAATACAAGAGGTTCTCAAATCAAACTAACAGTTGAAATTTCAAGTCAAGCCCATTATAATCAAAGCAAAATGAAACAAGTAACCAGACTCTTCCACGCATCCAAAATTTAACAGTTTGAAACTAATTTTTTGGCAACACTATTTAGGACGGCAAGTGCCAATGACCAGTAAACACACGAAGACAGTGAGAAAGAAACATTGGCTCATGGATTCATTACTCACACCTTGCTTTGTTTTTCTGATCTCTTTTCTCTTCTTATTTGATCCCTCAAAAGGGAACCAAACTCTCTCCAAACACTCCAATGCAACCTCTGAGCCTTTCATCCAATGCCTATTGGCTAATTCCATTCCTCACAGCCTCTTATTCACACAAAGCACCACTTCCTATTCTACCATTCTGCAATCCTCCATCAGAAACCAAAGGTTCAACACAACTAGAACACCAAAACCTCTCGCAATAATTACACCTACGTTTGAATCTCATGTTTCAGCCGTCATCGACTGTTGCAGAACGAACAACGTTGAACTGAGAACACTAAGCGGGGGTCATGACTATGAGGGCCTCTCTTATGTGGCCTTTGACCCTCCTTTCATTATTCTGGACATGCGAAACTTGAGTTCGATCGACGTTAACATCACCGATAACACGGCATGGGTCCAAGCTGGTGCAACAGTCGGAGAGTTGTATTACCATATAGCCGAGAAAAGCAAGAGCATGGGTTTTCCAGCAGGGTTATGCTCCACAGTAGGGGTTGGTGGTCATTTAAGCGGTGGTGGAATCGGGACTATGATGAGAAAGTATGGTCTGGCCTCTGATAACATCATTGATGCACACTTAGTGAATGCAAAAGGGGTGATACTTGATAGGGAATCCATGGGTGAGGATTTATTTTGGGCAATTAGGGGAGGGGGAGGAGCTAGTTTTGGGGTCATATTAGCCTATAAAATTAACCTAAGATGACAATTTTTACCAAATTATTTAATGTTAGTCAACATGATACACTAGTAGTAAAGGTAGTAAGTCAATGGCAGGATGTAGCTTATAGATTAGATGAGAGGTTATTTATAAGGCAATTTACTGAGGCTTCAAGTGATGAGAAGGGAAACAGATACTGCAAGTGTATTTTGAAGCCCAATTCCTTGGAGAGAAAGAAGAATTGCTTTCTAAAATGCAAGAAAAATTCCCCCTGCTTGATTTGCAAGAGAACGACTGCCAGGAGATGAGTTGGATTGAGACAGTTAAATATTATGCCGGGTACATAAACGGGGAGCCGCTTAGCGTCTTACTTGAGAGAGAAGCCCAGGTCAAATACTCATTCAAGGCCAAATCAGATTTCTTGACAAGTCAAATCCCTGAGTTAGTTTGGAGAAGTATTTGGGATAATTTACTAAGAACTAATGGAACACTGGCGTTGATGATTTTATGGACCCACTAGGAGGAAAAATGGATGAAATATCTGAATCTGAAACACCATTTCCCCACAGAAATGGTAGTTTGTACAATATACAGTATTTGGTGGCATGGTTGGATGGAGATGAAAGCACAGAGAGTGTTAAGAGAAACTTGGATTGGATTAGGGGTTTCTATGAGTTTATGACACCTTATGTTTCAAAAAATCCAAGAGGTGCTTATTTAAATTACAGGGATTTGGATTTGGGTACTAGTAAAAATGGACACCTGAGTTATTTCAAGAATAATGAGTGGGGCAAAAGGTAAGTTCAAGGCCAATTTTAGGAAATTAGCATTAGTGAAATCAGAGGTTGATCCAAATAATTTCTTCAAGAACGCACAAAGTGTGCGCTTGATCTATATTAACTAGCCTACATGTGAAAATGAAGGACATATATAAGCTTGTTACTAATAGGTTTATTTTAGATTTTGCACTTTTTTATGTATGCGTGTCTAAAAAGAGAAAAATAAAACATACCATCACCAATATACTTTTTGCAATATGGTCTTTAACTCACAATAATCTATTAAGTAAATTGCAATAACAGAATAATCTATATAATAAATAACTCCACAAGAAAAGATATATCTCATAGGAACCCCCAGACTTAAAAAAAGAATAATTAAATGCTACCCAGAAACCTCCCAAGCAATCACATAACATACAATCACATAACGTACAGAGAACTACTATAATAAAAATGAATAGAACCATTAGCACCCCTTAACAGGAAGAAACTTAGCCTTGTGCCGGTACATAACCTTCTTTTTCTTCTGAGAATTATTCTCGATTGTCAGAACAACTTTCCCAGCTTCATTATTTTTAAAGGAATTATGAACCAGTCCCTCTTGTGAATTCATCTTTTTACCTTTCCGAATTATGACGGCATAAGATCCTTCATCACTTGGTACAAATTCTTCTTTGTAATTCACCTCCCAACCTATCACAGACAGATCCCACACAAGTGTAGATCCAACCTACATTCATTTTCAATTATTCGATTAAGTACATTTTGAATTCTTTTTTCTAAGGGTAATTCTGCAAAAGTTCCAAAAAAAAGAAATTTTATTACAAATAAACTATAAAAAGTTCCCAATAAAAGAAATTTTATTACAAAACATAAATGGTTTCTGTTTGAAGCTATGCTGCAAAGTTCCTTATCTTAAAAAAAAAATAATAATAACTTTTAGGAATGTGCTTTTGTAGAAGTTCCCTTGAATAAACTCTGAAAAATCCCAAACCATTCTAACAACAGAACCTATAAACTACATCATTTAATTGATAATGTATGACTGTTGCGCAATTGAAAATATATTATCATACCTGTGGGGCAGGAATTTCAATAGTTTCAGCTGAATTGGCTTTGATAAACAACTCTGAAACTTCATCTTCCAAAGAGAACTCAGTGTCACCTTCTCTTTTGAGACCACCATATGCAACTGGCAGAGCCTCTGCTGAAATGTACCTGTTTAATCAAGTTGTACATCTTATCAAACACCGATCGAAGAGGTGCATCAATTAAACAAGTATTAGGTCCTGGATTATGGTGCCACAAATCAACTATGGTCATTACCTGTGCTGGGTACAGTAATAATGAACCTGGCCTTTGCGATTGAAGGACCTCATCACAAAACACTTGTTCATGGCTTTGCTGAGACCTGTGCCAACAGGTACATAATGTGCCTCTCTATAGTTCAGACAAACCATAGAAGCAATGCGCCATATGGTACAATAGAAGCCATTCTGGCAATCCTGCTTCCCAGTATGATCTTTTAGAAAGAGAGAGAGAGAGAGAGAGAGAGATTACTTGATAAGAGTTTCTGTGGTCCTGGCGGGACGGGATAAGACAAACTTGCTCTTGGTTCTTTGGGTTAAGAATGGAGAGACGATAGCACTCAGTGCATAGTACCAAAATGGTACATTGATGAAGATCTACATCATAACAAAGAAAGCATTTAATTAGTATTGAACAGCTATTTTCTCAGAAAATAGTCCAAACAATAATAGCTTATTTGATTTTATGGATATAGTAAACTACTGATAAATAACCAAATTAAGAACTGTTATATAAAATGACAACTACTATGTCAACAGTATAATAAGAGAACTAGAGATGCAATTCTTCAATGTTCTGTATAAAAATATCAACATTACTTTAAAGATCAAGTACCAAAATAAATGACTGCATAACATTTGCACAACTCTTTATGACAATTCCAAATTTGACACTAATCCCTCAAACAACACTTTTTTGTATTTGCAAGCACAAATTCCCTATGTGCAATAAAAATTTAAAATCTCCCTGACAGAAATAAAATTAACCCTAAATTAGTATCAAGTACTCACAGTTCTTGCAACCATTTCTGGATAGTTATCTTGCAGAACATCCACAACCCGTTTAAGTACAGCTCGCACACCTTTCTTACCAGGTCGGGGAGCATCCTTCAGATCTACGACCTGTGTCAATGATACAACCTGTCCTGGTTCAAAATCCAACATCCCAATTCCCTTCTCCATCATACGCACTCTCCACCTCACCAGACTCTCTCTTCCCTCTTCGGTTTCAAACAAGCCTGCGTTGGCTAAAACCCCTAAAATGTTATAGCACACGGGGTGGCCTTCACGATCTCTGCCATCTATATAGCATGCCTCATCAAGATCGGTATTGGAATAATCCTTTTCATCCGAGAGTATGGAGTCAATTTTTTGGGATTTGCGCCAGATTAGGGTCTTTTGGAGCATATCAAAAGCTTCTTTGGGTTTAAATTCACGTGCACGAAGGAATTTGAGAAGCAAAACATCTGTTTTATCGGTGCCTTTGGATGGTACTAAAGGGACTCCCCAGAGAAATACCTATAAATTAAATTAAATCAGCCAAGTGTTCATCTTGCATGTCTTAAATGACTGTACTGATGGTTTTCTGCTGTAAATTTTGCAATTTCTAAAAGTATTGTGATTTTAGTAAATCATATGACAAATAAATCAAATTCCAAGTTAAATTATAGTACAATTAAAAGGCATAAATGAGTATTTCTTTTGTTCTTCGATCAAATGCTGAGAGTGAGATCCCAAAAAAAAAAAAAAAAAAACTAAAGAGCTAAAATTGATCTGTGTTCCAAATTATAAAACACCTGGTGCATATAACATATACGGACCAGCAATTTTACAGAGAACTAAATATTCTTTGTTCATTATTCTTACCTCTTCTTCTAGTTTGTCCCCTTCATCTACGCATTTCACCTCTTCTCCATCTGCTTCTTTCTCTTTCTCCTTCTCTACGAACAAAGTCTTAGTTGAAATAGCCTCCTCGATTTGTGCACGCAAATCGAAGAGAGCCTTTCTCTCACTCTCCTTCAGGTCGGAGAGGAAGTTACTCTCCTCCCTGAAAGAAGCAGCCTTTTCAACCACCGGTACTGTCACCGCCTCAGCTTCGACCTTCTTCTCGGTCAGAACTGGTACTGGATCTGCATCGGTGTCGGTGTCGGCCTCCAGCTTTTTCTCGACCATTTCTTCTTGTGGGATGCTCGATTCCTCTGTCTTCACCTCCACAGCCATTAATAGAGGTAGAATTAAAAGTATGGGTAAAACTAAGGTTTTGTGGCTCTCTCTCTCCCTACTTATTTCTAGTGAAGAAGCAGGGACAAGGTGGCGGGTGGAATGAGGTGAGGTCCAGTGTAGGAATAGATGAAGCCTATTAAAGGGATGTTGGTTTGTTTCCTCTCCAGTGTAGAACACTCCGATCATTAATATTCTACATCACGTGAGGATCTGACGGTCTAAATATGACTGTCCAGTACTTCGTAAATTGAGAGCATCACGTAATAAAGGTCAGGTCAATTAATTGATGACCTGGCGACGACCAGGAGACTTTAAGAGCCGTTAGGTCGTCCAAGGGACCGAAAACAGTTCACTATACTCTCCAGTGCATAAAACACTGTTAGTTTCTAGTTGAGTTGTTTACTGGAGAACAATGGAATATAATGGGGCCCATGGACACGCGAGAAGAGCACCCAAAGAGCCGTTGCGTGATTAGCGGAACATAAAGGAATCCTAGGCTGGACAGCAGTTATCTTTTTCATTGGGACCTGTAACGGCTAGTTGAAGACCTGTTCTTCTAATTTTCATTTATTCTGACTTCACAATGAAATTGGCTTTTGCGCTCGTACCCTTCTTAAATATGGAATTTCTAATTAATGAGAGACCAGAGTCTTAATTTAAGACCCCGAAAAATTGAAACATCAGGTTACTGTTTTCATTATATGTAAATCCTACAAATTTGTACAATTTTATTTGCTTATACAAAGGAAAAGCTTAGACTTTCCAGTTTTATATAGTTTACAATTTCAATTTTTGCTTTTCGTTCCTTTATAATTGTATATTACTAAATGAAAAAGGTGGTCTACAATATATTTTTAAACTAGAATCGAAATGTGTGTTTTGGCAGGGAAAGACAATTATAAAAATACAAAAGAATTAGGAGGGAAAAGAAACACATTCCGATCATTGAAGTATGTGCATAACCAGCAATGGCATGTAATAAACAATGGTTCATAACTTTGCTTTCTGGCAGCCAATCAAAACCAGCACTGTAACACTATAGCCCAATAGTCAAATATTGCATATTATAGAATAGTAATTGTATATTAAATATATTTATACTTGTTGTTAAAAAAAATTCTAATACCTTACGTTATTAGATTAAAAAATTTAAAAGTTGTACGTTTATTTATTGAATGAATTCTTTAAACTCTTGCTATTCAGCTATAAATGATTTTTCATATTAAGTATAAACATTTTTAAGTATATAAAGGTGCAACAATAATTTCTATATATATCAACAGCTAAAATGGAACAAATAAAAATCAATAAAATTTTGTTGATAATCAACTTTTGATTTAGTGACAAATACTACATGTTTAAAATATGAATGAGAATGTTACATGTTTGAAACCTGAATGGAAAATTTCTTGTGAATTAAACTAGTTAGATAACTTGATTTCCAACTTTATTATAAAAAAAATAAATTTTTGCTGACCACCACTGTCAATTTATGCAAAAGTCCTCGTCTATTTTGGCAATGCCTTTTTTTTTTTTATGAAAAAATATTTTTGACAAATATGGTCAATCGCACAGGTCGTGTATCTGGGTAAAGTGTTCTTTTATTATAAAAAAAAATAGATCCTATCATATTTATATCGCATATATACAATTCGAATTTATATATAATTTGCATTCGATAAAAATAAAATTCATATTTATGAACAAAACTCAATCACACTTCTAAGGTTTGGTCATAAGGGATTGGCTCAAATCTTGTCTGGTGCATGCCTAAAAATAAAAAATAAAAAAAAAATAGAGAAATCATATTCATATATGTCCCCGCATATATGAAATATTTCATATTTGAATGTGGAATCTGAAAGGCATTACAATTAATTTGAGATAAATCAAACATAGCTTGTTTTCTTCACTAGTCGGTACCTTGGATGCCTTTTCTTAAATTTTATATTCTATTAGGATAAAGATTCTATGCTACAACTTTTATTTTTTTCTCTCAAGGAGACTTTTAATTTGAGTTATAAAAAGTTCGTGATCAAGAGTTCAAAAATAAATGAACCAAAATTTATCATCATATGGAGAACAATCTCAATAAGTTTCATGTGGAAAAAAATGGAAAACATCATTGGCGGTATTGAAATTTGAATTTGGGAAGCAGTCACATAATTGGATGGAATGGAATCTCACATGTACGGGATTATGTAATTCAATTTGCGGGATTCCATCACCACAACAAAGCACACGAAAGCATATATAGGAAAAGAAATCAGATGGAATGTGAAAATTATAACGGAAATTTATTCAAAATTTATTCACTAATGATAATATTCAGATGCATATTCAAATTGACATAGGAACATATATATAGGTGAGCTTAGAGTAGAAAAAACGTGCCGTGCAGTGACTAACACGCCATGACTTTGGTCTCGTGTCATGCCGTGCCGTGACCAAGTTAATTTTTCACGTGCCGTGCCGTGACCAAAACGTCAAGGGGTGGTCACGGTACACGAATAGTCACACCACGTGAGTTACACCGTGCATAAACGTGCCGTGACCATACGTGACTCGTGTGACCATTTAATCAAAGTTAGGTTAGTTTATTCAAGATTCACCATTAAATCAATATCTAAGTCATAATTACACGTGATTCGCGTGACTACGTGACGTGCCGTGCCGTGCTGTGCCGTGCCGTGACTAAATCTTTCACGTGTCGTGCCGTGCCTTCCCAAAGTTTTAAAAAATGAGCACGACACGCGAATGGTCACGGCACGGAATACGCGAATCACGGCACGTAACTGACATGCGTGTCGTGCAGTTCTGTGACGGAGCCGGCTCCGTCGTGCCATTTTTCCACTCTAGATGAGCCTGACTAAAAAGGACATAACACTAGAGTGGAAGAGAAGATCTTTATTACATATATCTTGTAAAAAAATTAGCTAAAACTTTTATAAATAACTTTTTTCTTAATAAATGAAAATGTCAGTTTCCGTTGACCTTTAAAAAAAATATTTTGATGCATAAAAAAATATCTACATCATGCTAGAATTGAGAAAATTAAAACTATTGCTTGATTGACTTGAACTAAAAGTAAATCCATTAAGTGAAGTTCATAAAATTTGTACATATCATTACATTCAATTGAAATTATACTGGGAATGGACTATTAGGCTATACCATAAAATTTTCAATGAGATCGAAAAAGAAAATGTTGAATTTTCAATAAATATGAAATTATACTAGGAATGGACTGTTAGGCTATACCATAAAATTTTCAATGGGATCGGAAAAAAATTGTTTAATTTAAAAAAAAAATGCAAGTATATTGAAGCATTGACAATATTGTTTTAGAATTAATTCAAACAATGGCCATATATATTGGTAACTAGCAATGAGTTTACAATTACGTGACTAATAATCCCTTGGCTGTGGGAAAAAAAAAATTCAATCTGACTGAGATATTTTTTCCGGATAATATACCAGTACTGTTATTAATTGGGATGATAAAACCAATTGAAATCCTAGTCCTACAATAATAAAATATAGCTGAACAGTTCTATGAAAAAAAAATCCGGTAGTTAAATATCCTACAGTTACCCATTTAAAATAAATGATAATCAGTACAAAATTAAAATACAACTAAAAGAAAATGAACTAGTAGAAGATGAAAGACAACTAGAAGAAGATGAAACACAACTTGTAGAAGATGAAAAAAACTAAAAAAAAGATGAAATACAATTAGAAAAATATAAAATACAACTAGAAGAAGATGAAAAACAACTAAAAATCTCCCACACCGGACAACACCCCTTCTGCTGACAAACGCATTTTTGTTCGTGCATTCTCTACTTGCAAAAGATTTGTTTTTCAATGACTTGCCTATAACTGATTGAATTGAAATAACTTGACAACATTTATCAGGATAAATTGACCCTATTCCTGTTTACCTGATTCCGTCCATGATAATTCCTGACACTCTCTGCGTAGATCCAACAAACAACTCCCTGATGAGCTCACCCTGCCACGAACTACCTGATCGGTGATGGAGATTCTAACCCTCTGCAGCGTGTATATATTTTTGCGCGCGCCGGCGCGCGTGCACGATCTTGAGGTATCAGGAACTCCGGTTTGATCCCCCATTATCACGGACATGGGGGGAGCTAGAGTGGAAAAAACATGCTGTGACGTGACTAACACGCCGTGACTTTGGAATCGTGCCATGCCATACCGTGACCAAGTTAATTTTTCACGTGTTGTGCCGTGACGTAACCAAAATGTCAAGGGGTGGTCACGGCACGCGAATGGTCATGCCACGTGAGTCACCGTGCCTAAACGTGCCGTGACCATACGTGACTCGCGTGCGTGACCATTTAATCATAATTTAGGTTAATTTATTAAAGGTTCACCATTAAATCAATATCTAATGGTCCTAATTATACGTGACTTGTGTGACTATGTGTCGTGTCGTGCCGTGACTAAATCTTTCACGTGCCGTGCCGTGCCAAAGTTTCAAAAAGATGAGCACGACACGTAACTGACACGCGTTTCGTACCGTTCTGTGACGGAGCCGGCTCCGCCGTGCCATTTTTCCCACTCTAGGTGAAGCTATTCATAAGATATGACCCCCATCCCCATTATTTTTCAAAAAATTTATTAACATGCGTTTTTCTATATAGTTTAGAACAAAATACTATGAATACTATAAAATTTGCAGTATAAAAGTTCATATAATTGACCCCGTTCACGTTTGACCTCCATAGTCTGAAGGTCTGGTTACACCCTGATCACGGACCGAGAAGAGGATCGATATCCAACTCACGATAGACGACGGGACTTGCAAAATCTGAACCGTCCAGGTTTAAAGTTCAGCTCAATTAAATCCCAAGGCAGACGGAGGAAAGCGACGTCTATGTTTTAACCTCAACTGTTGGGAGTCCATATCCCTCTGAGGTAACATAATAATTTTGTTTAGATCGGGACCGTCTCATTGGAATTGCAACAATCCGGTCCGAATTCAAACTGAGTCAATTCACTCTCATTTTTACTTTTTTTTTTTTATTGTTATTTAATTTAGAGTAAAATTTTATAAATACCATAAATTGACATTCATTCTTAACATGTAAATTTTATATAATTAATTCCCATTATATATTTATCCACCATAGTCAGAAGTTAAACGCAACCCCTACACAACCCCTATAATATTCATGTAAATTATAATCAGACGATATCGTTCTAAACATAAATATTCTGTTACTTTTAGTGATATGAATTCAACTGTTGGAGCTTCAGACGATTTGATTGATGATCAATCCCATACTAGGTAGAACCGACGTTTGAATAATGAAGCACTAGCATTTTTTTCTCTTTGAAGGGGAGCGCTTCAGTTACATTTCCTTGTTTACGCAGTAACGCAAAGACTAACCGGTACACTAAAGTATCAAGTACTAAACGGTTATTAAACTATTAACAACTATACAGCAACGAATTAGCTACGATGTACTGAAGTATCAAGAGATTACTAAACGGTACACTAAACTATTAATGACTATACAGCAACGCTGAAATTTAACTTACGCCAAGAATTGAATTGATAATATACATCTGATTTTGTTTAAAAATCAAAATCCAATATAAATTTTCAACGGATGTAGTTTTCGCTAGCCAGCTTAACAGGCTGGAGGTGCAAAAACTTGCTCTTACTCATAAGACACAATTTTACAAAATTGGCAACCTTAGCCTGCGTCATCAATGGATCTAGCACATCAGCAATTCTGAGTATCTTGAATTTACTGTTCATGGTAATCTGAGTATTCACCAGTTACCCTGCATTTTAAAGATCAAAAGTAAAAATCCAATAAAATTTCATTTATTATTTCCTTGGTGCATTCACAACATCTGCAAATGTGAACTGTTTCGAAACTTAAAAGAAATCCAAATAAATTGAATGTCTCAAAAACAGTTTCAATCATGAAGAAACAAAGACCAACAAATTGAAGAGTAAATAAAAGGTCGGGTTTCAAAAAAAAAATAATAATAAGGACACATACCGGTTGTACGTCAATTGGGCTTCTCCAATTCGGCCTATGACCTTATTCCTTACCTTCCGTACATGAACCTAATTATACAGTGTCAACAAATTTAGCATCCAAACAGTAAAAAAGCACATAAATATCCATGCGGGGATAGGGTAAGGGGGTGAGAGAGAGAGAGAGGAAAAAAAAACATTCAAAGAGAGACGGACCGTGACGCCATCAATTGGGCCTACTTTGGGGTCATGATTCCGGTGTATGACAATACCATTGTCACATTTGTTTATGAAATGAGCACTACCGCTGATGTCATACAGACTGGGTGCACCTCCATTCCAGTTTTGCAACTGTACAAACAAATGGCTCAAATTACAAGAGATACATTACGTCACAATATTCTCAGAATCATAGCAGTCCGCCTTCATGTTCGCGAACAAATTAGAAAAACTCACAAGGGTGTGCTGGGATTTAAAGCTTGGCTTCGCTTTCCTTCTCTCTCTATTTGACTTTGGCTTGGTAATGCTTAAACCAGTTCTAATCAACTCAAGTATTGTACAGGTACCAGCCAGAAAACCAGTTCTAATCAACTGGAATTAAAGAAGCAAATGACTAAACTAAACACACCAATTACCACATTTCAAGGAAAACATACTAAACCTTTCAAAATATATCAAGCCAAAAAAATTGTATCAATGTCATAATTGCTCACAGTTAAAGGTGCCAACATCTAACTGTATGGTATTGTACCTGTCTTGGGTGTGCTACGAACCAAACATGGCAAGAATGGTGTTGTGCAAAGCGCTTTATCTGTGTCAGTATTCGGCTGACATACTCTGTTTCCGTTCTGAAAAGATATTGGAAAAGGATGGGAATTATAACATTAGAGGTCAATCAAACACCAAATATGCCCTAGCTTCTGGAATTGTTTGAACTTCAGTTCAAACTGAAATTTTGAACTCCTGGAATCAGTACTCGCACGCTAAGAGCACAGTAAGGTAGAAAATTTTGGGTGTTGGTACTTCAGTTGTCATAGCATGTGTTAACATTTAAGCACTGCGAAAAGGTATGCTGAATGAACAAATTCAAAGAACTTAGTTAAAGAGGACATTTACATGAGTATAAAGGTGTTTATTTTCTTTTTTACTTATCTTTTGGTTTGGAAAAAAAGAAGGAAAAGCATCTCAACTGATTAGAAGCTCGTTGGTGATCAAGCTCGTTGTAGGGATCAATGACGAGGCCCCGTACACCGTGTCTCATGACAGCAGCTTTTGCAAGTTGGAGAACCCAATTTACATTCGGAAGGCTGTCATCCTCACATCTTTTATGTTTTTTTTGGTTCAAACATAAAAGAAAAATAATTCAAAAACTTTTAATTTCCAGAAGAATGAATTGACAGGTCATTTTCTCTAACATATATTAGGTTTTCTTACAAAATGTGCTGTTTATCATTTTTTATTGTTTCATGCTTAAAAATAAAATAAAAAAATCAATTTTGGAAGATACAATCCTCACTGCAAAATAAAAGTATTAATAAAAGAGTATTAACTAAAGTTAGTTCATTCTATTTAATTCATACATTAGATTTCCTTGTTTCCAAAGTTCCGGACCATATCTAATGATTTATTTCTAAAATTAAGCCTCTGTATGTGGTTGTTCAATGCTTGTGATTTATACATGCCCATGGCAATCTGAAATTCTTACACTTCTTAAAATAGTTTCATACAAAACCATTTTGATATAACGTTTTTGCAACTCTGCATCAATTTTTCAATCATATTCAATCTCCAAGTATTGTTTGCCATCAGGCTGGCTTAATGTGTTCAGGTCAACACCTGGCAAGTGAAAGGTACACTGTACACGTACCGGATCAAATAAAATGAATCATTCAACCATTTCTTCCCTTGTTCTAGCTCCTGTCTGCTCATCCTTTGCATATCTTCCCCGTACCTAATTCCATAAACACAAAATTTTGAATAGGTCAGTTTGCAACATGTACTTACTAGTAAATAATGGTCCGGTAACAGTATATGGTGACTTTCGTATATAGTAGGATTTAGGCAGTAATAAAATCTTTATAATTCACATTAGTTAGCGATGAAATAAGAATGAACAGAAGTAATAACAAAACAGACTTGTTTACTGGCACAGTTGCATAATGCAGATACAGAGGTACCACTGACAGGTTTAAGAATGAAATAATACCCCAAATCAAAGAAGGGCTTCCGAAGGTGCTTTTCCAGAAGCTTCCTTGCATGATCCCTAACCTGTAATTACTGCCAGATAGTTAACAAAAGAGAACTCCCCTTTAAAGTAACTTTAGATGTTATCTGTAAAGATTCTGATGTGTGATTTTAGACAAGTGCAGTATTAAAATCAGCCTTTACAAAGTCAACACTAAGATCAATATTAAAGTCAACATTTCATCCAATGTGTGATTTTAGAAAAGTGCAATATTTAAATTCAACCTTTACAAAACCAGGCACCTAGATTTCCATGACGAAAAATAAGGAACAAACTCGCCCATACACCAGAAAAAATAAAGGAAAAGAAAACAAACTAAAACTAAAATTGGATGCAACAGATCCCGAAAAGATGGTTAATCAACACAACTGAGACAGCACATACAATTACCAATTGTGACCAAATAGAACCTTGACTTGGCATAAATTCTCGTCCCAAAATGCAAAGATGCTATTGCAGTCAGACAGCAGGGAATTTTAATCCAATGCATCCCGAGAAAACTTACTACACAGGGTTTTCGCTAATTACAGATTATGAATATCCTTGACCAAAGTGACAGCTTCTAGAACTTCGGACCCTTCTCTTTTCAATAACAGACAAATATAATACTGAACAAGGGACTCGGATCTTTTGCCTGGACTCTTGGGGAGACATGATTGGTACCATAATACTGGTCCTGGGTTGGGTATTCGTGGGTTAGTTACCAAATGAATAGCATTTGGTTGTGGTGGTAATTGTTTTGATGTGTTGTGCTTGGTTTCTTTCAATAGAATAGTTGGCTACTCCACTATCATCCAAAAAGACAAAAAAGAAGAAAAACAGACAAACATGATTAATGTTCTGTTTTAATCAAATTTGCATCCCCTTTTTGCTAACATTAACAATTGCAATGTTAAAAATGACTGCAAGAGCTCGATTTTTAAATAAATCACGCAGAAAGGCTCATTCCTTTGGCTGTGGTTACTTGATAGCAAAATAATATCATACTTTAAAACTACTTTAGTTGATAGCAGTAGACAAATTGCCACTATTACTTTTTTACTCGGACACGAAGAAGGTTAGGAACAACCTCCAATTTTACTTTGTACAGAAAACTTTTCAGCTACAAGGCAAGAGATGTGGATATAATATTACGGAAACAGAAGAGTATATATGATATTTCGCAACAAAGCTCTCTTGCTCTATAGAATAAAGGAAATGCTGTGAATTGGTCTTTCAAAATCTACTAAGTGGCCGAGTGGATCTCATTGGATAAATGGGGTCACTTGTCACATCTTGGAAGGCTTTAGCCTGTGCTCCATAAAGGGGGAGGGGAAGGGAAGGAAGGGAAGAGGGCAGTGTAAAGAGTTAACCTCCTCTACACTCTGATTTGGAGGTTACAAAATTTTAATAGTTTTGTATATGGAGTTCACCTCCTCTCCGTTCTTCTCCCCCTCAAAATTTAATGTTCTGGAGCAAGTAACCAGGGTCTGGTCACCCCTCCTCTCTCCTCCCCTCCCCTCCTCTCCTCTACCCCTCTTGTGGAGCACACCCTTAGTGAAATGTGTCCAATTTTCAATGGACCAACAATAAAAAATTCAGTAGCATTCCTGCAGCCACACTGACATCACACAGCTCCCAATTGCACTAACATCAGTGGCATTAAATGACACTCTAAAATTACAATTCTTAAAAACAGTAAAAATTTACAATAGCCATACCATGTTCTCCATAGAACAGAGAACAAATTTCCAGCCAATGCTGTGATTCAAATTGACCATCAGTGCGTCGATCCACTCACTCTTACCAGAATTTGGAACACCTGATACCACCGTGAGTTCTCCAGGCATTACCTGTTAAAAGGTCCAAAAAAATATAAAGAACAATGAAAACCAAGTTGAATTCAACATCTGCTACCAGACTGCATACCAAATATCAAGTACCAACCCAAAATCACGCAACTTTATCTGAGTTATGGTGCAAATTTGATAGATTGTTTTCTTATAATTTCTTTTCGTAGCATGTCGATGGGGTGTGGAATGGGGGTGCAGTTTATCTCAAAAAACAATATGATAACAATAACGATAACGATATTAATATAATAATCTAATTTAAAATAAAGTAATTCTAGCTATCAAAATAGCAGCAGTACGAGTGACTGTAGTTGCATTCCGAATGAAACAAATTAATAAGCATCACAATGGTGTTAATAAAAAAAGGATGATGACGATGAAGATGACATAATGATAATGATAATATTAATAATAACAGTTATAATAATGAGAGTAGTAACAATTAGGCTGGGTAGCACATCTCACTGAGCCAAATTTGGCCAGGAAGGTTTGGTTGGGATGCTGTCCATAGTCATGATGCTTTATTTTTATTTGCTGTGACCAGGTTTCTTTTGTCAAAAAAAAATTAGGTTGATTTGAGTGCAAAACTTGTTTTTTTTTTTTCATATAAGAAATGGAGGGTGCAGGAAGGCCTGCACTATTTTCATAAATACAAAGAGTGATAATTATTTTTATTTTTATTTTTGAGATAAAGATTGGATTCCTGCAACTTCAAACATCCACAAGAGATCCTCAGCTGGGTTTCTAACCCATGTTCCCCACCCATGGAGTGTTGCCCTTAGCCATTTTTAGTTTGTTGATGCATCTGCAGTGCACTCAGATACTATCATACATTTAAACCAATGCAGTATATCTTACAATTAATAAAAATATGTACAGATTTTCATCTCTACCATGTTGTCATTATATAATAAGAAATTCATTACCTTGTAATATTTGTCTAAACCGTCCCAGCCAGTAGAAATGCCAAGATCAATCACATTTCCATTATAAAATTTGTCAATATCCTGAAAGAAATCATTAAATTTAAATAGACCTCTTATCGGATACATCTCTGCATTTTCTACTGCCTCTCGAAGTGCCTCTTTCCCACTATAGAAAAGCACCTGAAACAAATATGTATAAATGAACACCCGTCATTGTAGAGTCCTACAAAAGCAGTTAAAATTTTCCGAACTATTCTCACATGCCAAAACTATCACTCATACAAGATACTTTGAAGCAGCACTGGTAAAGCAAGGTATGTTTATCCCATATCAATGAGGCCCTATAAAAGATGAGTGCAAACCGGTACTAAAATCTAACAATGAAAAATTTACTGAATTCCAGAACTTCTATAATATCTGCGTTACATTATTAATAACTTATCAAATAATCTATCAATTCCTATTGTACACCAATTCCTGAATTTAATTTAGAATCAGACCTCATTGGCATCTTTGAAAACTTCTTCATCATTTTTCATCGGCCAGTTGACTCTCCAACACCTGGTTAAAAAGATCTATTCAGGTGAGTATTACAACTCATATATAGAAATTAAAATAACATAAACAAAAATAAGGTACCTCTCTTTACCAAGCCTACGGGCCAGCTCCTCAGCCAAGGCCTGACCTGGACCGTCAGCATCAGTTGCTAGTATTATCCGAGATGCCTGCGAAATTTATTTTAATGGATGTTAATTGCACAGTTGAGGATGACTGTGGTTTAATTGAACCTGTCTTACTGGTTCGATAACAAACCAGCATCATGCCAACCATGTGGGACCAGTGTTTATAAAAATGGTCATTTAGCCCGACTAATCAGCCAATTAGTCTTGGCGCGGACCAAACCATTACGAATCGTCCGTTTCCGTTTATACGGCCAATTAGTTGGTCATTTTTATTATTCTTTTTTTTGTGCATTTATCTCTTATCTGAGTTTTTCTAAATGACAATTTCATAAAATTTTATTAATTAACAATGAAATTAAGTTAAAATATAAGTTTATTTGATAAGTTTGAGTTAAATTAATTATTTTTAATAATTACAAGTATATGCACATAATTTTAATGAAAATGCAAAATTATCTGCAAAATTCCAATTTATCGGTCACATAGATTAATCGCTTAACGGTACCCTGTCCGTCCAACGAGCACATACCGTTATTTACAACACTGTGTGGGACACATGAATCAAACAAATACATGTTATATGGTAAAACTTGGTGAAATCAAGACAGCTAGGTCCTCAATTGTACTGGAAAGGTACTCGAAATATACCGATTTTAAGTAATCCTTGCAGTTCCACAAGTATTGATACTTCGTATCCTAGCTTAACAAAAAAAACAATAGAAGTATTAAATAACAAAAATAAAGATAAATCTATAATAAATAAAACCCATCAGCATGAGCCAAGCATTCCTAAAGAGCACATATGATGCACATTGCTAATGCTCCTACAGAGTATTGACAACTTGTACCAAGCTTAACAAAAAAGGAACTACTGGATAACGTAAAAGAAGGATAGATTGAAATAAAAATGTGTTTCACCATGACAGCAGTGACTAGAGAAGTACACATCAATTGTAAAATTATTAGTTGATGATCAAACCTCCTGTTCAGCCGGGATCTCTTTGTTGGAGATGCAAGGGGGTGCACCATCAGGTATACTCACACAATTTCTGAAACCAGCCTCCTCCATGGAAAGCTTATCTATCTCCCCCTCCACCTATATACAAAACCCACAAAAAGAGAGCATCCAAATTAGAATTTCAAAGCTCAAGATACAAAACCTTCGGAGGACTAGTAAAGTATATTTCCAGTGTTGCAGTCTTACAATAATGATGTCGGGCTTATTTTTAATATCATCAAGCCCATAAAATATCTTCTCAGTGCCTGTTTCCTGTCATACAGAGAAAACATTTATAGTATATTTTTATATAAGAAGTGTTGAGACCAACCCAACCATACATGTACTTTCCACCATATAGATAAACCTGAATATGAAACTTCGTGTGAAATTTGAGAATTGTTTGATTATCCATCCCAAACCGGTAGAACTTAACCTAACAATTTAAATAATTTCTTAAATTGCACCAAATTTCATACCCATCCTATCTAAAAGCTCAAAACACATCTATGATTTTGGTTTCTTGGTTTTGACAACGTTTGATGCTAGCCATCACAGTTGTCAAATAAATTTGGTATCAAAATAGCTTCATCCCATACCCAGCTACCCATCTTCATTTATTTCATACATACTATCAAAACATCAACAACATCACATTTCACCACTGCAATTTAGCAGATTAGTGTATCCATAATTAGAATGTACTTAACATATGATGCATCTTTCAAAACAATAATGACACTCATGTTCTTAGTATTACTCTAAATAAGATAATAATGAAAGCCTAACTAAATTGCCAAGAAATTTGGAAGAGCATAGATTTTAAATGGCGAAATGTCATATTTTGGAGTTCTGACTGGCAAAACAATAGTTTCTATGGGTACACAGGTGTTGATGCTTAGCTCGTACTTCCTATACACATACCATGCTCGATACAGCATAATTGCATTGTATTGCAGTTTCAGAAATAATTAAAAAAAAAACTTGCCTGCCAAAATATCTTGGGGATTTGCCGATATTTGCAACTGATGAGAGTCCCATCTCGTTGGTATGTAAAAGCAATAGCAGGCTAGCAAAGCAAAAAATTAAAGTGATCACCTTGTTATCATTTGAGCTAAGTATTTAGTTCCTAGTAGTTCAAGAAACACTCATAATATACCATAGACCTAGTGGTCACATCTTGTCCTGACCCGACGGGTCCAATCATACCCGACCTGTCTAAGACTGATTCACAAGTAAATGGGTAAATGGGTCAGTCAGGTCCAATCATACCCAACCTTGTTATCATTCTACAACCACGACTCGCATCAGGTCCTGCCGAAAAAGGTCATGACCCAACCCAGATCATCTTAATAACTTTTGTATCATCGACAATTGACAAGTGGCACCCACCTAAGGCATTATTTAAGAATAATAGGGAGATGAAATATAGTAATTCTCTAAAGTAGGGTTCAAAACCCCATCCTCTTGATACACTAAGAACTATCTTGCCACTACACTAAGCACCTCTTTTGATGAAAGTAGCAAACTTTTTTTATTACTATTGCTATTATTTTCTTAACAAAGCCAGCTAACATCAGCATCCACCAATGGAGGTCATGATTGGCTTCTTCCCTTTCACATAATAAACCAAGCTCGCAAACATTTTCATATTAATATTTCCTGTACTTGTTACTCTTTAACTCTTACAGATCACAATCAACGGGAGAACAATACATATAGTTAGGTAAATCATTAATTTCATCTACATATATATTTGAAGGAAAATACAAAAATGATAAATTTCTATAGTTGTTCTTTATCAAGAGCTTCTTATAAGTATAGACAAAAAAACGGAAAGGTATGTTAATCAATATATTTAGCTGGAGCTTCATAGTTCTCATCTTAATACCCCAGTATCAAGATCCAAAATATGTATAATGTAATTTTTTTTTTTTAAAACTATATATTTACGAAGAAGATAACCTGTGATCCTTCACAAAATCATGCTAAAATCTTTTAAATTATCACAATGATATTTCCTTTGTTAAAAAAAAGGGAAAATAAAAGATAACCTTTGATCCTTCACAAAAATCTTGCTAAAATCTTTTAGTATAGTGTCTTAAAAAACTTGCCCAGAGATGAACAAGATGGCACTATAAGATGGAATGAAATTGTAAAAGTTGCAGAACAGGCCCAAAATGTGGAGTCAAATTGTTATAGTTCCAAAAACATACCCCATCTTTAGTTGGTTTTTGCATAACACGATTTCGTCGGAGTGTCTCTGCAGAAATCCCTCGTGACTTAAAGTATGCAAAAAGCTGAAACAACAAATAGACAAATTAAAATAAATAAAAATAGATACATAATGAACAAATAAACAGGAAATAAAAATATAAAACTTTAGGTCAAAAAAGGAAGTGTGAATTATTTATTTTATTAACTTTTTATATCAGATGGAGTAGGTATTAATTGGACAGCTGAAGACTAACTGCGGTGTACTTGCAACATATTGTTAATTAAATGATTATGAACAAGGTATCACAACAGTTGTGCAAGAATAATAATGATGTCAATCAAACTTCTAATCCTTAAAAATACTACAATTGGATTCATGTGGTAGAAGGAACAAATTTATTACACCAAAAAGTTTAACCCAGTTGATCAATAATTTAGTACAAACAGGTGTGTTATAACACACCAATAGCACATTGGTACAGCAAAACTTCAAATTGGCTGGCCTGTAAAATTGTAAAACTGAGATAATAAAAATCTAAGGAAATTGAAAGCAAAAAGAAATTGAGGCCAAGCTGGTAGGACCAGTAGAAAGAAGCTAAGTTTATTAGTACCTCAGTACACAGTGGCTCGAGCTCTAGTTCTTGTTCTGAGATTTTTTTTGGATGTTTCTGTTTCCCAACCTTCCCATTCACTTTCAACGCTTGATTTCCAATTGAAACCTCAGAATAGGGCTACAAAGGGAAGAAAGAAAATTATCTGAACAAAGCCTGTTGCCAATCCGCCAGTTCTATTAATTGACCAATTTTACCATTATTAGATTCTTTGTACAACTTAGGCAATGATCTCCGAATTATCAATTTGCTGTTTTGGTCCCTACAAGCATTAAAGTTCTCATTTTGCTAACAAAACTCTTATTATGTACCATTTTGGTAATTTCCATAACATTTGGCCAAAAATGTTGCCATGAACCCTAGTCAAACAATCAGTCTTTAGGTTTAGAGTTTACTATTTGTGGCAACAACCAATTGACCCAAATTTCAATATTATGAACAAAATAAAACATCAGCATGCTGGCCAATCACAGCTCTCAGTGGAACTAGACGTACCCGCACAAAACCTGTCAAGCCACATTTACCCCTAAAGCACTTCCACACTGCAGAATGCCTTTCCCAAAGGAAAACAAAATTTCGTCAGTGAAAGAGCATAACATTTAAGACATGCATAAATTTATAGCAGTTTTATATGTAACTAATATAATTAAAATTATGCTCAACTTCCGGTAAAATAATAAAATAGTGGAAGCTCTTTTCCAGTTGAATCCCATCTCAAACCCATTGACCAATAAAATACCCTAATCAATTTATATCTCTATGTTGCACTGTTCAATGACTTGTGTCAGAAAAAAGGGCCATGGACCATATTAAGCAACAAGCAAAGCTTAGGGGGTAATTTTAAATTTAAAAAAATATAAAATAAAAATTGGAGGTACCCTTCAGTGTCGATTTGCAAAGAGAGGGACCTTTCGTGTGATTGACCTCCAAGGCACTGTTCAAAAGGCAACAATCAACAATGACAAACAAAGGAAACAATATATATAACATATTGTGGATTTTAAATTTGTAATTCCCTGGTACGGTGCACAGATGGTGCAGGTTATGTACAGTAAAATGTGTTAATATAAGATGTTTCAAGTTGTGCTTGACTGAGGCTCTAATTGAGCCAGCTCTTGAAATGCTATACGCTGTTATAACCTTGTCCTAGAACAGAAATTATTTTCAGCATGACAAAACCCTTCGTAGAGCTATTCAAATACAGTACATATGCTGTAGCAGTGCTGATCAGCACTGGGGTGTCGCTTGTCATGCCAGTTGCTATGCAAATTATTTTATATCATCATAGCAAGATATCTATACTGCGGATCCATTTTTTTTTCTCAGACTAGACATAAGTCTCTGTATAAAGTATCAGTAGAAATGGTAACTACCTGAGGGCACTGGATGTGATCATACTGGCCTGGCATATATGAAACAAGCTGAATCCCAGCTTTTAATAGCTTCTCTCTCAATAGGATCAGCCGTTCTTGCAATTCATTCTCTCTTTTTCTCTCTAACATCAAAGGATTACCTACCAATGTTCACAGAAATATTTAAGCACATTTTCACAGGTAAAAAAAATAACAAGGGTGATAACAAATCATGAGAAAGCTTACCGCCTCTAGATGGTGATAGTGCAAACATGTAACAACCGAAAAGCCCCTAACTTTTTAACTTTTCTAAAGAGCTTGTTTTAGGTTCTATCGAGCAAGTATCGTCAAATATCCACACACAGATTGTCTTTTCAAAAGCGCAATTTCATTAATGGCTGTCATTTTTAAGTGAAAACCTAATAGTTTGAGTTCATGCCTCAGGAAGGCATTATGATACCATGCAAAACTCCCCAGACTTCCAATCCATTCATAGAATTCTCTCCCTTACTTTTACTCCAAGAATTCTACATAGCTTTCAAATTAAACAACAACAAGGGAAGGCAGTCTGGGCATCCCCTAACAAGACATGGAGTAGGCGCTAGAAGATTTCATCTGGAATCATGCATTTTAATTTGGGGTTTTTATGGGAAAATTCTATTTCAGTTCAAAATGATATGTTTCATGATTCTCTATGGAAAACCGTAAAATTTGCCCAATAAAATAACTATAATATTTTGCTTAATTTCAGATTTGAACCTCCATACCAGATCTCTGAGGAAGCTCTTCGTAATCTACCAAAATTTAAATTATGTAAAAGTTTATATATGAGCACAAGTACAAAAGATCGATAATTATAACAAAACTAACTGAAGTTAAAATTTTAGATAGGAAAATTTCTTACCTGATTCTGACAACTGTGCGGTGTGAACTACACAAAGAAAGAAAACAAAATGAATGACAAAACATTATCCAGAATGAGTTAACATTTAATTCAAATTTTGTCCCCTTCAATGTGCTTCTAGTTTCATATCAATCCAACTTTCAGTATGTTATGCTTCAATCTATTTAACATAGCAACAGAAGTTTTACAACTTGATACAAATTTAGAAAAATGAGAGAAATATGGTGGTGATAATCAGGAAGTACTTTTACATCTATCCTTGAATTCTACATTATATACCTTTTCTCCTGGATACAACTGGGCGAACTGACCGAGACTCAGCCTGCTGCAGACAGTTCAGTATAAATTTGTGTTTCGGTTCTCTTCGATTTACTGTGATGAGGTTTGTGTTAACTACAACTAGCAAAATAGCAGACAATTAAGGTTCTTTTAGCTACAATTAAACAAAGACATCGTAAGAAAATTAGACGAGCTTACAGGTCGTTACCAGTGCTGTAAGGCAAAACAGGATAACTGAAGAGAGGCCTATTTTGCTTCATGCTCTGTAAACCAAACCTCGAATTGAGATTTGATTGATAGAGATAGCGAGACACTCTAATACTGGAGAGATGGAAAAGTCGCGAATAGTTGGAACTATGCATGTGCGACCTATTGGTGCGCAAAAGGGATTTTAGAGAACGAAGAGAACCCAGGGGCATTATGGACGAGAGGAAGAGATAGAGATAGAAATAGAGGTTCAAGTTGCCATTGTTGTACTTGTACCAGTGTATGCTTTGGAAAGTGGAAGAGGAAAAGAGGAAAAGCGCAAAGACATGAGGTTTCGGCTAGGGTTTTTCGAATATACAAGTTTCGTATCCAACTTGGCAAGCGGCAAGTTGGCCGCTATTTCTAAACCAGACTGAACTATATAGACCGGATAAGTTAACGGTTTCAGGCCAAGTTGAAACAGGCCTACACGGGCCAGGCCCGATTAAAGGTTCAATTCTTCACCACACCGGACCCAAAACCCGGCTTGACAGGTAATCGAAAAAAATAATGCAGGCTGTATTAGTAGTCACGTGATCATTCTTTAATTTTTTTTTAATAACATGTTCGTTATTTGTAGTAGTCAAATAAAATAATGGGATAATTACATGTATACCCCTCAAAATCAAATTTATGTATTTTCCCCTCTAAAATTCAGAATATAATATTTCTCCTTCTAAATTAAAAAAATCACAATTTTACCCAATTTTTTGACTTTTCTATTAGAACTCATTTTAGATTTATAAAATACCCATTTTATCATTTATTTAAAAAAATAAAAATATATAGTATGTAAGAAAAATGTTTCATCTCCTCCTAACTGGTCAATTTTGGAGGATACATAATTCGTTTCTTTACTTGTAACGCGCACACAAGCGTATGTCGAAATGCTACGATGTATGTGTCACGGATAGAAATATGAATAGTTTGTCCTTAGAAATCCACTAGTTAAGAGACAGAACATTTTGCTTACACATACTACATAAAGAAAGGATGAAATGGGTTATGAGTTAAATTGAGTTTTCACATAATGGTCAATAAATTGGATAAACTTATGAGTTTTTAAATTTAGAAGGGTAAATATGATATTATTTTAGAGAGAGAAATACGTAATTTCAAGTCTTTTGAAGGTATCCATGAAATTCCCCTGAAATAATTAATAGTCAATAGCATGGGCTGGAGTGAATGAAGCATGTTATATTATATATGTGTTAGTTCCACTAAATTAAATATGTATTTATATGCAGTGACGTGATAATTTACTTCACTATTTTTTTTGGAAAGCATTTCTCATAATTAAAAATAAAAAGTATAAAATACGTACTTCAAAAAAAGATAAATCTACGTAAGTATAATGAGGAAGTCCACATATTTATGAGTTTGTTTGAATAACACTATCCCATATAAAAATTGTTGTTGTCATTCAATTACAAATTTACAATCAAACATAATTATTTTTTCTCATAATGTTATTGGATTAGTGCTGTATCGCCAATCTAACAGTTTATAAGAATGTGCAGATTGCGACTTTTCGGGGTAACATCGTTTTTAAATTACAATTTGATCAATATTTTCACTATTTCAAATAGTAAAATATTTAAAAAAAATCTCAAACTATTCAAATTAGTTTTCTTCTCGATCTATTTTTCACACACCAACCCAAAACAGTGTTGTTCTTACGAGTCCGCATCGTTTGTATTAACTCAAAAGAGCATCTTTTGAATTAACGCATCTCGGCCGTCTGATTTTAAACTGAGCCAATTTGGCC
This sequence comes from Carex parvula, assembly GCA_025461045.1. Taxonomy (NCBI): domain Eukaryota; kingdom Viridiplantae; phylum Streptophyta; class Magnoliopsida; order Poales; family Cyperaceae; genus Carex; species Carex parvula. The sequence goes on along the minus strand of JAJGRW010000457.1, from coordinate 529,755 downwards.
ATAGCTTATAATTCGGGGGGCCCTTAATATTAGTGTAGATCTAGTCTGCACAAATCTTAAAGCGAATCAGATAGTCCAGATACATTAACTCAAAAGATATTTGTTTAGTTAATGCAGAGGATACGAATTCTGTTCTTACATATATATAATCCAAATGAAATGGATGGACTCATCCCATTCTTGTTATCAATTTTTATTTTGAACCTATCAAGATAGGCTTGCCTAGTCAAGAACGAGGTTGGAGCAAATTCACCTTTTGGATTGGACGAACTGAAGAAATTAGACACAAATCCAACTCTTATTCACATTCAACATCAATCTAAATCCTTACGTTTGATGAGTTCCCATTTGTAATCTATCTTAATTGTGCTAGAAATGAATTAATTGGCTTTAAATTCCCTATGCTGTTGAATGTTTTCAGTTTATACTTGTTAATAGAAACAATATTCATCTAATTCCACTAGTACAGAAAACGCTACTAACTACAGTAAAAAATGAGTTTTTACACGGTTTCGAACCGTGTCTATGGTAGTCGTGTACAATAGGGTCACTAAATTTTACACGGTTTTCAAACTGTGTACAAAAACACAAATCCTATATGTTTTTTTTTATCAAAAGTCGTGTACAATTCACAGTTTTTTCGCCGGTTTTTTCGCCAAAACACATCTACACAGTTTTTAAAGTAAAACCGTATATAAAAACCTTAATCCTACATGGTTTTTAAAGTGAACCGTGTATAATTAAAAAATCAAATTAGACCCTAGATCTGAATACCAAAAACACTGGCCTCTTATTACTCCATGTAAACTTTCTGTTTGTAATAGGGACGTCGATGAGCTCAAGCCAGGTTATTAAGTCATTGAACTCATTCATCAATCCAAAATTTCTCATATCTCTCGTCCGATCTACTAACCATTGAACAAGATTAAAGTCCCCAATGATAATCCAAGGGCAAGAGATGTAATTAGATAAACATCTTGCTTCTGTAATAAACTCCAATGTCTCATCATCCCGACTCAGACCAGATACATTTGTAACCATAAACGCTTTTTCGGAACTAGTTTGAAGCAATAATACCGAAATAGTATGAAATATGGACCATGAGGAAAGTAAAATATAGTTCCTTTTCCATGCAATAAGGCACCCTCCTGATGACCCTATCACATATATGAATGCGCACTGTATATCAAAAAATGATGGAAACAATGTGGCTACATGGGCAAACTCCAAACAATTAAGCTTAGTCTCTTGTAAACATACAATATCACAACGAGATGACTTGATTATATTTCTCACAACCAAACATAACCAAACTCCTTAAACTCCGACAATTCCATGAAAGAATTTTTAATTTTTTGAATGACATAGAAATAGATTACTCAACACTAAGCATAATTACTCCGACTCGGATACTGTTACTCTGAATTAGAGCCTATATCATCTTCCGAATGGGGTTCAACCATAAAAGTATTATCCTCATGATCAATGCTAGAATTAGTATCCTCAGCATGGTTGTCCGTTAGAGCTCGTTCCGCATTATCATCATTTAATGCCCTAATTACTTGTGAGGTCTGAAACCCTATATTTTCTACGATTCTGGAGCAGTGCTCAAATTCAACCTGTATTTGAACTAATTCACCTTCTTTAGATAATGTTGCTTTTGGCTGGATCCCTACCTCGAAAGATTTGGCCTTGCCTTCTTTCATTTGGGCTTGTTCTCTCATTTTCCTCTTCTGTTTCATGGACTCCAATAATAGCCTCTTCTTTTCCTACCTTGTGGATTCACACAAAATCTTTAGCCTATGGGCTTCCTTGATAATCTCCTGTTTCGTACAGTTGTCTCCCAGCTGACTATTAGTTGTTGCCTTGTTTTTATTGCGCTGCAAAATTCTAGGTGGATTTTTAGAACTTTTAGAACTTTCCCTTGTCAGAATATTCCATTCTGATTATGGAGAAACAGCAGTGATGGGGACATATTGCACCTAGATATCAATAATGTGATCATCATTGCTTGAAAAAGTTTCCTTCGGCGCTGACTGTGTAGCCATTGGTGTGCTTAGGCTTTGATCACTGACAACTTGATTCACTACAGATACTTCTGCCCCCTCATGATCCCCAGATCCGTTAGCCCCTTCTTCACACAATTTTACTCATCAATTGTTGGAGCCATATCAACCTAAATAATTATTCCCTGATTTTCTGTGTGTAGCGTATCTCCCTCTGGAATAACTTGCTGATTTTCTGTGACAGTTACTACTGGAGCATCTTCTCTAGGATCTTTTATGACCAGGTCATGTAACCCCCGTGACCCCTAATCATCCTCCGACCAGGCAGTCATGGATCTAGCACCCTGGAGTACCGCCTGAACCCCTGTCGGCAATAGTTCAAACTTTATGTGTCGGCATAGTCGCCCTAACACCTTCCTAGACCCAATAAAGTGGTCGTCCCCACTCCCTAAAAGGCATCCCTCTGATGAACTAGAAGAGGTTGGTAGTGGTGCAGGTACGTGGAACTTCTTTTTAGGTTGGGGTAGTTCATCCTCTTTGTAAACTTCACCCTGTGAGCATGCCTTCGGAATGACATCAATAAGGAACTCGAAACCACCGACTCTATATGACACTTGGTGTGGAGTAAACGATAAGCTTGTTGTCGCTAATACTACTGTCCAGTAAGCTACATCTTCCTCCATAACCTGTTCTACTGTCTATAGGTACGTGCCTATTGCTTTTGTGGCCTTAATAACATTTTGTTCCCTATACAAGTCAAGGGGAATGCCTATGAGGTCTAGCATCACCTTATAGCACGGCATAACACCAATTGCATCATCAAGAGGACTCCACAGGCTAAATGAAATCCTTCCTCCCAAACTTCTACTGGGATTGCCTCGATGAATTTTGCCGGGTCTACACCCATCGGAAGCAAGATAACGTATCGAGATCTGGTCATTATACCCACTGAGATTTCCGTTGATTTGACCAACCCGGAGGAGGCCGCATATTCTGCAACTTGATCAACACTCAAATCAACTTCTAGTGAAGGGTTATACATGACCACAACCTTATCAAGTTTTGCTCTTTCCTCGTAATATTTCTCGTCCCTCTCTACAAATAAACAATCTTCTTGGGCCTATCATCTGGCAGTTCAATGGGAGCTAGCTGACCCTGCAGAATCTCCTTGAAAGTAGGTTCCCTTCGTATGTTACTTAACTTCGTTGGAGAAACCGAGTTTGCTTGATTCAAATCTCCATTCTTGCATAAATCCCGTGTGACCTTGGCCCCAACATCACCACATCTATTGAGGTTTTTACATCGAACAACACTATGACCCATGCCGCAACATTGGAAGCATCGACCCTTCCATTCTATATACGAGGTGACGGTGGGAATCTTAGCTGGGCTGCACCATGAGGGGAGATGTAGTAGCCACCCATAGCGCGTTGGGTTGGGTTGGTGATTGGCTGTTTAGAGTTGGTAATTGACTATTTAGTGTTGGTTATGGAGCGAGGAGAAGTGGGAGGTTCTGTGCGTACCATGTCTGCGTAGGAGGGAGGGGAGTAGTATGGTTTGTAGGCAGTAAGTCTTGTGGTATGTAGTGGTGGTGGCTGGTGGTGAAGGGGTGGGTGTAGGGTTGTTCTTCCTCCGGGTGACTATCCTCCATTCGCCAGCGTTCGCCTTCTCCCTCGCCTCTTTTCGTATCAGTCTCTATATTTTTAATAATTATTTATGGCCCCGCAACACGAAAGTATTTCCGCCATACTGTCTGATGGGATAGAGTTAGCTTTTCGCATTAAGCCCCTCTTAACTTCTCAAACTTATAAACACTTCTTAGAAGAGGAGTATTGCAATTTTTTATGCATATATCTTCTGTTACGAAATTTAGAACCCGCTAGCTTTTATTTATTTATTTTTTCAATAAAATCCCTATTATCTCGGCGATCAATTCAACCAATGTTTTTGGTTTTTATTAAGTGATATTTCATGCGACAATACGTAAAAAGTAGGACCATATAGAGCTTCGAATAAATCTAATAGCACAGCAAAAAAAGAATTACTTGAACAGATTTATTTCATTGTTTGTCCATCAAGTGACTCAGTGAATTTATAAGATTTAACGTGCTATTAGCATAATCCAATTACAAAGACAAGATATCTTATAATGTGCACGAGTAATTGTTGGCCATATTAATTTTTCATTATCAGGTCACATTAATTAAAATTTATGCAAAATGTCCAGGAAGAAAAATGCAATATATAAAAACTGTATCAAATATCCAAATTTGTTAATTCTTACAACATAATAACAAAATGCAATAGAACTGGTATAAACTAGCTAGTGTTGAGTAATTAGTGCCAGGCAAACAACTGGCTTGAGCCTGTCTTGTTCTGTGATTCTTTGCCCGGCCGATTCATTTCTCACATTAAAATTCGACTTGATTTGTAAAGTAAGACATTCTAGGGATACACCAGTGCCTGCTCCGGCTGACCCATGTGAGTTCTCCATTTGTTCTCTTTTTCTTTCTTCATTTTTTCTTATTCTACAACTTCTCAATCGATTTTGTGGGAGGAATCATTATGATTACATTGAACTCTTATTGGGTACATCTCAGCGTTTTCTATTACTTCTCTAAGTGCCTCTTTCCCACGATAGCAAAGCAGCTGTAACATGTACAAATGAATGAACCCACATCAATGTAAAGTCCTATAAAAACAGTTAAAACTTCCACCAATTCTCACATGCACAAACTACCCCTCATCCAAGATAGTTTCTAAGCGGGCCAAGCAGCAATGGTACAGCTAGGTAAGTTTGTCCAATTGTCCCATATCAATCAGGTCTCGAAAAAAGTGAGTGAGGACCAGTACTAAAATGTTTACTGAATTCTGGAACTTCCAAATATTTTGAGTAAACTTCCTTTTTAACTTGTCAGTTGTAACTTGTAATGATATACTGATTCCTGAATTTATTTTAGAAACAGACCTCATTAGCATCTTTGAAAACTTCGTCGTCAGTTCTCATTGGCCACTTGACTATCCAACATCTGAAAATAACTAAAAGAAGTTAAAAGGTCTATAAAATTGACTATTACAACTCATAATTAGAAATTAAAAGAACAAGAAAAATAAGGTACCTCTCTTTACCAAGCCTACGGGCCAATTCTTCAGCCAGGGCCTGACCCGGTTTGTCAGCATCAGTTGCTAGTATTATTCGAGATGCCTATGAAGTTTTACTTTAGAAGTTTAATTAACAATCAAACTAACTTTTTTTTTAGGGTTAGTGGGTAAAAGGCCACTAACAAATATATTGAAAAAAAAAATTACAAGGTCCTATTTTCAAACTAATTTATTAGTGAGAACAGTTTTTATTTACACAATCAAGGACTGATTGAGGTTTAATTGAACCTAGACACCATAGGGAAATATACATAATGGCTTGTTTATTGATTATTAGCACCATGCCCAAGCATGTGGGATACATGTATCAAACAAATACCTGCTTTACAGTAAAGCTCGGGGAATAAAACAGCTAGACAACCTTGATTGTACTGAAAAGGTATGTAAAACTTTTTGTTAGAGAAATTTACCGCTTTCATATACTTCATGCAGTTCCACAAATATTGATACCTAGTATCCTAGCTTAACAAAAACAAAAGATACTATCAGATAACAAAAATTTAACAATTTTTTTAAATAAATAAAGCATGTGTTAGCATGAGGCAAGCAGTCCTAAAAACTACACATGATAACTATTGATAATTTCATGCACATCGGTCCAAGTATACCAATGCATAGTTTTATGTATTTTCAACAAAAATGCTACACGTACTCTAAAATTGACCCCAAAACTTTCATACAAATTTTCTATGGTTGAACTCCATATCCTTCTCGGGTAACTTTTTATTTTTTTGTGATGGCCCCCATTGTTCAAAATTCTGCATCCACCAGTTTATTTTGTACCCAAGCTTCACAAACAGGTGCTAGGTACCAAAATAAAAGGATCCAAATAAAAATCAGATATGTGTCACCATGGCAAGCACTCACTAGAGAAGTATGCATAGATATTATTAAATTATTAATTGATAAACAAACCTCCTGTGGAGCAGGGACCTCTTTGGAGGTACTAAGGGGTGCACCACTGGGTACGCTCACACAATTTTTGAAACCGGCCTCCTCCATGGAAAGTTTATCAATCTCCCCCTCTACCTACATATAAAACCGCAAGAAGAGAACATACAACGAGAATTTCAAGACTGAGATTACAAAACCTTCTAAGGACTAGTACAGTATATTTTTAATGAGTCAATCTTACAATGATAATGTCGCATTCATTTTTTATATCATCAAGTCCATATAATATTTTCTCTGTACCTGCTTCCTGTCATAATTGTGAAAACCCAAATATGTTAGTACCAAAAGGGTTCCAACCAACTCAACCAAAATGTTGTTTTATGGTTTGTTCTGCTTAGTTTTTCCATAATTTACTTGTTAGTTATCAAAACTTCACCATGCTTACCCAGAGTACATAATGGGATAGGTTATAGTTGACAGCCGAGACATCCGACATCAGAAATTGTAAAAATTAAACTAAAATTATAGATGTTTTCTCCATATTTGGATTTACCTAGATATAAAATTTGGTGCAATTTCAAAATTATTTGATAATCCATCATAAGCCAATAAAACTAAAAGTTACACTCAAATCATTGAGGTGTAGAATGCATCTAAAAGGTGTAGAATGCACTGAATTTTATATCCATCTATCTAAAAGGTGTAGAATGCATTTAGGATTTTAGTTTCTTAATTTCGACAACTTTTGATGCTGACTGTCATAGTTGTCAATTGGTGTCAATATAACCCATCCTAGACACAGTTACCATCTTCCATTATTTCATACGTGGAAGCAGAACGTCAATAATATCATATGTCACCAGACTCACCACTAAGGATTTCATAGTCTTCCGAACTTCTGTAATTTAATAGATTGGAGTAACCATAATTATGATGTACTTAAACCTGTAAAGCAAGGTTAAGGGTATCATTGCCATTTTAAATTTCCACCAGAGATGTATCATAGCTTAGGTACATTCTAGACAAGGTTAATTAAAGCCTAAATAAGCTGGGAGAAATTTCGATGAACATAGATTTTTAATGGGAAAATGTCATATTTTGGATTATTAATTGTCTTTTGCTCATAATTCCTATACGCGTAGTTATAAGAAAAATTCCAATATACATAACACACTCTATACAACATAATTGTCAAAAAACTAATAAGAAAGAAAAAATTACCTGCCAAAATATCTTGGGTAATTGACGGTATTTGCAATTGACAAGAGTCCCACCTCGTCGGTATAAAAAAGCAATAGCAGTCTAGCAACGAAAAATAAATATTAGAGTACCATAGCAAAAATCGCATAACTCTTTTCATGCTAAACACGAAAGAAAAGAAAAAAGGAAATAGTTTGTAGTAAGTCAAGATACACCCTTAGAATACTGTACAGAAGCAAACCACATCACCTTGCTGTTATTTCATTATAGCTTTATTGCTTGTTGAAAATAAAAAATCCTAGTAATTCAAGATGCACTTTTGAGTACCAGACCAACTCATACAGTACCGTACCATAATATGTAGTCTGGTCATTATTACATTGGTACTTATATGTTTGACAAAAGCCAACACATGAAGACAACAACTATCATTTCCAGGTACATCGGTGGGAATGACACATACCAATTATTTTTAACTATTTTCCGCCTTTTAGGAAATGTTGTAAGATAGCTCTAGGAGCTTTTTACTATTATTTTTATTATATTCCTCAGAAAAATGACAGCTAACCGACTTCGAAAATTGGAGGTCATAATTGACATCTTCCCTCAGAGAAAAGAATGAACATGGAAAAATTTTCATATTTTATTTTGCCTGTTCCTGTTATTTCTAACTCTTTCATATATCACAGTAGAAGGAATACATATTACTAAGATTTAAAATTTCATATACATGTATTACAAAAGATAATAAATTGGTTAAATGTGAGAATTTTGAAATTTTAGAAGGATAAATATGATATTATGAATTTTGGAAGGGGAAATACATAATTTCAAAGTTTTAGAAGGACATACATGAAAATTCTGACTTCAAAAAGTTTTTTGCAAAGACTGCATAGTAGTTATAAAAAACATAAATCCAAGTTGCTAAATTAAACTACAAAAGGATCATATCTACAGATAGATTCAATGAAAATAGATTTAAGTAAATACTTCCTGTGCATATAGTCTTAGTGGCCTTATTTTAAAACACAACTAAAGTACATAAATTTTAAAAAAATGGCCCTAAAAGATGAAGTCAAATTGCTAAATTTGCAAAACAGGCCCACAATGTGGGATCAGATTGCTATAGTTGCGAAAGCGTACCCCTCTTTTAGTTGGCTTTTGCATAACACGATTTCGTCTGAGTGTCTCTCCAGAGATCCCCCGTGTTTTAAAGAATAATAAAAGCTGAAACAATATCCAGACATATTTAAATGAAAAGATAACACAAAATAAATATTGAAGTATAAGTTTGAAAAGAAATGACAAGATAATTTTATTTACATTTTTATTAGATGGAGCTGGTGTTAATTGGACAGCTGAAGACACACTATAACAATTTATTGTTAATTAGGCCAAGCTGAGCTAAATTTGGGCTAATTGAATGATCAGAATTAAGGCACCATAACAGTCATGTTATAATATTAATCATATCAACCAAAATCCTAATCCTTTAGCACACTACCATCTGGTACATTTGGTAGAAGAAACTAATTTTAGAACAAAATTCGACCCATTTGATCAGTTGTTTAATACAAACAGGTGATATAACCCACCAATAGCGCACTGGTAGAGCAAAATTTTCAACAGTCTGGCCTGTATAAATGTAGAACTGAACTATGAGAAAAACCAAAGAATATGAAAAAATTTAGAATCTAGGTCAAGTTGGTAGGACTGGTACAGACAACTCAAGGTTCTTATGTACCTCATTACAGAGTGGCTCAAGCTTGAGTTCTTCTTCTGTGATCTTTCTTGGCTGCTTTACAACCTCAGCATTTACTTTTGATGCTCGAGTTTCAGTTGAAACCTTGCTAGCATAGGCCTGCATAGGAAATAAAGAAAACAAATAACAAAATCAGTTGGTAAAATGAAAAAAACATTTATTTCATTTGTAAAGCATCACCTGCATTCTCACTAGCTTCAGTACTTCTGCCCTACCATATGCCACTATTTTCTCTCCAAATTATAGTACTGGTAATAACTATTCAAGTGGTAGTGGTAACAGTAACAAACTATTTGACCCAAGCCTATCCCCAGTCCCCCAATTCCACTCTTCTGTCAACTTTAGCATCATCTAAATTCCTGAATAAATTACACAAAGGACCTTTAAAGTATCAATTTGCCATTTTGCTCGAAAACACATTATGCACCATTTTGGTAAATTCCATCATTGATGTCATAAAATTGAACCCTAGTCAAAGCATTTGTCCAATGGTAAATGATGGATCGATGGCAAGAATCGAATGGTCCAAATTGGATATAAAGAACAAAACAAAAATCAGCATGTTGGCCAATTACGAATCTCAATAGGAGCTAGATGTACCTGCACATAACCTGCCCAGCCACATTGGGTCCTAAAGCACTTCCACACAGCTGAATGCCTTTCTCAAAGAAAGACAAAAGTTTGTTAGTGAAAGAGTAACATTACAGATATGCATAATTAATATAAAATTATATATGTAACAAAAGAAATATCAAAATTATACTCAATTTCCAGTATAAAAAAAACAGAAGTTGAAGCTTCATTTCTAGTCTATCCCACTTCAAAGTTCAAACCCATTTGACCAGAAAAGTATCTGAGTAATGACTTGGTTGATGAGTGGTTCCCAATCTGATCAGTTGATATCATTTAAGTTCTAAGGTTCAATGACCTACTCAAAATAAAGGGCCATGGACCACGTTAGGCAGCAACAAGAGCTTCAGGGGGAATATTAATTTTCATCAAAAAAGGAAAATAGTAACAAGTTAAGGTACCCTTTACTGTGGATGTGTAAAAAGAGGCTCTTCACCTTTGAACCCCCTTCAAGACACTGTTTAAAAAATGATAAAAAAAGTTACAACTCACAATGATAAAAAAATATAACAAATACTGGAACTTAAGTTTTGTAATTCCCTGGTACAGTGTGCAAAAGTGCAGGATATATACAATAAGATTCATTCATTTAAAATATGTTGAAGTTGTGCTTGATTGAAATTTAATACAAGCCAGTTCTTGAATTGCTATACACTGGTACAACCTGGTCCTGGAACAAAGAGGAACCCTGGTTCGACAAAATCTTTCATGAGACTGTTCAAATACAGTACCTATGCTGTTGCAGTGATGGTACATAGAAGCCGCATATATTAAATGGTACTGGCATGTGGTATACTAGTTGCAACCTGCAACAGCTAATTATTCTATTATTTCACAGAAATACATATCCAGGTTGTTTTTTGCAGTTTTCAAATAACACAACTACACAAGTACAATACTCAGTCTCATACAGCATCAGTACAGGTTTATACTGGCAAGTACCTGAGAGCATTCGAGGTGAACGTACTGGCCAGGCCCAGTTTTATCTGAAACAAGCTGAATTCCAGCCTTGTATAACTTCTCTGTCAATAAAATCAGCCTTTCTTGCAACTCAATCTCTCTTTTTCTCTCTAATGTTGCAGGAAAACCCATAGGAACAAAAAGTATATATTAAAACTGATTTTCACAATTACTACCAAAGGCGAACAAGCAGATAACAAGCAGGGGTGAAAGAAAAACTCAACAGAAAAGATTACCGCTTCTCGAAGGTACTACTGATTGAACTTCTATGAAACACACAAGAAAAAAAAATATGTTAGAAGACAACGATATATCACGCTTATAGTGTCATTTTCAAAAGGCAAATTCACTAATTGTGGCTGTCATTTTTAAGCGAAAACATAAGATTATGAGTACAATTTGGTAATGATTCAAAAGAGTTTTATGCAACCATGCACAATACCTTTTAGACCCTACAATATAGTACACCTAATGCACCTTTTATATAACATCATTAGAATTTGAAAACAAAACTACCTGACTTCCACTCAATTCATAGAATTCTCCCTTGCCCTCTAACCCCTTCAAATAGATAGACTAAGAAAAAAAGGAACTTTACTTGCTTTCATACTAAGCAAAGGTGAGGGAAGGTAGTTTGCCAATCTCATTATAAATTGCAGTTTCGATGGGTACATTCTGTTTCTAATTGCAAATGAGATACTTCATAACTCGAAGGAGAACCGTAAATTTTGGCCTCATAAAATTAAAAGATTTTGTTTAATTTCAGATTTGAACCTGCATACCAGATCTCTGAGTAGGCTCTTCATGATCTAACAAAAATTTCAATTGTGTAAAAGATCATAATTAAACACAACCCTGAATAGCTAGACACTAAAAGAATAAAATAAAAGTTAAGTTTTACATTGGAAATTTTTTACCTGATACCGGCAGTGGTACAGTATGAACTACATAAAAAGAAAGGAAACAAAATTTAGAAGTTGCCCAGAATTATGAAAACCATTTAATTCGATTTTGTCACCTAATATATCCAATGTTCGTTATTCTTAGGTATTAGAATAGCAAGCAACTTAAAAATTACTACAACGGAATAAACCTTAAAAAAACACAAACGAAAGAAATATGGATATAATAATCAGGGAGTACTTTTACATTTATCCTTGAATTTTATATTAAATACCTTCTCGCTGAGACACAACTGAGCGAACTGACAGAGACTGCGCGTGCTTCACACAATTTAGTAGAAAGTTGGGTTTGGGTTCGGTTTGGTTTACTGAGATGAGGCTCGTGTTAACTGCAAAATCATCACATTAGATGAGATTAGCCAAATATATAGCCGACGATTAGAATTTTTATAACGATAAATTAAGGAAAAAGCGACGCGGAAAATGTAGACGAGCTTATAACTCCTTACCAGTTCTGCAAGGCAAAACAGGATGAAAGAAAAGAGACCTAAGTTGCTTCATGCTTCGTAAAGAAATACCGAATTGGGTTTTGGTTGAGAGAGAGAAGAGAGAGAGAGAGAGAGAGGCGCTCTGATACAGTAGAGGTGTTGGAAAGAAGGAAAAGAAAGCGAATAGTCGGGACTAGGCACGAGTGACATATTCGTCCGTAGATAGGATTTTACATTTTAGGGAAGAAAGAGAACGCGGATAGGGTGCGAACGGACGGATCTTAGCTAAATCCTATTCATATTAGTTATTATTTTTTTTTTTGGATCCGGTTCATCCGGATATTAAAATCGAGTAGTCGAATCCGTTATTATGCAGATGTTTGTTAGGGTATGATGTAATATTCATAAATTTTTTCAACGACATCCGATAAATTCGAGAGTCTGAACGCTTAACAAAGGTTTAATTGGTTGATTTCAATTCGAGATGCATGTATACACCCCTGCCCATACTTTCGTTCCAGTAATTCTCGCTCGGGTTGAAGGAATGTGGGCCGATGCAAAGTGACCGGGCTTAATTTCCGTGTTAGATTGGGCTGCAAACATGAAATAACATTCCTTTTTTAGGAAATGGGAAAACCTTCCTTGGGTGGAACTCTCAAGTCTCAAATCTCAATACATTCAAAAATGTTATGAAATCTTTTACGCAATCAAGTAACTTACTTTAGTTTAGCCTAGCGCTGTATAGTTCAGGAGTACAGCTTAGGTCCGATCCACTTTAAGATTCGTGCAAACGACTCTTAAAGCTAGCATATGCGAAAGTTGTGGACACGAATCTTAAAGCATGTCATACGGTCATTGAACCCATCGAACTCCCTTTGAGTCCGATGGAGATCGGACCCAAATTGACCTCATAGTTTAGTTGGCTTATATGTTCTTTTAGGAGGATGCAGAAATAGAGTGTATGTATTGTGGGTGTTGTGTGCCAACGGACTTTAATAAAAATAAATAAATTACCTAAGAGTTGAGAATTACCGGACCGACTATTATATAAATAAATAAAAACTATATCAAATGCACGCGGGTTTTTTTGGATTTAGATATTAAAATTGAGTATTCATATTATGCGGATATTAGTTATCATTGTTGGTTAGGGTATATTGTAAAAATTTATTTGTATTAATTAACTGTAATTTATTATAATTTTTTCAACGAAATCCATTAAACTAGACTGAATGCTTAACAAATGAAGGTTGAATTGGTTGAATTTCAATTATATTGATTATAATTGATAATGATAAGTTATGCATTGAATTTACTGTTATCCAACTATAAAAATTTGGTTGACCCATTTACAAAGCCATACTTTCGTTCCAGTAATTCTGCAACCCCAGCCATACTTTCGTTTTTTCTTATTATATTTTTGTTTCTACATCCGAGCAACTCAAATGAGTTTCTAAATAACTATTAACTATTTTTTAGAAATTAAGATCTATAAAGTTTCTAACTCTCACTAATTAAAACAGGAGAAATAATTTGAGCCTATTATTTGGTCAGCATAAAGTTTATAAATAATTTCTTAATAAGAAACTTTACTACATAGTTTCTAAATAATAAACTTTTCCACATTTCTGAAACTGAATTAGAAACTGTCACATTAGATTTGAAACTCTAATAGTACCAGAGATATATATACTCTAATATATTGCTTGTCTATTTATTTGATAATTATCTGTTATTTATTAGTTACTTGTTGACTTTAACTTATGAGGTAGTTTTATAAATTATTACTAATCTGGCTACTATGTCAATGTCGGCATTTCAGCCTACGCACTAATTAATAGACTCCAAAATCTGTCGGATAAATAAAACCAAGCTGTTCGAACCCATCTACTTCAAAATGAAAAAGTTATAAATTTTTGAATTAAATTAGTATCAACTCAATTGGTTAAAAAATGATGAAATAACATCTCTTTTCTAGGAAATGAAATAACCTAATTCCTCGGGTGAAACACTCCCAAAATATTGAAAAATGTTATGAAATATTTTTGGAAAAAAAAATGTAACCAAGTTACTTACCTTGAGAATTACCGTACCGACTATTATGTAAATAGAAAAACCATATGCAATTAATGCACGTGCACAAAAGATAATGATAGGAAAGCGTAATTGATTAGTACATGCATTAATTATTACACAGTAGCTACTAGCTAGTACATCAGAATTTTTCTAAACAGTACTTTATTTGTACTTATTTCCTAAAAAAAACATATATAGATCACTAAAAGAAAATTCCAAACAGAAAAATAAAAAGAAATTAAACAAGTATAAAAGCTATAACAGCAGCTAGCTTATACCAAGTACTGTCAAACTTTTATAAATCTCCTAAAAAAAGATAGAAGCACTCTTAGCTTATTTCCAACGAACACGGATAATATATAGGTACGTGCTGAACTTTGTGAAAATCATCGTCTTGTTCTTTGATTCTTTCAGCGATCATATGACTATGGTAAACCATCACCTCCTTGAGCTTAAGTAAATCCTTCATGCCATCTGGAATCATTTTCATGCTCTTGCACTGCCAGAAGCAGTGTTATTAAATGCGGTTCTATGCGGCCGCATATGCGGTCGCATATGTGTTTGCGGTCCTCAACCGCATGAAATCCGACTATGCAGATTTAATATGCGGATTCGGTCTCAGTATTAACCCAAAACCAAATAGAGCCCACTTAAAATATTTTATTTATTAAAAAAAGATCTAGAATCGTATCCGTAATACAAATTCGGATCCGCAACCCAATTTTAATGACTCATCCGGACAAATCCAGTCAAGTGAGATTTACCTTAGTCTCCAGTTTCTTTTATAGCCTCCCAGCCGGTTCCTTTTATTTATTTAATTGATGTGGGACTAAAGAATAAATAGCAAAATCCGGATTCAATGCCTAGATTGACGCGAAGTTCATCTGACAATCTTCCACTCACGCCTCAGGGCTTTCAATTCAAAAAATAAAAGACAATCTTAATGGGCCAAATGGGCTGTTGTATATGTGCAAATTCAGCAAGTTTTTTCTCTTATTATTAATTTTTAGAGTAGCCCATTTCTTATATATGCAAATGGACTGCTGCATGACTGTATAATTTTTTAAATGAATGTAATTAAAATTATAAATTGTATGAATGGACTGTTGTATGAATTACAAATACTACTAAAATCCGCATATGCGGTAGCCTTCCACATACCGCATGAAAATCACATTTTATAACACTGACCATAAGTACAACTTAACAAGCTCTGGCATCACCAAATTTCCAATCCTCCACTCCTCCAACCTATCCAAACTAAGGTGAAGCTCTGTAAGACCTTGGAAACCATTTTTAGGGAAAACAAGGGTTAATTTCACCATGATAAGAAGAATGTTCAAGTTTAAGAAACGAAAGCCTCGGAAATTTTGCAAGCTTGAAGACAAACTCCTGGCAAATTCCTGAGTACCGCAATATGAGCTTACTGAGGTTAGGTAAGGTAAAGGAATTGCTATCAATCCATGCTTTCTTGCTCTTGCACCTTTTCGAGTCTCCCATCAATCTCCAAGCTCTGGAGGCGACGCATGATTGAGATGTGAATATGCGCAAAGGAATGGATGCTTCTTTTGAGCATTTCAATTTCAAGTGCACAAGCAACTCCAATTTCCTTAGGGCAACTAAAAGTGCGTCCGAATGTAAATTCGAGAGCCCCTCAAACTGCAACGATCGAAGGTTATTAGCCTTCTCTAAAAGAGCTAGCGGTGTCCCAGCTAGCAAAATAAATGCCATGAAGTGTTTGTAGGCTATCTTTGGTCTTCATAGATCTAGGGGGTTTGATCTTATGTGCTAAAATGTGCCTTAATGTGGGGATATCCCAAAATGCCTCACCAACGTTTTTTGCATCAGTATCTTGAACATCAAAAGTTTGGAGGTAAATGAGATTACAAATTGAAGTGGGGAGTTGTTTAATCCACAATTCTTAACATCTAAGTACCTTAGTGAATCATGCCCCCAACTTCATTAGGTAAGCTTTCTAACAGTAGGCTGTAGGTCAATAACTCGAAGGAATTTGGAAGCATGTAAGTACCTTAAAGTATGGTATGTTTGGTTGTTTGAGGAGCTAATACTTGGGTGTTATCCTGCTTCTCAGCAAAATTACATATGAGGGAACGTAATTTTGGGAAGGATTTACTAAGTGGAACATACTTGTTAGTGTGATTTTGGATTGAGAGATGGCGTACTATGGATGGGGCAATGACATCGACATTGTCATGGATTTCAAAAAAGTTAGCCTCCTGAGCTTCTGCTTGCACAAAAGCATGAACTGGATTATGGACAATGATTGATCCAACATCTCCTTGAGCATCTTTGTACACTAGTTGGACCAAGCACTGCGAGACCAGCTCCTTCAAGTGCTGTTGTGCAATCTCCTCCAGGGTTCTCCCTTTCTTCGGTTTAATAAATCCCTCAGAAATCCACAGACGTACTAACTACCAACTTGTGGCCCTCATGCATCTTGGTTTCTGGAAGTGCACTGAGGTACAAGAAGCATGACTTGAGGCAGTGAGGAAGGTCGTCGAAGCTCATAGCTAATATACGGCCAAGAGCGTTTACTCTCTTTCCATCTTTCAACTGCTTGAATACAGAGTCCCACTCGGCTTGTGACTCTGTCGATCTTAGAAGCCCTGCAAGAATTACAATACCCAAGGATAATTGTGTTAGAGTAAACACACATTTTTGCCATATGTGGTTTCCTCGAACCAACTCGGGCAACCATGCATCCCAAAAACTCTATTAAGGAACAATCTCTTGCTCGATCCCTCATCAAGAGGTTCAATCTTGAGGGCTGGAAGGGGATGGTCCACAAAATTCTCCACTCCTTCACAATCTGATTGCATTATTATTAGCACTCTACTCCCATTTTCTGTAACGTCAGGCAATGTTGCTTTTATGCTATTCCAGTCGACAACGCTAGCTATACCATCAAGCACCAGTAGATACCGACAATCATCTAATTCATCCGTCAGTAAATCGGTAATATTCTTTCCTGCATTGCTTTGGACATTCTTCTCATGGGGTACTTGGTTTTTAACCTTCTTGTGAATTTTACCGAGGATTTCGGTAACTCGATATTTTGGGGGCAAGAGTGTCCATGCAACTGCGTATTTCGAAGTGCTTTTGAACCTCTTCACAATCAAAGATTTTTCTAGCGAGCTTTGTCTTTCCAGTGCCGCTCTCTCCTATAATAGAGATGATAGCTCGGGAGTCTGTACCGGGACCAATAAGCAGCTTCTTAATTTAATGTTTTTTCGTAACCATCAAAACCAATCATGTCTTCCTCCAAGTTATCCCTGTTTTAGTTAATGCATATTAGAATATTTATTAGATTCAATAAGCAAAACATATGTCCAGCATTATTTTTGGTGCTACTTTTGTTAACCAACCCTTAGAAATTAGAATACTTGGGTAGCTTGTTGAGAATCAAGAGATTAGGGACTAATCAAGCCTCAGATCCGATTAGGATTTAATTATCATCATTGGCTTGTTTTAGAAAAAAAGGAGCAACTATATTTGGAAAATAAAGCCACTCAAACCTTTTTCCTTTTTTAGAAATTATAGGCACCCGTTAGTTTTAGATAGGAAACGGTCATATTCATAACCGTTAGTTTTCTTCTTCTTACTGGCTATAAAACAGCCACTGTACACATCAATATATCAGATTTGCAATAATAAAAATTCAAATCATCATTTTCTCTACTTTCCGCACAAAATCAACATGGTATCAGAGCTGGTTTCATACCAGTAAACAAACCGAGAGGGTCAAAGAGCCACAGAGCCAACAAAAAACCCAATCTCACAAAAAACCAGAAAACTGGTAAACAATACCAGTATCAGCAAAAAAAACCAGAAAAATGTCACAACAAACCGACAACACCAAGCTGACAGCCATTATACTCTCTGGCAGCAAAATTATATCCCATAGTCAAGATCAGTAATGCTGGCACTCAGTGGCAGAGGCAAAATGGCCTTTGTCACTGGAAAAAGAAAAAAACCAAAACCAGATAAACCTCTGGAACCAACCGAAGAAGAAAGTACAAAAATTGAAGAATGGCAATCAACTGATCACATGATCATGTCATGGTTAGTAAACACCATGGAACCCCAAATATCTTCAGCCTTTATGTATCTCAATTCATCGAAAGAGGTGTGGGATACCGCAAAGAAAAGATATGGCCAGCAACACAACTTCGCCCATATCTTCAGCCTCAAACAAGAGCTCGCACAAATTAAACAAGGAGGAAACCAAACAAATTCACAGCTTGTAACCGAAATCACAACAAAATGGGAGGAACTCAAGGTTTACCTCCCTCCAACAACAAATTCAGAAGAAATACAAAAAAGAGCCGATCAAGATTTAGTATTCACTTATCTGGGCTCTCTTGATTCGAGCTACGAAGCCGCTCGCTCCCAAATTCTCCTTTCACCCGAATTACCCTCTTTCGATGAGATTGTTGCAACAATAGAAAGGAAGGAGAGAAGGCTACTCATGAATCCGCAACACACCCAAATCTCAGAAAACAAAGTTTTCAAAGCTCAATTCCAAAACCCTAGAAACGGCGGCAAGGGAAGAGGAGCTCCCAGCACCAATCGGTGTGACCACTGCAATCGCACGGGTCACAACCGGAATGGATGCTGGTTCCTCCATCCTCATCTTCGCCCAGTCCGAGAGAAGGGTGACTTTGGTGGCGCAAGGAAATGGGAAAATCACGAAGAGAAGAGAGGGGAGAAGAAGGGGTTCGGAGCACAAAGAGAGAAAACGGGTCCAAGTGACCCCAATGAGCAAGTTGTCTCCAGCGACAGAGTTGGGTTAGACCAAACCGACTCAAGGGGCTCGGATCCGGATCAAATGCGGCAGCTCATGGAGCAACTGTCCATGCTGCTCCAGCAAAACAATCAAAAGAATTCTGGTATTGCATCAAACTTAATTTACAATTATGAAATTCAAAGTTGGATTCTAGATTCTGGTGCAACGGACCACATGACAGGAAATAAAAAATTGTTGAACAATTTTAAAGAATGTAGAACCAAACAATTTGTAATTGTTGCCAACGGTGAAAAAATGAAAATTGGAGGAATAGATACAATTAGCATTTTTCCAAGGAACTACCAAATGTCTTGTATGTTGAAAATTGCTCATCTAATTTGTTATTCATTAGTAAAATCACAAATGAATTAAATTGTGAAGTTATCTTTTCATCAAAAAATGTGATTTTTCAGGAATGGATAACCAAGAAGGTGATTGGTGAAGGTGTTTTACAAAATGGACTCTATAATTTAAATCATGACAAAACCAATTTTAGTGTCAAGAGACAAGAAGATTTAGGAACTCTTTGGCATAGAAGGATTGGGCATCCTTCCGATAAAATTCTAAAATGTATTTTTGATTTTTCTAAATTAGATTGTAGTAATTGTGAAGTGTGCAAATTAGGAAAGCATACTAGATTACTATTTTATTCCTCAAGTAGTAAGAGTGAAAAACCTTTTGAATTAATTCATTCGGATGTATGGGGACCGGCCCCTATTAATTCATTTAATGGATACAAATATTTTGTTCTATTCATGGATGACTTTTCTCGCACAACTTGGTTATATTTATTAAAAAATAAAAGTGAAGTATTTTCATATTTTCAAGAATTCTATAATTTCATAGAAACCCAATTTAATGCAAAAATTAAAATTTTTAGATCCGATAATGGAACGGAATTTGTAAATCAAAATTTCTCAAACTTTTTTAAGCAAAAAAGAATTTTACATCAAACTACTTGTGTTTACACACCCGAATAAAATGGAGTATCGGAAAGGAAAAATCGACATCTCCTTGAAATGACTAGGGTACTTTTATTTCAAAATAATGTACCCAAAACGTTTTGGTCGGATGCCGTTCTTACTTCAACATATTTAATAAATAGATTGCATAGTACAAATTTAAATTATAAGAGTCCATTGGAAATCCTTTACCAAAGAAAAATTAACATAGACCATTTGAGAGTATTTGGATACAAATGTTATGTACATAAAAATAAACAAGATAAATTGGATTATACTTCGATCAAAGCCATTTTTTTGGGATACTCCTCACAAAAAAAGGGCTACAAATGCTATGATCCAATTAATCACAAATTTTACATTTCTAGAGATGTAACATTTCTAGAAAAAGAGCCTTATTACAAAAATGTTGATAAAGAAATCAACATTCAAGAATCACCAAGTAATATAATATTGCCACAAATCAATATTCCGGAAGAAAATAGAAATTCAATAGAAAATGAAAGTGAGATGAAAGACACCTCACAAAATGAGGAAGATGAAGAAATACATGTGGAGGGAACACCATTGAGAAGGTCATCAAGACAAATACAACCCTCAACAAGGTTAAGGGACTTTGTGACATACAAGGTACAATATCCTATTCAAAATTTTATTTCTTATAAAAATATTTCATCTCCACATAAAATATTTTTAACCTCTATTTCAAAGGAACAAGAACCGAATAGTTATCATGAAGCTATAAAAAATCCAATTTGGTATAAGGCTATGAAAGAGAAACTAAAAGCCTTAGAAAAGATTAAACTTGGGTAATCGTACAATTACCAAAAAATAAAAAACCCGTAGGATGTAAATGGGTGTACAAAATTAAATACAATAGCGATGGTACCATAGAACGGTATAAGGCGCGCTTAGTTGCCAAAGATTATAGACTACCATGAGACCTTTGCACCGGTAGCCAAAATGAACACCGTAAGGATTTTATTTTCCATTGCGGTAAACCAAAATTGGAAATTATACCAAATGGATGTCAAAAATGCATTCCTTCAAGGAACGCTTGAAGAAGAAGTATATATGACTTTACCACCCGGTCATGAAAAAGAAAACAATCACGAATTAGTTTGCGAATTGAAGAAATCAATTTATGGATTGAAGCAATCTCTGAGAGCATGGTATGGCAAACTAAGCACTTATTTAATTTCTTGTAATTTTAAAATTAGTAGTGCCGATCATTCACTTTTTGTTAAAATTGAAAAAAGTAACACTACCATAATATTAGTATATGTAGATGACATTATAATCACCAAAAATAATTTAGAGGAAATTGAGGGAATAAAATCTCAATTAAAAAGAAAATTTGATATCAAGGATCTTGGTTATTTAAAATATTTTTTAGGAATAGAAATAACACGTTCAAACAAGGGTCTATTTATTTCTCAAAGAAAATATACCTTAGATTTACTAAAAGAAACCGGAAAATTAGGATGTAAGCCGGCCTCAACACCAATAGATGGAAAATACAAATTAAATTCCGAAGATGATGAACTTTTAGATGACATAAACCAATTCCAAAGACTTGTAGGGAAATTGATATATCTTACCGTTACACGACCGGATATTTCTTTTTCGGTAAGCCAAATTAGCAAATTTATGCATACACCAAGAACACCACATCTAGAAGCAATAAATAAAATTCTAAGATATTTAAAAAGAACACCCGAGCGGCAATCCAATCCCGTGTTTCACGAAAGAACTAAACACATCGAAGTGGATTGCCACTTCATTAGAGAAAAAATTCAAGCGAAAGAAATTGAAACTCCCTTTGTACG
This sequence comes from Carex parvula, assembly GCA_025461045.1. Taxonomy (NCBI): domain Eukaryota; kingdom Viridiplantae; phylum Streptophyta; class Magnoliopsida; order Poales; family Cyperaceae; genus Carex; species Carex parvula. The sequence goes on along the minus strand of JAJGRW010000457.1, from coordinate 508,077 downwards.
AAGTGAAGAACAATTGGCGGACATCTTCACAAAATGATTAGATCCCAAACCATTCGGAAAAAATGTACGCAAGTTAGGGTTAATTGACATCTACACGCCTAACTTGAGGGGGAGTGTTGAGAATCAAGAGATTAGGGACTAATCAAGCCTCAGATCCAATTAGGATTTAATTATCATCATTGGCTTGTTTTAGAAAAAAAAGGAGCAACTATATTTGTAAAATAAAGCTACTCAAACCTTTTTCCTTTTTTAGAAATTATAGGCACCCGTTAGATTTAGATAGGAAACGGTTATATTTATAACTGTTATTTTTCTTCTTCTTTACTGGCTATAAAACAGCCACTGTACACATCAATATATCAGATTTGCATAATAAAAATTCAAATCATCATTTTCTCTACTTTCCGCACAAAATCAACATAGCTAATTTCATCTGTTTTACACTGGAATATCTCTCAATAATCCGGTTTTCTATAGAAACCAATTTTAGGTATTGACCCTCATCTTTTTTCACTCCCAAAAAAAAAAAATGCTGATATACAAGTATGATCACACAAATTCATATTGTACTCAAAATATTTTTGTATATGATATACACGAATCTATTTTATCTGTGTGGGTCAAAAGCATTATTACCGAGAAAGAATTCTATTCCTAAGGTACCAATAGGAGTATCGACAAGAGTAATGATACTGTTAAACACATATAAAAAAAATTCTTGTAGATGGATTGTATTGAGAACAAACATATAATTGACAAATTACCATTAAGACAACTGTCACAATATTTATCTAAAATTGAAATACATTGTTAACCTAACAATAAACGACATAACTATAATTTTTCTATTTAAGTTTGACGAGTTTTGATATCTTTTATCGTAGTGTTAACACAAGTTCAATTGTGAGCTAGTATTCCAACCTAAAAAGTCATGGGAAGAAATAATTATTGCCGCACTAAAATGTTTAAACAATAATAGTGATAATTAATATTAAAATTGTAAAATAATATTGCTACAGCCTACACATGCCCGTGCGATCAAACGATCGAGGCTCCAGTTCTATGCTGATGTTGCATTAACTCGAGCAAGCAGAGTCGTTAAATAGAAAAATTCCAAAAGGTAATTGCGCGCCAAACTTTTAACGACTTACTAATTATATAACTCTGAAAAAAATGAGAAGATAGTAAATTTCCATAATTAGCGACCAATAAAAGGTGCAGTTGTTAACATGACGTATATATCTAAAGGAATCATTAAGTTTCTTTCTTGTTTAGTTAATGATCAATTTTTATTTTACAAAAATAGATTGAATTTTCTATCAAATAAAAAATTTAAAATCCCTAGCTTCCATATATAATTAATTGTTCGTTTGGGAAAAAAATAATCCAATGAATTTTTAATATATGGAAAGTATTTATTGACACAAGATGAAACTGCTAATAGTACTCGGAGACAGAGAAAAGAATAGAACTTTTACGATTGTTCCGAAAATAAAAACTACAAAAAAAGAAAAGCAAAAAAGGAAACAAAATGCAATGTCGGTTAAACCAGCTTATAAATATATATCCCTGTATCATGATTTCGATTTTTCATTCATACGCTCTCCTCTTCTCCACCCTCCCTCTAAGAAAACACTCCAATTAAATCTCTCTAGCTTCCCTTCCGCAGTCAATTATCTCGTACTAACTAACAAGCACATATCGCAGAGAAAATGTCAAACGAATATTGCACCGATTGCAAGCGCGAGACAGTGGTGGTGTTCGACCACTCTGCCGGAGACACCATCTGCTCTGAGTGCGGCCTCGTCTTAGAGGCTCGCTCCATCGACGAGACCTCCGAGTGGCGCACCTTCGCCAATGAATCCAGCGACAATGACCCCGTTCGTGTTGGCGGACCCATCAACCCGCTCCTGTCTGACGGCGGCCTGTCCACAGTCATCGCCAAGCCTACTGGGACCCGCTCCGATCAACGTTACTCCCAGCTTGGTAGATTGCAGAATCGGGAGTCTAATGATGGAAGGTTAATTCAAGCTTTCGGAAAAATTAGTATTATGGCAGATAGGTAATTAAAGAAATCTTGTCATTCAAGTTTTGTCTTTCTTTTTTCTTTTACTTAGTTTTGACATATTTACTAAAACTTCTGTGGAAAATCAAGAGCTTAGGGATTGTAGATAGGTATGCTTTGTTCTATGTGTGAAATTTGTTGCACGTAACTTAGAAACTAAGATTATGAGAGTTAATATGGGGAAATTTGAAATTTTTTGCTGTGCTTTAGTTTTGAATAATTTTTATATTGTGTTTATTTTTATTTTTTAATTTCCCATTGATATGGATTTATATTTGATTATGGGTACTTCAATAGAATAAATTTAAATAGTAAGCATCATTTTGAAGAAATTAATAATGCATTATATATCCATATACTATATTTATTAATTAGTGTTCTCTAAGCAAAAACTGGTGTGCATGCAGAATATTTTGCCAATTGGATCTTTGTAAAACTTTTACGTGCCTCGAGTTAAATAAACATAATTAAATGATCATCAGCCTGCTTAATTTCTATCATAAACAATGAGTTAACTAACAAACCTTGAGAAAATTGTTCAACGATCGATATGCTATGTATTTTTGTTATTCTCTACTAATTTTGGAATTGTACTTTTTTCTGGCAGATTGGGCCTGGTAAATACAATCAAGGTACAAAGACTTTGTCAATTTTAATTCTTTAACTTTTGTTCATATATATATATGCCTCAAATGTAGATGTAGTGCAAAGTGCTTACATTTTGCGCTATATTATATATATATGTCTGGATATAATATTATTGATATATTTTTTTCTATTTTAAGGATCGAGCAAATGAGTTATATAAAAGACTGGAAGAAAAGGTGATGAAGATTAGAAATCAAGATGCAACTCTTGCTGCATGCCTCTATATAGCTTGTAAACAAGAAACTATACCCCGCACAATGAAGGGTATGTTTATTTACGCTTAAAACTTGTGCCTTGCATGCATGTCATCAAACTAGAAATTTTCACTGGTACATAGCATAAAGGAGGGTTATTGTACTAGCTGGCCCTGACAACTGACAAGCATGTATTCATAGGAAAAATCTATGATCTTTGCGATTTCACTTCTTATCTTTTTTTTTTTTTATTTGGAACATAGAAATGTTAACAGCTGCGCACGGGGTAAGAAAGAAGGATCTCGGCCAAGCGATATCATTAATAGAAAAGCAATTGGGAGAACATTTGTGCAAACAAACAGAGTCGAGGGGCACTATTCAGGCTGCTGATTTTGTCGTATGCATTAATTCCTTCATTTTGGTTCCAATTTGATAGAAATGATTTCATTCATCTAATTGAATTCCTTCCAAATTTCTTCACACATAATTTATCCAACGCCAATGATTTTGCTCTCAATATATAATACCTCCAAACAGGGAGGTATTTCATGACTTGGAAGGAATTCGATTGAGTTCACTCGTGAATTCATCAAAATCCAAAGATACTTGACTAAACAGAATTGCAGCTTTTTCCAAATAAATTCTGTTGACATATGCTACCCATTAATTTCTCGTGCATTTGAATATTGGATTCTGTTGGATTTGTAGAGACGCTTCTGTTCAAATCTGGGCTTAAATCCTAGCACAGTGAAGACAGTTCAACAGCTTGTAGAAAAGTGTGAGGAACTTGATATAAGGTACAATTTTAACTAATTTAAAAGCATTTACTTCATGTGCAGTAGCATGAACTACTTGTGAGTTGTTTAAGGAATTAATTAGTCTGTTACTTCAATTTTAGATGCTATCCTATATAACAATTAATTTGCGGCTGCTGTAATTTACATGATAACTCTATATAGTTGTAATTTATTTAAATTTAATTATGCATGCTTGCTACATTCAAAATATTGAAAGGATCACTTTGTTATTTTCAACTCACTTCAGGAGTTGTCCCACATCAATTGTGGCTGCTGTCATTTACATGATAACGCAACGATCTGACAACAAGAAGCCCATTAGAGGTTATATATTATTTAATTTTTTTGTGAAACTATGGTTATCTCTTCACTTTTTTTATATTTTGGTAGTTTCTTCTCCTAATGAAATTATCTTTTCTTTTCTTTTCTTTTTTGCAGATATAGCTATGGCCACTGGCGTGGGAGAAAACACTATAAGATCTGTTGCCAAGATGATTGAAGCTAAGCTTTGAGTCCACTAATTTGAGATATCCTTAGAGAGTCTAATTATTAATTTTCTGCCTTAGAGAGTTCATTTCATTTTATTTTTTGTTATAGATTGAAAGATTAATTAGGAGGGTCTTAGTTTTTTCCTTTCGTAAGGAGATTGGAAATTTTTTATTTTAAAATCATAAAATATATAAAGGTTTAGGCTACCATTCTTCATCTTTTCCTAAGTAGAGGAGGAAGGATTTTATTAGAAATGTATAGTTTTAGTCCAGTGAATTTATTCAAATGTTTCTAAAATGCTTTAGAAAGGTGATGCATGTCTTAAGTTGGAAATTTGTTATGCCTGAAATCAGTTGGAAATGTGTTCTTTTGCAATCCCACTCATTTGAAGAATATGTCCCTTAATAAAAACCGTGAAAAATCACAAGCTTCATTACAAATGCGAACTTAATTACAGTAGAAAAGATATCAATTATACTTAAATCCACGTAATGCAGTCTTATTATTATAGCTATTGAGAAACAATATTTCTTTTTTGAATGAGGCTATGGTAACATGCATATTACGGACCTACTTTGGTTCGATGGGTTTAATCACCATCGATTTTTGCTTTAAGATTCATGCAGAACACTTTAAACTTCGTGCTCCTCTGTTTCAATTTTCGTGCGCACAAATCTTAAATTAGATCGGACGGTCATCATGCTCGTTGAACCTAAAAGTAGGTCCGATGGGCGTACTTCGTTCTCTGAATTTATATCTGTATTTTTAAAGTTCAAATAATCTATATGTACTATTAAACATGATCTTCATACAAAAATATACTTGGAGAATAAATTTTACATTTTAGAAACTTTTTTACTATTTTTTAGATAGGTAGAAAATTATTCCTTTTGGATGATCCAAAATTTTCAAATCAAGTGATTTTCTAACTACTTAAAAAATAGTAATTAAATTCAAAAAAATGTAAAATTTGGTCTGCATGTAAATTTCCATAAAATCATGTTGAACGGTACAGATTGACTGTTTTGGACTTTAAAAACGAAGATACGAGTCCATAGCGTAGGCCGTTGTGTAATATGCAAATTACCTTAGCCTCACTCTTCTTTTTTTGTAAGTTTTTAGCTGAAATTGAATGCCATCAAATAAGAATTTCATCTATTTTTGGATTGTTCTGATGATATGTAATTTGGGGCAATATCAATTTCAATAATGAAATCTTAACTCAAAGATGTACTTGTATAAATTAATAGTATGTTTAGTTTCACAAAGATGTTGTATAAATTAAAGACATTTAATATTTTGAGGCCATTAGGGACAAAGTTATTTCAGGATAAAACAAGTTCAGATAGTAATTATTTTTTTTTAGAACGATTCAAAAAAAGATAAAAAGTGAAAATAAACTCAACTCCAAAAATAATTTTGGTTCCTTTAAAAGTCATACTCTTCTCAAAAGTCCCTTAATAATTAATACAACTCTTATATACATTTTTAACTTTCAAAATATGCCTAATTACCTCCTAAGAACAATAATAAAATAAAAACACAACACAATATAATTAAAATGCAAAACACTCTTTGAAGAAAATTTTCCTAATAAACTTTTCTTTTTGGAAATAGTTAGACTAATCTAAACTTGTTAGATACAAGAATATGTTTTAACACTGTCGATATAAAAAATGACATGTAATTCTACATAGATAGTTATCCATCTCTGAGGAATTTAATACCGTGGGTACTTCGAACACTTACGCCATTTCAAAATTATATCCACGGTTTTAAAATAGATTATTAATTGTAGATAATCATTTGTTCTTCCAAATCGAATAGAACTTACCTCACGGGGTGTCTCTATCTCTATTATCTCTCTAGAGTCTCTACAACTCTGATCTGTTATTTATTAGTAATACTCAAGAAAAAAGTATCTAGAATAAATACTTAGCAAAATCAGTTTTAAAAAAAAGCTCCTTTAAATGTTATGAGTCATGACTGTTTCTAATTACAAGCATTCAAATACTATAACATATCTCAGGATCACAGCATGTAATATGAAATAATGATTTGTTTTAATGAATAAAACATGTGTACAACAAAACAGTTGAGTTAATTCAATTTATTGCCATTCGGCACATGAAAAAAAAAAGAGCCTTCCATTTAGCATATTAAAGAAGAAGAAAAATATAAGGGTATTAAAGTCTTTACATACTATAATATAAATATTATTCATAAAGTCTTTATTCTTAAGCCTATTGTTTAAACAAATAAGTGCTCCATAACAAGAATTAAATTTTTAATCCTTCACTCTTAAGTCTTAAGGAGACCATGCCGAACAGACCCAATATTATTTGTGCGCCAAAGCTCACTGTATAGTACATATCCTCACAACTAGCAATTGATCAGTCTAGTTTTTATTATTAAAGCGACTTAACTCTCATTATTATGGCCACTTACTCTTTAACATTCCCATACTTCCTCAATAACCAGCATACTGTAAGCAGAGCGTACATATGCTTTATTTCTGGATATCACAAGTCATTTTGAGAAGCTTGGTAATCATAAGCCATAAATCAGTCTTTAAAAATGTTCAATACATCTGAACTTCACTTTCTTTTTATTTTTTAACAATCAGGATTTCAAGAACTCGTTGCAGAATCAACAGTCACAATGATAGCACCAGACTGGCATTCCCACTCGATCCATGACCCATCATACACCGGGACTTCTTTCTTTCCAAGTTTATGCAATCCCTGCAGCGCATATTTGAAATGTTATTCAGATATGCAGCAGTGCAATGTGTGGAATTTACATTTTGCCGTCACAGCTTTGTATTTCTCTTGAATGCTTTGTGAACTAAGAGAAATAAATACTGACAGTAAATAATTTTAGAATAGTACTAGTGGGGTTGGAGGCATTTCTTGGTCTATTTGTATGCAGGTTCTTTTGTTCCTATAAATCATTGGTAAACTATGGCATGTAGCTTGCTAAAGTTGTAACACAGACCCACCATTAGTTCAAAACTTCTGTTCATATTTGTAGTTGATCTATATTCCAATTATGCATATGCAAAAATAAGTTTCCTTGACAAATCGACAATAGATAATAGGACTTTTCTGGAAAAATTGTAAAATTTAAATGTACTCAGCACTTACTAAGGCTACTATACATGCGGTGACACCAGTTGCACACGAAACGATAATTGGATTTTCAAGAGAAATCCCTAGAATTCAAACAAATAATTATTTTATAAAAGTTGTTTTCATTGAATATTCAGTTGAAAACTAGATATATCTAAATTAATAGTGTTAACGTCTGTTTAGCATGGTTTCAGAACTGCCTTTTGGTTTTGATGATTTACCAGTAACCAATAAAATATATAAGGGGTTAACACCCTAATCTAATTTTGTTTTTTGGAAGTGGACTATTCAAACTGTACGATACATTCTGCCTGGTATATAACCCAATCATACTGGTAGTGAACTATTGGTGAAGAGTTTCAGGTCATGTACTGATACGTACTTGTATCTACTATCATTAAGTAAATAAAACCGCACCTTCCTTGTCAAACCTTTTCTGAATTTCATCCTGAGGCAAGAACAGTTGCTCACTATCCAGCATCTGAAAAAAAAGTATCAGATTTGAATACATTTTAAGCTGGAATTTAAACTGAACCTTTATTGTTTCCCCTCTCAAACCACATAACTCCTTGTATTGTAACTCTCTCTTTTTCTTATTAACAAATTCTAGGTAGGCGAAGCCTACTTTCCTAAAAAAGAGTTGGAATTTAAACTGACATCTGGAAAAGGCACACATTTGCTTCCTGGTATATGTCCACTTCTGACACCTTTGCGTGGTTCTGGTGCTGTACCATCAAACCTAAAATGATATAAAGAATATAGTGATTATACCATATTTGTACGTATAAATAAATTTAGTTGCTTCAACATTCCTGTTCCATCTTATCATGTACTATTTTTTCGCCTGCAATTCTGATTAACTGATGCTTTATAAACTGGTTTAGGCTCAGTGAGACTTTACATCTGGTTTCAGCACAATTTTGGTAAAATAAATACCCGTGGTACATTGGTTATTTATATGCAAATTTGGATATTTCAATCTCATATCAACATGTTGCCACTTGCCAGTGTATCACAATTTGAAAAAAAAAAAAAGGGAAGAATGAAATTACCGTCCTCTCACTCGTGCATCGATGTGCTGGTGAGTTCTCTCTTCAACATTCTGCTTTATCTGTAACATGTTATACCATAAAGTTATTTCCTGGCCATACTTTTTCCACATAAATCCGTAAAAGGATTTTGCCCCTTAAATTTGATGCATCAGAACATATCCTGTACCTCAAAGACCATTCAATATAAAATATCTTACCGTGAATGATAAGATCTGAAAAGGCTTTTAGCTTAATAAGAGAGACTATAAAAAAAATAATATATAATGCATCAACTTCACAGGAATATTTGAGCAAATATGTGTCTTTCTTAAGGTAAAACAATAAGATCATCATACCTTTTCAAGAGTCCAAATTAGATGAGGTCGATGCTCCACCTTAAATGTTGTGGGACTTGCCTACAAGGAGAAGAGAGAGGGAAGGGAGAGAGAGAAAGACATTTCATTAAAAACACTCATGATTTACGTGAACAAAGCTAATATTTTGTGAAGACAACTGAGAGATTCAAACTAACAAGCTTTTTGTACCATATAATTATTACCTCTAACTGTCACTAATCTACGTGCTTACATACCCTTGTTGAGATATCCTAGACTACACTGCTGAAAAGCCAACTTACAAGATTTTCTTTGTAGTGCAATTGAACTACATGAGTAGCAAAATTTGACTTTGAAACTTCATCAGAAGAGGCTTCACTACTTTGGACCTCAAACCCAGAATCTTTCCACTTTGGGAATCCTCCATCCAATACCCAAATATTATCATGGCCAAAAATTCTAAATGTCCTGAAATATTATCAAAATTATCTTAAAATTAAATTCCAATGTAGTAATATAAACTTATAAAGAGTTCACTTTTTTTATTATGTACACCTATTCTATCTATAGTATAGAATTCTGAATGAATACCACTTTTAAGAATAACCATACCATCTTCATAGATTGTTAAGAAAATAGTATAGAAGGTGGGGTAATCTATATTAAAAGTAGTAAAGAGTGGGTTGATTAGACAAATTCAAATCAATAGGACCTGAAATTACAATTTTTACTTCATAATAAGCTACTATTTCAGAGCAAAGTTGTCAACTTACCACCAAACTCGAGGGGCACTATACATTCCCTTGCCATCATAAACTATTATCTTATCTGTGTTTGTTATACCAAGAGCTGTAACAGCTGATGCAAAAGCTTTCTCTGAAGGAAGCATGTGTGGCAACTACATTCAAATGATGCAATGAATAATGAAAAAGCAAGAAAAAGCAGACCAAATGCAAAAACTCTGATATAATAGCAGGCCTTGCGGTTTCAACAATACTTATTTTGCTGAGGTACCATACTACAATGGTGAAAATATGTGTGAACTTGTGTTGTACATTTTGGTACTGTCAACTGATGTCTGATAGAATATGCACCAATTGTTTCCACAGCTACACTTTCTAGTAGGAGATTTTTGTTTCTTTTTAGTTTCTTTTTGTTGAACTCGAGTCTGTTTGACCCTGGCATGATAGAAAAAAAAATACTGATAGGATAATAAAACCTGAGACTGTAGCTTCTGTGTATATGGTCCCTATCCACAAAAATGTTGCAATGAATATATGAGAAATTACATCTCAGAAAGCTAGTCTTACATTAGAACTAAGGTCTGAGATACGATCAATGTCAAAGTATAGTGCACCAGGTATGTGTTCCTCCTGACATAAATATAAATAACAAAATCAAGGCCATGAGTTTTTATTATTAAAAAGGAAACCAATAGTTTGGCTACCCAATAGACCTACATAAGGAACAGGGGTCATTTTTTGTGCACCTCCAGGCACCTTATTAAACATTTTCTTTTAGACCTATCAAAATTTCCCTATTTCAAGTAATGTATTCTGACTGAAAGAGGGAAAAGGAAAGGGTAGCTCGGGTGCGACTTTTACAGAAATCTTGTGCAGAGGCGCATAAAAGGGAAGGTGTTTCTTCAATTTCCATGGTTATCAGACATTCTGCGGTTTTTCAACAGATGGAAGTTTTCCAAAGGCAAAAGAAAATTAAAAAAAATAATAAATAGAACAATAGTAGAACAAGTTGCTGAACCTTGTATTCTTGAAATGGATCTCGATTTTCAAATGGCATATACCAAGAAGCATCCAATACCTAATTTAACAAGCCATGAGTCGACTGATATCAAAATCTTTATTATCACAAATTAGTTGCTCAAATTATTTGGGATGTGGAGCATTAAATTATGATGAATAACTAATAACTACCCATGAGTCGTTAAAGGTTGTTTCAATAAATATGAAACAGGTGGTATAATGTACCACTATTTTTTTGGAAAAAAAGAAAACAAAAAATCACTATTAATATTTGAATTTAATTTTAGCAAGAACTGCTTCTTATGTTTCATTTACAGCATATTAAGCCGAGTATGGTTAAATGTACCAATAAGAAACATATACTTACCTTTATTTCAGGATTTTTCAAATTCTGATGTAACCAGTTAACAGAAACAGCTGCTTCATCTTGTTCCATCAGTTAAGTGCAGCCAAGTGCAAGTTGTTGAGCTGAAGCTGCTGCTATAGAAAACTTATAATGAAGTACTTAAAATCACAGATTTTGGTACTGGATTCTGGTGAAGTCTGTACATATACAGACCAGCATTTACTGTCAGCTTTTCTTCGGTTTTCAATTGGCACAATAAGATTTAAAACAGGTGTCCAATCCAATATAGGAGGCTGCTGGAAGTGAAAAGATGAGCACGCATGATGCTTTCCCAATTTAAAGCTTAATTGAGGTTTAGCTACACAGTGACAGTCAAGTAAGGCTTGATTTAACAATTATTTTTTTCATTAAATGAACAGCACTTGTACTACCAATCCACTTAAAATACTAACCAATCTGTCAAGCTCCGACCAATTTAGCTTTAGTTCAATACCCAATGATACGGTAAGTACATTAAAAATTAGAATCCTTGAAAATGAGAAAACCAATTTCTGGTCTGAGATTCCCTGATACAATTACAAGTCACTGACAACACGACCACAAGATTGAGGTGAACCCCTCATCTGAGCGAGGGAACCCAACTCATTAACTTAATTTCAATTATTTTTATCTATAAGATAAACCTAATTACTCTTAATATATTTAAACAGAAGCTGATTAACGAAGAGAATTGAAAATGGAGAGAAAGATTAGAACTTACCTTGAGAGAATTAGCTGGAGCGGCTTTAGGTGGAGACTAAACTGAGATAAAGCAATCAATTAATATTTTTGAGGCGTCAGTGGACAGACGAGATCTTCTGCGGCAAGTGACCCAGTTGATTGACCCGTTCGCATATCTCTCTATTAGTCCACTTTCTATAATAAGAAAATAGTTCGCATAATAAAATTTCCCTCCACTTTCTATAATAAGAAAATTGGTTTATGCTCTTGTGAGGTTATAGTATTTTGTAAAGTGTGGATCAGTCCGTCTATAAATATGTATTTCTGTTTATAAAATTTAAGTAATCAATCTAAAACCGTTCATCATGATCTTTATATAAAAATGTACTTGAAAATTAAATTTTTTATTTTTTAGAATTATTTTACTATTTTCTTAAATATGTAGAAAATCATTATTTTTTAATCGTTCAAAACTCTTTAAATCATGTGATTTTCTGCATATCTAAAAAAATAGTAACAAAAATTTTAAAAATATAAAATTTTTTCTTTTGGTACATTTCATATGAGGTTCTTGTTAAATAGTTCGCATCAATTGTTTGAACATTAAAAATGAAGATATAAATTTAAAGTACAGATCGATATGTTTTTTGCAAAGTAACATAGCTCACTCTTTTTCCCTCTATATTTGCCCGTTCGTTTAGAAATCTAACCTATGCTGATGAGAGAATTAAAGTTAGACAAATTGAGAAAAATATATCCTAGATCGAATAATATATCCAATTTTATATCTAGATAGAAAAATATTCAAATAATAAAGTGTCTTATTGCTTTATGATTTGTCAAATTGTTGAGAAAAATATAAAGTAAAATACAGTAATTTAATACTTCACATTAATTGACGGATAAACAAAAACGGAGAAAGAACAAAATTTCTCGGACATATTTCAGTAGCTTTTATCGCCGTGGAGGAAAAGGAAGAGAAATTGGAGATGAGTACAGAGATTGGAGGAAAAGAGAGGATACTTTCCGACATTTTTATTAATATTCAAAGTTCATTAGAAATTAATATTTATGCTCAGAATTTCTGACTTTTGTCAAAAATGTCCAAATCGGCCGTACTCATTTTTTTTTTTCTTTTTTCTTTAGAGACACTATGAAGAGCAAAATAATAAAATCTAACACTGAAAATTTGAATTTTTTATATAAATTATTTGTTAGATTACATCTTTTGATTTATAATTAGCATATTTATACTAAAATACACTATATTACTTAAAATTATGTTGAATTACACTGTATTAATAAAAAATATCGGGGATACTTTTGTCAATTGAACTTTTAATGAAATTGAATGTCCGAGTTGAAACAATTTATAGGGAGTTGTTAAATACATAAGAGCTTTTTATGGCGTCCAACATTTTGTACCTTTTGATGGAGAAATGTTTTTTTAAGGTGAAGTCTTAATGGGTGGACATCCAATTTTGCTTAAAAATAACGATAAAAGAAATAGCCATCGTACTTGAATTCGCATCCTCTGAGAAAGCACAAACTTTGAGTTGATACGTAGAAAACCAAGACCGTTCAAATTTTTTGTACGAATCTCAAAGCACAATATTACTTTTCTAGTTTTCTGCAATCTGAATAGGCACTAAAAAAATTTGGTGCTGTTCTATATAAACTGAAAATTTCAGATATCTCATAGGACAGTGGCGGAACATAGTTGAAGTCAAAGGACTAAATCACTCCTATAAATTAAAAAAATTATTACTATTAGTCTTCTTCATAAAATAAAATTATATGACACCTGTTAGGGGTGGCAAAAAGCTCGTAGCTCGTGGCTTGATCGTGACTCGTATCTGACTTGCTCGCTAACAGCTCGTTTGTTACTGGACCGAGCTGTTAACGAGCTAGCTCGGTTCAGAATTAACAAGTTCAAGCTAGGGCCTAGCTTACTCGTCAGCTCGCGAGTTAGCTCGGCTAGCATTAATTTGTGAATTTGTACGATTTTGTGTGTATTTTATATTGTCTAGCTCAGTCCAGCTCGGTTTAGCTCGATCCAAAAAGTTTGTAGAATTTATTTTCTTCTTAAAACAAGATCCAGCCAAACCTAGTGAACCAGCTCGTCAACTAGCGAGCTAGTTCGGACTGGCTTGTCACGATTTCAAGCTGAGGTTTTAACTCAGATGCCCTATGTCCAACTCGTTCGGCTGTAGCTCGGTTCAAAATTAACAAGCTGAGTTAGAACCTAGCTCGGACCAAACCAGCTCGTTGTTACCCCTAACACCTGTTCATCTAACCCCTATTTCAATTTTCTAGTTTCGTCCATTACAGCATACGAAGTCATCTTACTTGAGAGTGGAGGTCGATATCTGACCAAATTTTGCTTAAACTTCAACACGTGTACGTACTCTTATGTACTTGTTTCTGATTTTGACCGTGACCCATCAGACATAATCTAAATAGTTTGATCTAAAGTAAATTTATCTAACAAATCCAATAGAATTATGACCTTTTAGGGAGCTTATTTTTAAGGGGGAATCGGTTATATACCCATCAAAACTTTTGAAATTGGATATTTGCCCATATCCTATTTAAATTTGAAGTAAATTTTGAATAGGATATGGACAAATATTCAATTTCAAAAGTTTTAATGGATATATAACCAATTATGCCTATTTTTAAAATCTCATATGAATTGCCCGATTTGTTACATACTTACATGTAAACTATGACACATTGATACCACAACCCCACTTAATCTTCGTTTTGTTTTGATTTTTTTTTAAATCTTAAAATAGTGTTCGAGAATCGGTCACATCTGCTATGCCTACTTTCCCAAGGAAAGTGAGACATAATATCTGATCTTTTGTAGCATATAACAAATATGCTACAAACCGGAACAAAAACTTATACATCAATGTTTACCGCAAATCTAATATCTTAGCATATAACAAATTTTACATAAATCATGCGCAATTTTGCATTATAAGCCCAAAACCCAAACTTCATCATCATTCACATATGATGTGTTATGCAACATCCAAGCTCTACCGGTTCATTTAGTGCAACGGCGCCTTATTTAAAATATATGTTTACATTTACACCGGAGTGAGATTATGGTGCTATGTATAGCGCATATTGGCCTGCTCTATGAACTTAAATCTTCATTTTGAAAGTCCTAACGGTTGATTCGAACCATTCAACATAGCCTTGTAACTGTAAACTAAATTTTATATGTACTTGTAAACTAAATTTTATAAATATGTACTTGTAATCATTTTATATGTACTAAATTTTATATGTACTTGTAAACTAAATTTTATATGTACTTGTAATCATTTTGAAAGTCCTAACGGTATGAATATGTACTTGTAAACTAAATTTTATATTTTTTTAGAATTTTATTTTCTATTTATTTAGATAGGTAGAAAATCAGTTGATCTGAAAATTCTGGACCATCCAGAAACAGTGATTTTCTACCCATCTAAAAAAAATAGTAATAAAATTCTAAAAAATGTAAAATTTTAGTTTGCAACTGCATATTCATATGGAGACCATGTTGAATGCATCGGATCGACTGATCGACTGTTAGAATTTCAAAAACAAAAATATTGATATGTAGTACGGACAAATCCGCGCTATGCATAGTACCCTAGTCTCGCACTAAAATTCTGTTAACCCTCCTTAAACTTAAAGAAGATCAACTGTATTCCACAGGTTGGAATATATAACATGTTATTTTTTGTCAAATCCCTATTAAAGTAATGATCCCACTACAAGAAATTGCTTTTGTTATATGCCTATAATTTTCTCCTTACAAGTCCTTTGAAGAAATCAAAGCTGCAATGCTCAAAAGAAGCAAAGAAAGGTTAAGCATCTTAGGGGGTAAGTATCTATAGCAGATTTTCTCAAGGATTGCAATTTCAACAAGATTTAAATTATTTATGATAAAACTTTTTATAACCTCTGTACACAATGAAATCCAAAATTGATAAAAAAAAGAGTGAGCCTATGGTGCTATGCATAGCACGGATGGCTAGTGTACTACGGCTCAATATGGTACTTTTTAAAATCCTAACGGTCGATCCAACCGTTCAATGTGATAATCATATGAATATGTACTTGCAAACTAAATTTTATATTTTTCGAATTTTTTTACTATTTTTTTAGATAGGTAGAAAAATCAGTGTTTTCTGAAAATTTTGGACCATCAAAATTCTACCTATCTAAAAAAATAGTAAAAAAATTCGAAAAAATATAAAATTTAGTTTGCAAGTACATATTCATATGGTTATCACATTGAACGGTTGGATCGACCGTTAGGATTTTAAAAGTACCAAATTGAGCCGTAGTACACTAGCCATCCTTGCTATGCATAGCACCATAGGCTCACTCAAAAAAAAATTAATATGGTAGCAATCTATGTCAACTAAGCAAGACTGGTCTGGTTGCCCATGCCACTGTCAGAGGATTTATACGTGTAGGAGGCATATGTTTGAGACCTAATGCTATGGTTTGAATGAAACCCTACAAATTTGGTCAAAGTTTCAGCCTGAACTTGAAATTTATTTAAAAAACATGAAATCTCAATGCTTGCTATGTACATCATACAAGCTTTTGTCTGTACAAGAAGAGATTTTGGTATAACAAAAGGCAAAGGATCACAAAAGGCTGGCGATTTAATGCTTTAACTCTTCAAATGGTTTATTAAATTTAATGACCCTTGATGCATATTACCAGACCATACTCAAATTGTCAAATAATTCCATTGTCAAGGGATTCCAACCTTTTTATAGTGTACAATACCTTTTGCTATAGTATACTTTGTTTGGTACCGTCGACATATTTTTACAAAATTTTTTTATCATTAATCTGATATAACATTATTTTATCTGCTTTGTAGGTGCTTGGGTGGCTTTTTTCCACATGTGATCATTAGCTCTTTTCCACACCGGACAATGGGTAATTTATGTAATTAAATTAATATCCATGAAGGATGTATATCAGGTGTTGTACAGATACTTGTACAAACTAGATGAATTACATAATAAAAGTCCAAATGGAAAAGTTACCAACAAATCATGTGATGAAAAACAAGGAAAAAATAACCACATACCTATTTCCATCAGGGTGTAGTTCATAAAAATTATTCTGCTTGTCCGTGGCCAATAAATAGCCAGATGATGTCAATCCCTGTCCACAATTCAATTACATGAAACAAACAAATAGTGAAATAAAAAGAGCCTATCTTATCAATTATTTTTTTAATCGCATAACAACGGTACCCTGAGGCTAAAATAAGTAAAATTGAGGGTTGATTAAGTAACAGTTGTAATTATTGCATAACCGAGACACTCCAATGCAGGACCGAGAAATAATTTAAACTAACTTCATGTGTTTTCATTTGCTTTGTTTTATTATTCTTTTCTGTGAGAAGAGGGGAGCTTTTTAGAATACTACGGTTGTAAACTTGAAACAAGACCAGTTAATCGCTCTGCCTTTGGTTTCCTAGCTAAGATAGGCACCCCAAAAAGAACAGTTTCATGGAAACAAGTATGTACTGAAGTAATCCTATGGTTGTGCCCCCCAAACACCCCCAATGTTAATAGAAAACAGGCATGAACCGTATCAATGCTACAGTTCTGCCCCAAAGAAACCCCAGTACAACCATTGGCATGGCATGTGTTGTGTAACAAAGGTAGCATGCAACCATTCTTACAATCCAGTATTGAAAAACTTAGAACCTTACAGATTCCCAAATTCGGATTATGGTGGGGGGGTTACCACCTAACAAAAGTTACTGATACAAGCCAAAAATCAAATCCTTCAATATAACTCACTTGGATTGTCACTTCAACTTGTATAGATCTTCCGTCAATCTTTTCTTCTATGACCACCTTTTGGCCACTGCATAGCCCCAAAAAGTTTAAGAGAGTATTAGCAAAGATTTTGCACAACAAAACAAAATTAAACTGCCTAATCTATCTGTTCGCAAAAAGCAGTGGACCATCCTACAACTTACAACAGCTCAATATCTGATTGTAAACATTAATATTTCAAACTATACGGTATCTGCTGCCCAGATGAATTATATGTTCCTATCTCCTTTTTTCCTTCTTTGTTTTATTTCATCTTTTCCATTATTTTAGTTATTTTTTTTCGTTCTGCTGCTACTACTTCAATTACTACTACTAGTCTGTTAAAGGTGACACAGCAGAAGAGGTGATCCGGTATCTGACTCCGATCTTGAATTAAATGTCATCTACTACGCATATAATTCGTAGTAGATGACATTTAATGACACAGCAGAAGAGGTGTTCCTATCTCCTTTTTTCCTTGAATGTCATCTACTCCGATTGCCTCAGTTCCATTACGCGAGCAGATGACACAGCAGAGAAGACTTGATGGAGAGATCGCCATAGCTCACGGGAAGACTGGCACTTCACATATTGAGACAGGATACCTTCGGTAATGGTTGTACGAAGCCAGCCGAGCAAGAATCAGTCTTGCCTGTGCCATGCCGAGAAATGTAGATTCGAAGAGGAAACACCATTGGCGATCACCGACTGAGCAGGAGGCGACACGGAATCATCAATGAATTTAGAGAGGCCGAATCCATCAAGGATCGGCTCAATTTGAGAACGCCAAGTCAGAAAGTTGTCTCGCGTGAGCTTGGTGGATACAGGGAGAGTGATTTGAATCACTGGATCAGTAGGGACGGGAGGAGAGGGAGAAGAGATAGCACTGTCAGTCATGGCAGCTTTGGCGGAAGCAATCAAGAGAAGAAAGGAGGCTCTGATACCATGCTAGTAATCAGAGATTAGAGAGAGAGAGAGAGAGAGAGAATGAATCTTGGATTTCATTAATCACAGAATCTTACATTGTCTCGGTTTATATAACCAACAGAATCTAAGCTATCAGCTGTAAAGCTAATGTAACAGGAAACAGCATACTAACTAATCTATGTAAGTTGTATTGCCTAATTACAAGACTACCCTTGAATCCTTAACAGCTTAGTCTAATATATAACCATTGCATTGACATGATCTATGATGATCAAAATATGGCCTTATACATTTAAGCTTCTGAACATGATAGATCTGAAAATATCAACAACAATAATAAGGAACGAGTACCTGTGAAGCCATGTTTTGCAATAAAGATCTTCTAAAACGTTGAATCCTGGAAGAAACAAGATGCTTAAAATAAAAATGGATGTCAATACAATAGTAAAACAAAAATACATAATCAATCATAATTCATAGACTGGACATAAATGGCTCTTATATTTCACAATAATATCCATTTTTACAATGGCCAAGCAAAACCCAAATTTTACTACCAGTAGAGTTAACTACAAACAAATCAATTTGGTACATATTTTGGGCTGTAGTAGTTTGTTACTAAACAATATAGCAAAGAAGAAACTATTTAGTTTAAAAAATTGGCATTACAAAATTGTCTAAAAGAGAGAGAGAGAGAGAGAGAGAGGAGACATCTTGCCTTCCTTCAAGAAAATTTCAAAGAGATCTTCAAATTTATTGAAAAAGGAAGCAAGTATCTGTTCTCTTGTTAGCTTGCTTGAATTGGGTCTCCTTTTCTGAAGCATCACATTTAAACATGTTGTCGGCTCGTGATTATCCACATTTAGCCCAACACCTAGATAAAAGCAAAAGAATGACTATACTTGTAATACCTATAACTATACCATGTGATAATACAATACTCACAAAAGAAACTTTTTTGTGCCTGTCTATCGCTGTTTTTTTTTTTAAGAAAAATCGTAGTGTAGGCAGTCAACATGAATCATTAGTCTGCACCTGAAAATTCTGATCATCTATGGACACAACTGTATGTGACTGCACAAGGTCATTTTTCCTGGAGTAACAGCCGCACAGACTGGCCCAACGTGCTGACACAACTTTGGGCCGCATGTGCCAGGATTTAAACCTGGTATATCTTTTTAACTATCAATTTAGGCGCTTCTTCAACAAGTGGGACAGCAAAAAAGTTTCAACAGAAAAAAATCCACATTTCAAGTACACGTGCTACATCAATACTTGTATGGAGTGTTTCAGTATAGCAATACCACCATGTCAAACAAGTAGGAAACAGTACTTTCTCCGCTTCTTTTTCCTTATCCTATATTCTTTTCTTTAAATTATCCATGTTTAATCACGATATCAATTCAAAATGTATGTACCAGCAGAAACACTGAAAAACTTGGATTGATATGAGGAGGTACAGAGGATGCCTCCTACTTTAAGCCCGTCTAAGTACAGATCATTTGCCCATTTTATTCTTAATCTAGTTGCGGTAAACCCTGAAACAGAAAAATGTGATAAAGAGGAGAAAATTCAACAGTAACAAATTTCCCAATACTTGGAAAATCTACAAAAATTTAGGGGTATCTAAAAAGAACAGATAATTGGGTTAAATGGAAGGTAAATCAAAATTGCTAGCAGGGACTTCTGGTAACAGATAATTGGGTTAAATGGAAGGTAAATCAAAATTGCTAGCAGGGACTTCTGGTTTTAATTAAAAAGCATATAACAAAATTAAATTGAATGACTATATAAACACAATGAAAAAACAACAGGTCAAAATTCCAAGTAAGCCCAAATATATCAAAAGATTCCACAGAGATTATGTACGGTAAAACAAGAATATAGGAAGCACCCAATACACCCAGGCAAAAAGCAAGAAAATCTGAAATACAGTTTCAGTTGTTAGAACAACAAAACAAATACTCCATCAAGTTATCTCTTCATCAATATAAAAAAAGGAGGAAAGTTTTGTTGCTTCTATTATAAGGCAGGTTCCGCACTTTTTCCAATTTAGCAGTGCCTGTTGGAGTACACGGTACATAAACAATAATAAAACCAATGAAGAATTCTGGAGCTATTCTGTATTGAAAACTTACGCACCTTTTCTTGGCATAAGTGTTTGATTGCCTCAGTAACTGCAAGAGAGACAACATACTGCAACAGAGGAAGCTTCCTTCCATCTTCCATTTGTAGTGTGAAAGAGAAGAGAAGGCAGCCCAAAGGAGAGTCCCAAATGTTTTTTGACCGACCTTTAAAAAGAAAATTTCCGTGTTTTGAACAGGTCAAATGACCTACTTGTAAACATTGCTTTTGCTAACAAAAACACCTGGTAATCCACTATTTCATTGGAACACATCTACTCTTCGACCTGGACAACATTTGCTACTTGACACATTATTTTTCCAAATCCATTGAATATCAGGTCTATTCTCATTAAACAAAATCATTCTGCAGTCCTTAGAAAAACGAGACAATAATATTTCTGTTGGCTCCAAATGATGTATTAATGGGTCATTTAAGTTTATATTATCAAAATAAGAAAAAAAGTGTTTTTCTGTACATTGTAGGTTTTTCAAACACCTAACTACATTTGTATTGCAATTTGCCAAGGCTATTGAACCTTGGCTGATTTTCAAAGTACCAATGGAAGTTATATCTGGAGAACATTCAATTGAGCTAACTATTAAAATTAAAAGAATATGTATGAGTTAAAACAAACCTCTTCCTTTGAACTGGACATCTGTAATGCACACCGTACCACATGGCAGCTCGTGAAAATTCCTACCAAATTAATCAAATTATAATAACACAAAAACCATAGACTAATTGCACACAGAAAACAGGAATAACATGTATTTTCCTACAATTAGTAGCAAGCCAATTTGAAATTAAAAACAACAATATTTGCAAATTGTGACTTGGGTCTCTTTTATGTTCGGTTAGAGTTAGGTTTGTTTATGGTAACCCTCAGATGGATTCCAGGTTCATTCTAGTACAAAAAATGATGCAACAAAAAGATGCAATTCTTACTTGGAAACAAGATCATGAGTAGAAGAAAGTCTCGGCGACCAGATAAGCAACCTCCCAAACTTACTCGCTACCAGGAAACCCATATACAACCCCACTTCAAGCTTCATCTGATCGGTGGGCCCGACTTCAGAGTCCAGTAGCACCTTTACTTCCTTCTCCTCTTCAGACAGATTCAGAGCATCACTGGTCTCGAACTTCAGCTTGAGAGATTGTGCGAGCTTCAGCTCCTCGCGGGATTTGGCGGAGAGAACTAGCAGAGTGGGGCCCATGGCGCTGATGTGACTATGACGCCGACGGAGATGAATAATTACGGCGACTGTTGCCGCGGCGGCGGCGGCGGCGAAGGGGTGGATGCGAACGGGGAATGGCATGCCGTCCGATGGTAAACGTTGGAGCAGCTCGTACAGTGTTACAGTAATTTATGTCCATTTCTGCTATTACTCTCGTCAAAAGAAGGATCTCCATACCAAACCATCGGATTTAAAACACACGTCCCAGATCGCATCGTCCATGCTTGGTTAGTGAAACCCTTTCTAACAACCACGGTACCAGATGATCAACCGAAATTTTTACTAATATCCAAAGTAACTAAACAATTTCGCAATCTACGCACTCTGACGCCGAAGATATCGAAAATATTCAAACCGGAGAAAAAGTTTCCGATTTTAAGTCTCATTTCCGGAAATTAAATTCGCAGTTCTAGAATCAGAAATTTAATCTCCCATTTAGCAATTTTTTGCTATTTAATCAAAACCTCAGCCCCATTCCTCCATGTCTCACAACACAACTCCAGTCCCCATACCCTTTCTCCCTTTCTTTCTTCTCGTCTCGTGTCTCTGTTTGTCTGATAGTTTTGTACTTCAGTTCAGGTATTTTTAATATTTTATTTAATATTTAATTTAGAAAATAATAACTTAGTTTAGGATATTTCTAAATGGTTTAGAATATGGACCGAATAATTTAAAATTCTAAAATGATTTAGAATATTGACCGAAATAATTTAGAAATTTCAAAATGGTTTAGAATATTGTTCGAAAAATTTAGACATTCAAAATAGTTTAAAATAATTTAGAAATTTCAATTTGGTTTAGAATATTTTAGAAATTCCAAATAGTTTAGGATAATTTAGGATTGTCCAAAATAGTTTAGAATAATTTAGAAAATTCCAAAATGGTTTTAGATGTATTATTTGAATAATTTAGAAAATTCCAAAATGGTTTAGAATAATTTAGGAATGGTCCAAAATAGTTTAGAATAATTTAGAAAATTCCAAAATGTTTTAGAATAATTTAGAAATTTCCAAAATGTTGAAAATATTGTTCGAATAATTTAAGAAATTCCAAATGGTTTAGAATATTTTAGAAAATTCCACAATAGTTTAGAATATTATAGAAAATTCCAAACTAGTTTAGAATAATTTAAAAAATTCCAAAATGGTGTAGAATATTATTCGAATAATTTAGGAAACTCCAAAATGGTTTAGAATATTATTCGAATATTTTAGGAAATTCCACTAAATAACATTTTGAATATAGCGATCCCATTATTATTATTATTATTATTATTATTATTATTATTATTAGGCTGAAGAGCCCATATATTACAAAGCTATGTTGCATGGATACGGGTACGGGTATCGTATCGGATACGATACGGATACGGCGATATGACAATTTTCAAAAATAAAGGATACGATACGTTTATTATATATATTATTTTATATATTTTATATATTGTAATCATAACTTAAATCAAATTTGTATAAAAAATTAAAGCGTATCATAAGACTATAATATATCACAAGTGAAACTTGGTGTAGTGGTCAAAGATTTTGACCCTCACAGCAATGACCCGAGTTCGATTCCCGCTCACACAGAAAATATGCGCTGGATCCACGCGCAGTCTCACGGGTGCGGCGCGGCTCACGGGTCCAGGCGGTATCAGGCGTGTCAACGGAGTATCGGAGACCGTACAGCTGAGTAAGGATACGCCACGTAGGCGGATACGCCAGCTGGCATATCGGATACGTATCGGTGCCGTATCGGGCGCGTATCGGTATCCGATACGTGTCCGATACCGATACTTGGCTTGTTTAGGCGTATCCGTGCAACGTAGTTACAAAGTATCTCAAAAGTAAACCCTGTATATCCTCTAAATCCCAAGGAAACCCTTAAACAAGCCAGTAGTTGGTCTCAGCACTCGACACTATGCTTCATTGACAGAAATCAATAGCTAGTGGCGCAACCATGCCAGAAAACTGGTACAGGGCTACAAGCTAATCATTTCCAACCTCAGCTCCACACATTTGCATCACAGACCCTACTTAACCTGTTTATTAAACTCAATCTTTCTCTCATATGATCATTAAAACAAATTCTCTTATATAAGAACATTAGAATTGGAGCTTATTCACTGCGGGCTATTGTTGAATTGATCCAATATTTGCGGATAATCGCTGCTAAAATCAACACATCAATGACCTTCTCGGAGCAAGCTCTTGAGATCGTACAAACACACTTTCGAAATTTTGCATATGTATGTATGCTAACAAAGTTCTAACATATAGTTTACAACATAACAAAGACATTGATGGGATGGTTGATGCATAAGAATTAAACTCCCCATTCGTATCAAATATTGCAAAACACCTCTCAATTGTATGTATGACTTTATTGAAATGGGTTCTAATAACGTTCCCTTTCCTCAAGTGCAGTATCTCTCAATGCAAAAGCTATGCAATTGATGGTCTGATGCATACCTGCCATAAGCAAACTTTAGTCACATCATTATCTGAAGGATAATTGTTTTGGTTAGTATGGTCACTCGTTTTAGCTTGGTTAACGCCCAAATATTAATTACACTTCCATTGAATTAACAATAATTAAAAGTTAATATCATTATACTAGTACTTGAGCAATCAGGGCTTCATTTCAACAAACTACCCGCAGTTCGCAACATGACATTAACAATTCGAACTTGTACTGAAATCAAGTCCAAAAACCAAATTCATAGTTTGAATATTCACAGAAATCAAAATGAATCAATAGAAATTGGGAATCTGAAAAACCCATACTAGCTGAGGAGAAGAGGAATTTGCCCCAGAACCGATGAATCCACGATGAATTGGGCAAAAGCAAGAAAAGTGAGCAATGGCGAGTAGCGGTATGTTGATCGCTCAAACAGAAGCGACCATGGCGGAGGCGTTGGAGAAGTAGTATCAGACGCAGGATCACCGAGAAAAATTAAATAAAAAAACTTTCTTCGTGGGATTATTCTGTTTAAGCAAATCGGAAATCCGTAGGACCCACTAGTATTTTTAGTTCTTATTCCTATCCCATTTACTCAGCGGAGGGCCGGAGGAGCTTTGGGCCAGAATGGGCCTTAATTGCGCAAGATGCAATTCTCAACGGTACAATTAAAAAAGGCCCGTTAAATTATTTGAAAAATAGTAAACTAATGGGCTAACCTGTGAGTTCAGGTGTAGTCCCTGATTCACAGCCCATCAATTCAATATAATTTAAGAAAATTTGGGATTTATATAAACAAATTTGCAGTACATTTTATTCTTTGGAGAATGCAGCGTATAACCCATCTGCCATCTATGATCTATCCAAAGTCCAAACACTTAAAATGACCTGAAAACTTAAACCAATTTCTTATTAGTCAAATTAATACCCCAAAATAAATCTGGGCAGTACTTTCAGTTTAGATTACTGATATATATTAACTTCTATATTCAAAAAAAAAAATTCGCAACTATTATTCCGTGTGCATATAAATCATTTCATCTAAAATGTACAGATCAGATTTACCAATATCTAATGAATTTGATTAAGAAATAAAATAAGAAAAAAAAAAAAACATTTGGTATCTCAGTCTCTTAATTATATCATATTTTTTTCTGGGCTGGCATGTAGAGAATCAATTTCACATGCTCCCAGTAGGCTTGTGCTTAGTTGGAGGCAAATAATTGGATTTTGTATGATAATGGAAAATGTTAACAATTTAATTTGAAACAACTATTATTGGTTGGACAAATATAATTTAACAATTGGATTTTGTATGATAATTTAATAAGTATCTTACCTGCCTTTGTTTTCTGATGGATACCTCAATTATCCACACAAATAGCTGATATTTTTATATTTAAGTGAATGGCCACTGCTTGTATTTATATTTATCAAAAAAAAAAATTTGAAATAAAAACTCTCATGAATTTCTGAAATAATTTTTGTTTGTTCAAACTCTCTTACAGAAATTAAGTATTCGTCTCTTCATAAAGATGAAACTCATCACCCTTTATAGACAAATACATTTAGAAAGAACAAATTTAAATTGATTTGTAATAATTAACCATTACTTTTTACTAAAATTGTTGTGTAATGTAACAGCTACACAGGATATTTGCACTGTAGCTGGCGCTTTCATTTTAACTAAATGACAAGGGACCTCATTATTTTCGCACCGGCCATCTGGCACAATACACAATTCAATAATATGCGTATCTCGGCTGTCACAAGCCGACATTTTTATTAATATCCAAAGTTTAATACGAATTAATAAATATACCCGGACTCTGACTGATTCGCGAAAACTACCCAAACCGGCCATTTTCTGGCCGGCCATGTACCTTCCCTCAGCCGGCCAGAAATGGCCGGCCATGTACCTTTTTTTTTTTTTTTTTTTTTTTTTTTTTTTTTTTTTTTTTTTTTTAGAGAGAGACACTATGATGATCAAAATATTGAAATCTAACTCTGAAAATTTGAAATTTTTGTTTAAATTATTTGTTATATTACTTCTTTGAGGAGGGATCAAAGTTACAACAACCATTTTTTTCATTTTCAAAGTCCAAATCGTCGATCCAAACCGTTCAACATGATTATCTAAATAAAATGTGCTTGCAGATCCAATTTTACATTTTTTTGAATTTTTTTACTATTTATTAAGATGGGTACAAAAAATTGATCAAAATATAACACTATGATAATCAAAATATAACACTATGATGATCAAAATAACACTATGAAGATCAAAATATTGAAATCTAACTCTGAAATACGTTAAATTTTTGTTTAAATTATTTGTTATATTACTTCTTTGATGTATAATTAGCATATTTATACTAAAATACGATAGATTAATTGAAATTATGTTGAAAATCTTAATCGGAAACTTCAACTCAAGTTTTGAGGGTCTTCTCTTCGTTTTTTGGCGATTCTGAATTTCGCCATCCAGCATCGCTGGCACTGACGCATGCGCATTTTCACAAGCTTTCCGAAAAGTGCTCATTTGCTGAAATCGGACACTCGAGCGCCGTTTTATGACCGTTTGAAGTTTCATCGTCGTTTTTCTCTCCTTTTCAGTGAAGATATCGTCCCTATTCATATCGTATTTTAGCGTAATTTACCGTATTTTAACGTAATTTAATGCAATTTAACGTAATTTAACATAATTTAGTGTTATTCAACATAATTTCAATTAATCTATCGTATTTTAGTATAAATATGCTAATTATACATCAAAGAAGTAATATAACAAATAATTTAAACAAAAATTTAACGTATTTCAGAGTTAGATTTCAATATTTTGATCTTCATAGTGTTATTTTGATCATCATAGTGTTATTTTGATCATCATAGTGTTATATTTTGATTATCATAGTGTTATATTTTGATCAATTTTTTGTACCCATCTTAATAAATAGTAAAAAAATTCAAGAAAATGTAAAATTGGATCTGCAAGCACATTTTATTTAGATAATCATGTTGAACGGTTTGGATCGACGATTTGGACTTTGAAAATGAAAAAAATGGTTGTTGTAACTTTGATCCCTCCTCAAAGAAGTAATATAACAAATAATTTAAACAAAAATTTCAAATTTTCAGAGTTAGATTTCAATATTTTGATCATCATAGTGTCTCTCTCTAAAAAAAAAAAAAAAAAAAAAAAAAAAAAAAAAATAGGTACTTGGCCGGCCATTTTCTGGCCGGCTGAGGGAAGGTACATGGCCGGCCAGAAAATGGCCGGTTTGGGTAGTTTTCGCGGATCAGTCAGAGTCCGGGTATATTTATTAATTCGTATTAAACTTTGGATATTAATAAAAATGTCGGTGTCACAAGCTATAATTAAACTATGAATTGAAAATATAATTTAGTAAAGGAGACCAATGATGTGGCTTTATTAAGAATCATTAATTTTTGCAATATTTAAATATGATTTGTGGGTTATGTATGAATGATTACGGACAAGATTTGGGGTCACTTTTAGTCTTTGGATTTGGAGACAAGATTCGAGTGCCTTTTGTCCAACTTACACTTGAGAGAACATGCTAAGATGCTCCCTTTCTTAATATGATTTCATACTTCATAGGGTAAGGGTAGGCCTATTATTAGCCTAGACTATATATATTCAAAATTTCATATCAATCTTGATGTACCCATAATAATTCTATTTACATATTTAACAAACTATTTATTTACCTTTCTTAATCAAACACATGGTGGCAGGTTGCCTAACTTGATCAGACAGTTTGAAAGAAAATCAACATATATATGTGTGTGAAAATGGATTATTTCTCTCTTACCCGGGACTCGTCTTGCATAAATTTTGACTGTAAATTTGTGAGGAAAAGGTTTGAAATTAAAACAACACAAATTTATGAGCAAACGGAGAGAGATGAGATCCATGCAAAACTAGGCATTTTCAAATCGTAAAAAATGCTTCTTTTGATCTCCTGAAAAGAAAAAGAAAAATAAGAAAATAAGTTTTTTTGAAGGTTAAAAAATTATTTCCACTTTTTTTTTTCTTTTTTCAGAAGGAAAAAATAAGGAAAAAAATTATACAGAAACAATAGCAACCAACTAACAGGCATCTTTGCAGATAAAAGTGTTTTTTACCGAGTCGGTAATACCGATACGTTCAGAAATAACAATTTATGTCAGATTACTTTCAGCAATAGTTACTTTTTACTCTCGCGGACAGTGACATATTTTTATAGGTACTATCAAAATACTGAATGTTATATTAAGTGGCCCTTTTAAAGAAAAAATGACGCTAAGATTCATAAACAAATTAAACCGTGTACATATATATAGGCACAATAATTTCTATATTTATTTTGTAAGTAGTTAAGTACTAGTAGACAAACAGGTGCAATTTTGACAATTAACTCGATTATAAATTAAAAGGTTGTCATTATACTCTAATCGACAATACAACCTTTTTTAAATAATATTCATGTTAAGTTGATAAATTATTAGTAATTATTTAATAGATAATTAGGCATCGGTCAATAGATAAAAAATTTACATAGCGATTTTGAGATTGGTAGGTAGAGAAATTGTGGTGGAAAGATAAGTCTGTTGAATATTAATATATTATCATATCATTTGGTTGAGAGAATTTTATTGGTGCGGGACATTGAGTTGTTAACAAGGGTCACATGTCTTTTCACGACCTAGCAAACAAAGCATTTCTCAATTATTCTGGGCTAGCTACTGCACTTGGGCTGCGGGCCCACATGGCTCCTTTTCATTGGCGGTTGATCTCTGTACCTACTGCCTACATCTAATTAGGCAGATTAATAAAAAATTAAATACTTATTTAGACAATCTTAACAACACTTTTTGAAATCATATAAAAATAGAAAAAAAAATAGAAATTATTTATTTAACATTTTTGTATAGATTAATTATGTATCATTTTTCATGCAATTTTATTATCATTTAATACTCCACAAAACATCTTTGAATTTGACCTTCATTTGATGAACAACGAAATGTGCAACAAATTTCATCATTTTTTATTTATAACGTGTGTATCTAGATTAATTATATTCACTTGCACGCAATTCAAAATCATAAGTTATTTTATACGGTTGTTTATTATTTTTTTGAGATAAAATGGAGGTTTGGGTCTTTCAATTATAATATTCGTAAGAATTCTTCATTTTAATTTTAAAATTGTCAAATTAATAGTTTTCAATGGATCTCATTTATTAACAAATATTACTAAAATAGTGTTTTTCGAATAACAAATATATGGATCAGAGATATAATAACATTATTTTTACCCTATTTTTGAGAGATTAATAACCAAATGAGTGCAAGAAATAAAATGTTTAGACTTGCACACTAACTACATGTTTGGTAGTACTTTAGCGGTGCTTTAAGTATCATTAAAACGTTGTAAGACACCTAAGGCCCTGTTCGGCAACACCCATTCCCATGAAAATATATAGGAAAAATGACTTTACAGATATATTTTCCTAACAAGTGTTCGTTAGTCCGGTTACAATTCATATTTTCAATAACCTATGGGTTTTGTTCTCAATCTTTACCTCTTACTTGTGAGGAAAAAATAAATCATATCTCACCTCTGTTTTTTTTCTCAACATATGTTGCTCCGTGGAGAGCCTTGATTATTAAACAAAAAAAAAGTATAGGGTCCAGATCTTTGTTTAAATTAAACAAAGCCCAATTTAAGTATTTGCTTAAATTAAACAAGAACATATTTCTAGTAATTTATTTTCACTCATTTATATTTTATAAGAATCTGATATGTACAATTTTATTAATATGAATCAACAAATGATATTTATGCACTTAATATAGTTTGATGTTAGAATTAAATCTTCTACAAAAAAAATTGTGATGTATAGTCAATTCACTTATTTATCACTTTGCACTTTGCAGTGTGTTCAGTTCACTTTAATTGATATTACTTTGCATTGTACAGTCAATTCACTCATTTAAATTTTTTGAGAATCTGATATATACAATTATATTGATCATAATCAGTAATTAGTAACTTCAAATAGCATTTCAACAATACAATAATAATTGAACAAACACAAAACTAAAATAATTAAACAAAACATAATTTAAAAATACAAGAAATTTTAATTGAACAAAACACAAGACAAATTTTTAAGTTAAATTCATATTCTAACGTAAACAATAATCATTCCAATATCCTAACAATTTTCCCGTACATTTGCTGAACACCTATATTCTAGAATTTCTCATGAGTAAAATGACTTTGGTTTTGACAAATTGCAATTCCTATTCCCATATTGAAAAATCTCACACCCATAAAATTTCCATGTTGCCGAACAGGCCTAATAGAAGTGCCTTTTTACACTGAAAACGAAAGTACCTTCAGGGAAAGTTAAACCATTTCATAAAGTGAATTGAATTTCTGACACATTTTTTTCTAACAACTTCACTTTATATAAGAACAAAAGTACTTCACTACTACCCATAATAACAATATTGAGGAATTGTTCAAGAATTTATTTGTTGTCAGCATTTTTCTCTAGCTACTCTATAGATGAATTAGACAAATACCGAAATTATTCATGTATTTTTATAAATTATTTTATCTTATTCACATAATTTTATTTGCTTTATGTAAAAGCTAGAATTGTGTTCTACTTGTGTTCATGATAAGAAAATGAATTATATTTGAGTTAGATCTGTATATTATCCCAGTCATTATTTTAACTCTCGCTGAATTAGTCACATATTCTTAATTTGTTACTATGCCACTATTATACACCAACCTTTTAAAGAATGGGGATCACTTGACAATTTATATCAAGTGACTTGAAATTTCTACGGTTCGAAATTAGCAATCTTTAATGCATCAAACGATACTTAAAGTCGGTAAAATTTAATTATTTTGGTGTCCATTTGTCCATTAACATACTTATAAATTTACTTTTTAATTTATAATTGTATTTTACTTCTTTTTTTTTAAGTTATTGTGAAGATTGTCAAAATAAGTATTGTCAAGTGATCCTCCTTTTTCTAAATATTTAGTATTTATTTGAAGAGCAGTCCGATTCTAAGAAACAACAAAGTCCAGATTGTATAAGAGGAGGGTTCAAATGCACCATTGTTTTTGTGCTCCAATATGCTTCACATTCTTTATTTTCATTTTCAAAGTCTGAAACAGTCGATCTGAACCACTCAAAATGATCTTCATAATAAAATATGCTTGGATACCAAATTTTATATTTTTTAGAATTTTTTTACTATTTTTTAAGATAGGTACAAAATCACTTTTTTAAAGAGATTCTGGACAATCCGATAAAGTGATATTGTACCTATCAAAAAAAAAATAGTAAAAAAATTCTAAAAAATATAAAATTTGGTCTCCAAACATATTTTATTATGAAGATCATGTTAAACGGTTCGGATCGACTGTTCGGACTTTAAAAATAGAGATAAATAATGTGGAGCATATTGGAGCACAAAAATTATGGTGGATTTGAATCTTCCTCATTGTTTAATGACAATTATGGATTTCATTTTTTCAAAAAAAAAAAAAGACAATTATGGATTTCAAATCGGTCAATTTTACTCAAAGGTCTAAATTGCATGATGACTTCAAATCGTTCCAAACACTGTCCCTGTCTTAACAAGTTACAATATATGGATGTATTTCATTTGTATGTTATTTTAGCGTGGGGAATGAAAAACAAGCACTGTACTTTTAGAACATTATAATATCCTGAAATAATAATAAAGAAATTTCGATCCATATCTCCAAGAGCCGTGATTTTTATTTTTACCCAAAAAAATATATTTTTTAATATAAATAACCACGTTTTTAAAAGAATTTTATTTCTACCCAAACCGCATATAATATTTGCGGTTTGAATTAACAATTCAAACCGCAAGGAATATATGCGGCTTGAATTATTAATTCAAACCGCAAATATTCCTAGCGGCTGGAATTAATAATTCAAGCCGCATATATTCCTTGCGGTTTGAATTGTTAATTCAAACCGCAAATATTATATGCGGCTTAAATCTTTTTTTTTTTTTTAAATCTATAACTACGGGGGAGAGCTCCGTAGAAGAGAGAGAAAAAAGACAGGAAGAAGAGGAGAGGAAGAGGAGAGGAGAGGAGAGGAGGAAGAGGAAGAGGAAGAGGAGAAGAGGTCTGAAGGAAGGAGGAGGAGACGGAGAAGTCTGTCAAGTCAGGTAATTTTTTTTTACATACGTATTTACTGTTAGTTACATACGTATTTACTGTTCACATACGTATTTACTGTTCACATACGTTTTTACTGTTCACTACTGTTAATTACTGTTCGCATACGTATTTACTGTTAATTACTGTTCATATACGACTATTCACAACTGTTCACAATTGAAATCAGTAAACTGATCAAATATTTGTCATTTATGAATGTAGTTTATTGGCCATGTCTATTGCAATTTCAATACATTTTGGAGGAAAGTTCATAACTGACCAGTATGGAGTACGTTACTCCAAACCTGCAGCAATACGTATTGGGTTGATGAAAATTTCTCATTTGAGCAGTTGCAATCGCTTATTTATGAAGCGAGCTGCTACAATAAGAATCGTTGCCAATTACAAATTCAGGCCCGAATGGTCCACGCAGGAAAGTATGTCAAAATCATATTGGGAGATAACGGGGCATTGAGAGGTCTAATAGCGCAGGTTTTGAGGTCTGGCGAATCATTATTGGAAGTTTTTGCACGCAGAATTCGCGAAGAGTCAGGGGCCGGAAGTTCAAGCCAAATTCGGTTGCCCAACATTATCAAGAAGATAATGAACCACACACTCCTTTTATCGTAATGCCTGTACCGGAACCGGAACCAGAAATATACAATAATTCACCCCAATCTCCACCTTTTGTCCCACCACGAGTACAATCTCCACCCTTTATCCCACCTATATCCGTGTATGAAGGTCCTTCATCCTTACCTGGGCCTGAACCAAATCCTCACCCCAGACCGCCACCAGTACAGGAAGATCCAAACGAGTCGGAATTTGAATTTATGAACGAGGTACCGGAGGGAGAATTTGCAAACTGGGGATGAATTGGGGGAAGGAGACTGTGACATTAATAATGAAGGAGATGAAGAAGATGAAGAAGATGAAGAAGAATACCCACAGCCCACTGTGAGGCAAAATAGAGAGAATATGCCGTTAAGTGGCCGTTCTGAGACTCACCTTTTTGTAAACTTCAATGACACATCTGCTTTTCGAGAAGCAGATATTTCTTACTATGGTCGTCGGGTTGAATACAAGAGTGAGCTCGCAAAAGGCCAATACTTCGTAAGTAAAAAGCAACTGACGAAAAAGATCAGAGAGTACGATGTTGACAAGAACAAGGAGACATATACGAAGAGAAGTGACACATCCCGGCTGGAAATTAGATGCAGCACTCCGGATTGTCGTTTCAAACTGAAGGCAAGAGCAACAAATGCTGGAGATACATGGATGATAACTGAGCAAGACACGCCTCACACGTGCGAATCTGAGAACACCAGGACGGACCATGCACAACTCACGGCATCAATTATCGCAGATATCATCGAGAGCAGCATTAAGGAAGACCCCACTATGAGCATCCGGAGTGTGGCACACTGCGTGAGGATTAGGTTTGGCAGTATAACCCCGAAGTACAACAAATTTTGGAGAGGTCGTGAGATTGCAGTAGCCCGGCAATTTGGGAGTTGGGAAGAGTCGTACAATTTTATGAAACTATGCTTATCGGGATATGTTACACGAATCCCGGCTCATGCAACCAATTTCTGACAAGTCCGAGCATCGATAAAAATACAGGACTGGTCAAACAAGGTGTTCAGGAATTCAGGGCCGTGGCATGGGCTTACGGACCATGCATTACCGCATTTGATTATTTAAGACCGGTGATCAGTATAGATGCAGCCTTCCTTTCTGGGCGGTATGAGAGCAGACTTTTGATGGCTTGCGCCTATGATGCCGATAACCAATTGCTGCCTCTAGCATTTGCAATTGTACATACGGAGAATGAAGAGAATTGGGGTTTTTTCTTACAATGGCTTAGGATTAATGTGATTCGTGTTAATAGATTCGTATGTGTTATATCGGACCAACACAAGGGTATCAAAGCTGCATTGAAACCTGAATACGGATGGGATAGGGATAATTTTGTGCACAGGTATTGTATCCAACATGTTGCAGATAACCTGGTCCAGGCGTGTGGAGAGGACAAATGGTACGAACTAGGTTCAAACAAGGAGCAGAAGAAGAAGCCAGAAGGCCTGAAAGAGATGTTCGAAGATTTTTGCTCGGTATGTCTAATATTGTCTAATTTATATCATTTGTGTTTCTTTTAGATGCATTTTGTCTAATTTGCTTTGTTCTATTGCAGCAAAATCCGACGTGTAAGTCTTTTCCCTGAGGAGAGTGGGCAAAGTACGTCCTGATGATGTCATGGAGCCGTCAAATTTTGAAAAAAATTTCCAGACCTGTGATGGAAGGGCACCGATTTGGTATCATGACAACAAACGGCTCTGAGTCCCTGAACAAGCTGTCTTCAAGGATAGCCGAATGTTGCCCGTGGCTGCACTTGTAGAGGAGACATTCGCCAAGTGCAATAGGTGGTTTGTTCAACGGCGACAGGCAAGCGACGGAGCAAAGCAATGCAGAACAGCCTTTTTCCAGACGGGTACAGGTTAAGCTCGCCAAACGGTGGGAGAAAGCTACAAAAATGGATGTCATCCCATACTCGCACGGCGAAGGTAATTACCAAGTCACTGGCCCAAATGAATATGTTCCAGTAGTCCAACGCAGGATGGAACTATGTCAATTATTCATAGAAGGTTTCCCAATTACTCGTGACATTCGGGCCAGAGAGGAAAAGTGGAATGTACATGCCGAGGTATCCAATAACTGGAATTCCGTGCGCTCATGTGTTAGCGGTTTGTCGTCATAGAAACTGGTCACCCACCTATTTGTTGCCCACTGGTATAGGGTGGACTACCTTCTGAGTACTTGGAATGCACTGTTTGTTCCTTATGGCAATCCTGAAGATTGGCCTACAACCACTACCCCTAAAATTGAGCCAAACAAAGATTGGATACGGCGTGGTAGGAGAAAACACATCCGTCAAGATATGACCATGGATGAAATGCAAGGTAGGCGACGGGGGCACCTCCTCGCCGTTCCACTTCTGACAGGCAGAGGCGAGGTATGTCACATTCATCCTAATTATTTTCGGTTCTAATGTTGAATAGCTTACTAACTAACATATTTGGGCTGCAGAGGCTCATAACGCAGCAAATGTAGCAGAGAATGAGCGAGTTATGGCAGAGGCAAGTGGATCGCAAGGGCCGCGGCGAAGCACAGCCAGAAGCCGTACAGCAGACCGTGAAAATGCAAATATGATGTTTAGGGAGGCAATGGGAGAAGTACTGGCAGGAGGGGAGGCGGATTGGAATGCAAGGGCCTTCAGGTACTACCCAGCGAAAAAGGAGCACAACTCAAGCAAGTAGGAGGAGCACATCTGGCGCAAGGCCATCCGTACAAGCACACCAGCAAGAAGAAGGAGTGCAACCAGCTAGAAGGAGCACATCATCAATTAGAAGAGGAGCACATCTGGTACAGCTAACGAAGCGCAAGCAGGAACGTCCGGTACAGCTAACCGGCAAGACGAAACAGTGCAACAAAGCTAGAAGGAGCACATCATCATGGGGATCTGGTCGGCTCATGGGATTAAATTTTAGATGGGGTCGTAGAATTAACTTTATTGAGATGAAGAATTTTACTTTGAGGTTTGTATGAACTTATTTGTATGTATTTTATTATGTTGCAGTTTTTTTTTTATTATTTTTTCAATTAAATTATAGACGAGGAGGATGGACGGTAACATCGAGGAAAGAGCGAGGAAACGAAATGCAATTTGGGCTGCGGAAGTTTAGAAAGGACTGTCCAAAATGTGTGCACATAGATGAATATTTTAAACGAAATGACATATCTGATGATGATTTGTAGAACAACCCCTACGGCTATGGATTGGGAAAAAAAAAAGATGATGTACAGACGCCTAAGGCTAAGAGTAAGGCTAAGGACTAAGGCTAGCACGTCGTCTGTTGTTACCGAGCCGTCATCGTCAACCCTCGGACGATGAATTTGTTCCATGTACGTTCAAGACCGGTAAGAAGAAATAGTATGTTGTTCAGTCGTTTGAAATTTATATTAAGTTTGTATTTATATTTTGGAAATTATGTTGTTCAGTTCGTTTGAACTTTTCGTATTGTATTTTATATTTATATTAAGACCGTATTTATACTTGTCGTATTGTTGTTCTTAATTTTATTATGTTGTCTAATTTCATTTTTGAATGTTATTTCTTTTTGTTGTATGACATAATAAATACTACCATAAAATGATAAAAATATATAACATACCTCCAACCATACCATAATAAAACATAACGAAACTACACTACACTAAAAAATAAACTACAAAACTAAAGTAAAACATAATAAAATATAACATAGCACAACTAAACTAAAACTACCAAAAAACCCTCTATCCATCGTACTGCGAAGGGGAGAATCGGTGAGGTGGTCTACCCCTGTTTTCTCTACTGAACATGCGCTCATGCCAATCCTCCCACTGAGGTTGTCCTGCCTGCGCGACGCGAGCTGGTGTAATATGATCCTCGACCTCGGCCATCTATGCTCATCGTAAGTGCTGTATCCCATGGATCTGAGGCCACGTGGGTAGCTGGCGGTGGCGGGGGAGTATGGAATAGGATGCCACAAACTGGACTCATACTCATGCTGAGTCCGGCTACCAGAGGCCTCCCAATCGTGAGCCATCTCTGAATACGGCTGACGCGGTGGCGGGGAGGCGGCTGTATCCCACTGATCATCCGGAACAAAGTCTGCAAGGCTAAAACTCAACCTCTCATCCTGCACAGACTGGATCTCTGGAGACCTCATGATGCTCATGCGGCTCAGGCTGTGTCGGCATGTAGGCAGGACCCTGCAATCTTACCAAAAATTAGTAAATTTGAACTATCTTTACTTACAATAAAAGAATAAATAAAATAAAAAATCACATACCGGGGGAAAAACTGGACTCCCGTGCTGGTCACGGTAGGCGGGCCAACCGGCCATGCGCAGTACCCAACGATGATAATCCCACTCTGGCTGCTCTGATGGCTCCGTGGCATCTTACTGGTCACTACTGGTGGCAGCGTCAGGCTCGTCCGGTTGTACTGAGCGCCAATCAATGATTCTCTCCCGCGTCTCGTAGCATGGTGACCACTTTGCCTCATGGCCGTGGTCCCGCAATGCATGAGGCAACCAAGTTCAACATCGCGTGCCCGACCGCTCTATAGCCACGTTTTGCAAGACAACGTTGAACGCCGCGGCACCTTTAAGCGCTAACAGCAGCTATAAAAAAACATTAGAAAAAAGAAAGGTCACGATAAAAGGTTCATAACGCATAAAAATGTGTTGTTTTAGATGCATTACCTGGCGAGCACCTTTCCGGCCAGTAGGGGTATAAACCATCGTCTTCGAATATCTGTGCGCGAAGAAAATCACCGTAATCTCCCTCTAGATACACCGAAGCCATGCCGACCCGCAGGTACCAAGCCTGATATCTCAATAGGGGATCTCCCTGAAACTGCATCGCATCAATCTCCGGCATCTGCCATAAGTTGGCACTCATATTGCCCGCCTTGATGTAGTACTCCGAGTGATGCTCACTCCAATCTCTATCCCAGTGATTACCGTGTCTTATCCTGTAATTCATATGTTAGTTGCAATTTAAAGCCAATAACTAATGTTAAGTACAAAAATGCTAAAAAGAAACATAACTTACCCGTGTAGCCTCATGATCACAGATCTCGGGACGTCTGGATCTGCGGGGATGAGTGGAGGAAAATGAAACTGACGGAGCACCCGGTCTGGATAGTGGTGCTCCACTATCCAGAAGCACACCAGCGGTCTCCTGTAGAGCCACATCACGTGATCACCTGCGTCTCACCCAGACTCTGAATCTGAGATCGGACCAACCTGATACCTATTGTCTTTCCGTGAGGGTTGTCCTTGTACAAGTGATGTCCGTACCATTTCATGCCGAATGCCGGTCGATTTCCATTATCGGGCTCTCCCCATGGATCCTCGTTCGGCTGAGGTACCCCACCGGTAGCCGTGACCACGACCAATGCTGCAGAAGCAGTGTGGCCCGTATTTGCTTAGTTTTCCGCTATATTTGAAGAATACTAGCCGTCAGGGACAAGTTAAATAATTAAAATAAGACAACAAGTGCATGACAAGGTAGGTAATTAAAATAAGACATAAATAACATACTGACATTGCAACCGTGGCACAAGTTGGAGTAGAGATGTGCTAGGACAGCCCCACCTGCCGCTCGACGGCTGAAGGTCTCGCAGCAGCTCTAGATACATCATCGGGATGGTATCACCATTTGAATCAGCAAACATGACAGAAACCAAATTGGTCATCACGAATCCCCGTGTGTATCTGTAATATCAATCAATTATAGAGCAACTCATTTTTCCGCATGAAACAGAGTAAAAAACAAATGTAATACAAATAGTTTTGTATGAGTACCTCTGAATCTCGAGCTGAGTGGAATCACTACCTAGACCTCCCGCAAACATAAGCTCTCGCAGCTTTCGTCTTGTCCAGACTGTACTTGGACTTCCCCACATTGCTGCGTATATCTGGCTCCGCTCCCAACAACTCTGCGAGCATGTAATTAATCGTGATGTCATCTGAATCTGTGGGGTCAGATATGCCACAACGGGCACTCCCTGATAGGCAGACCCCATAGAGCACTAACGTCTTGGAGAGTCACTGTCATCCTCTCACAAGATAAGTGAAAGTGTGCGTCTCGGGGCGCCATCGCTCCACTAGTCCTGCAATGAGGGACGCGTTAATGGACTTAGTCCTCCGACTGTAGAATATCGACCAAATGTTGCACCCCCCAAATTTTGCAGATACGACTCCATGACCGAGTAGTACTGCATGTCAGGATACCGACCCCTGGCATTATATTGCCTCACTCTGCGTTCAAAAAAGTAACAACATGAAAACCTAAAAATACAAAAATTCAACAAAATACAAACTTAAAAAAAAAGAGTAATCAAGTACCTCTTAGATGCCTCGGAGAACTCGGTGCTCATCGTGAGCATCCATAATAAAGGACTGAAATGATCCTTGCTGTCAGTGGGGAATGGGCTCATCAACCGGGTCGGCTACGGTGGTCTCCTAGGCCGTCCCCTAGCCATCCTACGTTAAAAAAAATTCATGCCCTATTAGTTCAACCAAAATAAAGAATATATAAAGCTATATATCAAGCAATTTCCATCAAATTATTTTGCAATATGGTCCCTGCCAGTTCAACATGCTGGTTATCATACTTAATTAATTAATTAACAGGGTTCGAATCTAATTATTAATTTACTTACTTAAATCATTTGTTATATTTTAATTTGAAGATAAATTGCTTATCTACGTAAAATATACTCTACGTAATTTAAATTGTTATTATTTGATCCCTACTATTACGTGTAATATAAAGGTGTTTCTTAATTAATTTAGCTACACGTAATTAAATCCCAAGTACTTAACTTAATAACTGTTAGGCCGTTAATTATACTATTTCTAAAGTCCGTACGAATTTATCTTAATAATTTGCACAAGTTGATTATTTAAAACTACAAAATAATAACGTGATTATCTATTATCCTATTAACTAAACTTTTGCAATCGTATGATTCAAAAATATTAATATTTGTTAATTAATTGTCCTTTATTAATTAACAAAATATTTAATTGCCGTGATGTTTATTTTTACCCAAAAAAAAATATTTTAGATAAATAACCACGTTTTTAAAGAATTTTATTTCTAACCCAAACCGCAAGAATATGCCGCTTGAATTGTGGTTCAAACCGCATATATTATTTGCGGCTTGAATTGTTAATTCAAGCCACAAATAATATATGCGGTGTTGAATCGCATTTATAAAAATTGATTAACCAATCACCATTTCATTATTATTTTATTAAATGGTAATTTTCACCGATAACCCTAGAAATTTATTCACCGATAACCCTAAAGTTATTTTTATTACAAAAAAATTATATTATAAAAACTTATCAATAATAAAAAATTTCATTTATTATTTTATTAAATGGTAATTTTCACCGATAACTCTAGAATTTATTCACCGATAAACCCGAAATTATTTTTATTACAAAGAATTTATTATAAAACTTATCAATAATATAAAATTTCATTTATTATTTTATTAAATGGTAATTTTTTCACCGATAACCCTAGAAGTTTATTCACTGATAACCCTAAAGTTATTTTATTACAAAGAATTATATTATAAAAACTTGTCAATAATATAAAATTTCATTTATTATTTTATTAAATGGTAATTTTTCACCGATAACCCTAGAAGTTTATTCACCGATAACCCTAAAGTTATTTTATTACAAAATTATATTATAAAAACTTATCAATAATATAAAATTTCATTTATTATTTTATTAAATGGTAATTTTCACCGATAACCCTAGAAGTTTATTCACCGATAACCCTAAAGTTATTTTAACAATTCAAGCCGCAAATAATATATGCGGTTTGAATTCACAATTCAAGCCGCATATATTCCTTGCGTTTGAATTGTTAATTCAAACCGCAAATATTATTTGCGGTTTGGGTAGAAATAAATTCTTTTAAAAACGTTGTTTATATTAAAATATTTTTTTTTTGAGTAAAATAAAAATCACGGTTTTAATTGAAAGTCTTTTCTCTAATTAAAATTTCTACTTACTTACTTTATAATTTCTAATTACTAAATTTAAAACATCTAATTACTTAACTAATTATTTTAAAAACCTAACTACTTAAGTTATTATTTAATTAAATTCTAATTAATTTACCAGTCATGGCCAATATACAATTCGGCCGAAGCCCATTATTCAAAAATCACCAATTTGCATTTTAGTCCCTTATTCTTTTTAATTTACACAAGGGCCTAATTTTTATACAAAAGCCCTCAAACAATTTACAAATATCACGATAAGGTCCCTGTCATTTCAAAGTCAGTACCAGGTCTGGTACCGGTCGGTACCGGGGTAAGGAAACAAGGAATGGTCCAGTACCTGTCCTTAACGGTCGGGTCGGATAACCTGGCCTTAACGGGTCCCAGCACCAAGAAAAGAGGCGGAGAGGCGGAGGCGAAGCAGCACCGGAATGCACCACCGAATCTTCTCTTTTTTTCCTTTTTTATTTGGATCTGGCGGAGAGGCGGAGGCGATTTGGCGGAGAGGCAAAGGAGACAGAGAGAGGGCGAAGCAGACAGAGACAAGGGGTCGCGTGTCGCACGGGTATAGGGTTTCAAGCCGCTAGGATTATTGGCGGTTTGAATTATTAATTCAAGCCGCTAGGTTTCCTAGCGGTTTGAATTGTTAATTCAAACCGCAAATATTCCTAGCGGTTTGGGTAGAAATAAAAATCTTTTAAAAACGTGGTTATTTATATTAAATATATTTTTTTTTGGGTAAAAATAAAAATCACGGAGGTTTGTGTGTCACTTCAATTTTTTAATTTTAAATTTTACATATTAGTTGTTGTTAATGAAAAGGTTACGTATTAATATTCATTCAAAATGATAGTAATACTATTTGTCGTTGTTAGATATGTCAATCAAAATGAAGTATTATGAAGTAGTATGATCCACTAAAATAAAGAAAGAGAAATAAATTATTATTTTTTATCACATATTAATTTGTTGACAAATATTTATTTTAGAAAAATAATTTGCAGGTAAAATGAAATTCAACAAAAATGAAAATGAAAATTCAACCTTCAAATAGACGCAATTTTTCTTTTTGATATGAAACTAGAATTTTTT
>JAJGRW010000457.1:280116-459140 GCA_025461045.1 Carex parvula | reverse complement strand
CCACGTGCACGATCTTGAGGTATCAAGAACTCTGATTTGATCCCCCATTATCACGGACATGTGTAGAGCTAGAGTGGAAAAAACGTGCCATGCCGTGACGTGACTAACACGCCGTGACTTTGGTCTCGTGCCTTGACCAAGTTAATTTTTCACGTGCCGTGCGGTAACCAAAATATCAAGAGGTGGTCACGGCACACAAATGGTCACACCACATGAGTCACACCGTGCCTAAACGTGCCATGACTATACGTGACTCGCATGACCATTTAATCATAATTTAGATTAGTTTATTCAAGATTCACCATTAAATCAATATCTAATGATCCTAATTACATGTGACTCGCATAATTCACCATTAAACTCACCATATCATGTGTTTAGTATGTTTTCATTGAAGGGGAGCGCTTCAGTTACATTTCCTTTTTTACGCAGTAACGCAAAGACTAACCAGTACACTAAAGAATCAAGTACTAAACGGTAATTAAACTATTAGGAACGAATTAGCTACGATGTACTGAAGTATCAAGAGATTACTAAACGGTACACTAAACTATTAATGACTATACAGCAACGCTGAAATTTAACTTGCGCCAAGAATTGAATTGATAATATACATCTGATTTTGTTTAAAAATCAAAATCCAATATAAATTTTCAACGGATGTAGTTTTCGCTAGCCAGCTTAACAGGCTGGAGGTGCAAAAACTTGCTCTTACTCATAAGACACAATTTTACAAAATTGGCAACCTTAGCCTGCGTCATCAATGGATCTAGCACATCAGCAATTCTGAGTATCTTGAATTTACTGTTCATGGTAATCTGAGTATTCACCAGTTACCCTGCATTTTAAAGATCAAAAGTAAAAATCCAATAAAATTTCATTTATTATTTCCTTGTGCATTCACAACATCTGCAAATGTGAACTGTTTCGAAACTTAAAAGAAATCCAAATAAATTGAATGTCTCAAAAACAGTTTCAATCATGAAGAAACAAAGACCAACAAATTGAAGAGTAAATAAAAGGTCGGGTTTCAAAAAAAAAATAATAATAAGGACACATACCGGTTGTACGTCAATTGTGGCTTCTCCAATTCGGCCTATGACCTTATTCCTTACCTTCCGTACATGAACCTAATTATACAGTGTCAACAAATTAGCATCCAAACAGTAAAAAAGCACATAAATATCCATGCAGGGATAGGGTAAGGGGGTGAGAGAGAGAGAGGAAAAAAAAACATTCAAAGAGAGACGGACCGTGACGCCATCAATTGGGCCTACTTTGGGGTCATGATTCCGGTGTATGACAATACCATTGTCACATTTGTTTATGAAATGAGCACTACCGCTGATGTCATACAGACTGGGTGCACCTCCATTCCAGTTTTTGCAACTGTACAAACAAATGGCTCAAATTACAAGAGATACATTACGTCACAATATTCTCAGAATCATAGCAGTCCACCTTCATGTTCGCGAACAAATTAGAAAAACTCACAAGGGTGTGCTGGGATTTAAAGCTTGGCTTCGCTTTCCTTCCTCTCTATTTGACTTTGGCTTGGTAATGCTTAAACCAGTTCTAATCAACTCAAGTATTGTACAGGTACCAGCCAGAAAACCAGTTTCTAATCAACTGGAATTAAAGAAGCAAATGACTGAACTAACACACCAATTACCACATTTCAAGGAAAACATACTAAACCTTTCAAAATATATCAAGCCAAAAAAATTGTATCAATGTCATAATTGCTCACAGTTAAAGGTGCCAACATCTAACTGTATGGTATTGTACCTGTCTTGGGTGTGCTACGAACCAAACATGGCAAGAATGGTGTTGTGCAAAGCGCTTTATCTGTGTCAGTATTCGGCTGACATACTCTGTTTCCGTTCTGAAAAGATATTGAAAAAGGATGGGAATTATAACATTAGAGGTCAATCAAACACCAAATATGCCCTAGCTTCTGGAATTGTTTGAACTTCAGTTTCAAACTGAAATTTTGAAACTCCTGGAATCAGTACTCGAACGCTAAGAGCACAGTAAGGTAGAAAATTTTGGGTGTTGGTACTTCAGTTGTCATGGCATGTGTTAACATTTAAGCACTGTGAAAGGTATGCAGAATGAACAAATTCAAAGAACTTGGTTAAAGAGGACATTTCCATGAGTATAAGGTGTTTATTTTCTTTTTTACTTATCTTTTGGTTTGGAAAAAAGAAGGAAAGTATCTCAACTGATTAGAAGCTCGTTGGTGATCAAGCTCGTTGTAGGGATCGATGACGAGGCCCCGTACACCGTGTCTCATGACAGCAGCTTTTGCAAGTTGGAGAACCCAATTTACAGATGGAAGGCTGTCATCCTCACATCTTTTATGTTTTTTTTGGTTCAAACATAAAAGAAAAATAATTCAAAAACTTTTAATTTGCAGAAGAATGAATTGACAGGTCATTTTCTCTAACATATATTAAGGTTTTCTTACAAAATGTGCTGTTTATCGTTTTTTATTGTTTCATGCTTAAAAATAAAATAAAA
This sequence comes from Carex parvula, assembly GCA_025461045.1. Taxonomy (NCBI): domain Eukaryota; kingdom Viridiplantae; phylum Streptophyta; class Magnoliopsida; order Poales; family Cyperaceae; genus Carex; species Carex parvula. The sequence continues at coordinate 456,617 of JAJGRW010000457.1, read as the reverse complement.
AAATCAATTTTGGAAGATACAATCCTCACTGCAAAATAAAGTATTAATAAAAGAGTATTAACTAAAGTTAGTTCATTCTATTTAATTCATACATTAGATTTCCTTGTTTCCAAAGTTCCCGACCATATCTAATGATTTATTTCTAAAATTAAGCCTCTGTGTGTGGTTGTTCAATGCTTGTGATTTATACATGCCCATGGCAATCTGAAATTCTTAACACTTCTTAAAATAGTTTCATACAAAACCATTTTGATATAACTTTTTTGCAACTCTGCATCAATTTTTCAATCATATTCAATCTCCAAGTATTGTTTGCCATCAGGCTGGCTTAATGTGTTCAGGTCAACACCTGGCAAGTGAAAGGTACACCGTACACGTACCGGATCAAATAAAATGAATCATTCAACCATTTCTTCCCTTGCTCTAGCTCCTGTCTGCTCATTCTTTGCATATCTTCCCCGTACCTAATTCCATAAACACAAAATTTTGAATAGGTCAGTTTGCAACATGTACCTACTGGTAAATAATGGTCCGGTAACAGTATATGGTGACTTCCGTATATATTAGGATTTAGGCAGTAATAAAATCTTTATAAGAATGAACATTAGTTAGCAATGAAATAAGAATGAACTTAAGTAATAACAAAACAGATTGTTTACTGGCACAGTTGCATAATGCAGATACAGAGGTACCACTGACAGGTTTAAGAATGAAATAATACCCCAAATCAAAGAAGGGCTTCCGAAGGTGCTTTTCCAGAAGCTTCCTTGCATGATCCCTAACCTGTAATTACTGCCAGATAGTTAACAAAAGAGAACTCCCCTTTAAAGTAACTTTAGATGTTATCTGTAAAGATTCTGATGTGTGATTTTAGACAAGTGCAGTATTAAAATCAGCCTTTACAAAGTCAACACTAAGATCAATATTAAAGTCAACATTTCATCCAATGTGTGATTTTAGAAAAGTGCAATATTTAAATTCAACCTTTACAAAACCAGGCACCTAGATTTCCATGACGAAAAATAAGGAACAAACTCGCCCATACACCAGAAAAAATAAAGGAAAAGAAAACAAACTAAAACTAAAATTGGATGCAACAGATCCCGAAAAGATGGTTAATCAACACAACTGAGACAGCACATACAATTACCAATTGTGACCAAATAGAACCTTGACTTGGCATAAATTCCCATCCCAAAATGCAAAGATGCTATTGCAGTCAGACAGCAGGGAATTTTAATCCAATGCATCCCGAAAAAACTTACTACACAGGGTTTTCGCTAATTACAGATTATGAATATCCTTGACCAAAGTGACAGCTTCTAGAACTTTGGACCCTTCTCTTTTCAATAACAGACAAATATAATACTGAACAAGGGACTCGGATCTTTTGCCTGGACTCTTGGGGAGACATGATTGGTACCATAATACTGGTCCTGGGTTGGGTATTCGTGGGTTAGTTACCAAATGAATAGCATTTGGTTGTGGTGGTAATTGTTTTGATGTGTTGTGCTTGGTTTCTTTCAATAGAATAGTTGGCTACTCCACTATCATCCAAAAAGACAAAAAAGAAGAAAAACAGACAAACATGATTAATGTTCTGTTTTAATCAAATTTGCATCCCCTTTTTGCTAACATTAACAATTGCAATGTTAAAAATGACTGCAAGAGCTCGATTTTTAAATAAATCACGCAGAAAGGCTCATTCCTTTGGCTGTGGTTACTTGATAGCAAAATAATATCATACTTTAAAACTACTTTAGTTGATAGCAGTAGACAAATTGCCACTATTACTTTCTTACTCGGACACGAAGAAGGTTAGGAACAACCTCCAATTTTACTTTGTACAGAAAACTTTTCAGCTACAAGGCAAGAGATGTGGATTTAATATTACGGAAACAGAAGAGTATATATGATATTTCGCAACAAAGCTCTCTTGCTCTATAGAATAAAGGAAATGCTGTGAATTGGTCTTTCAAAATCTACTTAGTGGCCGAGTGGATCTCATTGGATAAATGGGGTCACTTGTCACATCTTGGAAGGCTTTAGCCTGTGCTCCATAAAGGGGGAGGGGAAGGGAAGGAAGGGAAGAGGGCAGTGTAAAGAGTTAACCTCCTCTACACTCTGATTTGGAGGTTACAAAATTTTAATAGTTTTTTGTATATAGAGTTCACCTCCTCTCCGTTCTTCTCCCCCTCAAAATTTAATGTTCTGGAGCAAGTAACCAGGGTCCGGTCACCCCTCCTCTCCTCTACCCCTCTTGTGGAGCACACCCTTAGTGAAATGTGTCCAATTTTCAATGGACCAACAATAAAAAATTCAGTAGCATTCCTGCAGCTACACTGACATCACACAGCTCCCAATTGCACTAACATCAGTGGCATTAAATGACACTCTAAAATTACAATTCTTAAAAACAGTAAAAATTTACAATAGCCATACCATGTTCTCCATAGAACAGAGAACAAATTTCCAGCCAATGCTGTGATTCAAATTGACCATCAGTGCGTCGATCCACTCACTCTTTCCAGAATTTGGAACACCTGATACCACCGTGAGTTCTCCAGGCATTACCTGTTAAAAGGTCCAAAAAAATATAAAGAACAATAAAAACCAAGTTGAATTCAACATCTGCTACCAGACTGCATACCAAATATCAAGCACCAACCCAAAATCACGCAACTTTATCTGAGTTATGGTGCAAATTTGATAGATTGTTTTCTTATAATTTCTTTTCGTAGCATGTCGATGGGGTGTGAAATGGGGGCGCAGTTTATCTCCAAAAACAATATGATAACAATAACGATAACGATATTAATATAATAATCTAATTTAAAATAAAGTAATTCTAGCTATCAAAATAGCAGCAGTACATGTGACTGTAGTTGCATTCAGAATGAAACAAATTAATAAGCATCACAATGGTGTTAATAAAAAAAGGACGATGACAATGAAGATGACATAATGATAATGATAACATTAATAATAACAGTTATAATAATGAGAGTAATAATGAGAGTAGTAACAATTAGGCTGGGTAGCACATCTCACTGAGCCAAATTTGGCCGGGAAGGTTTGGTTGGGATGCTGTCCATAGTCATGATGCTTTATTTTTATTTGCTGTGACAAGGTTTCTTTTGTCAAAAAAAATTAGGTTGATTTGAGTGCAAAACTTGTTTTTTTTTTTTCATATAAGAAATGGAGGGTGCAGGAAGGCCTGCACTATTTTCATAAATACAAAGAGTGATAATTATTTTTATTTTTATTTTTGAGATAAAGATTGGATTCCTGCAACTTCAAACATCCACAAGAGATCCTCAGCCGGGTTTCTAACCCATGTCCCCCACCCATGGAGTGTTGCCCTTAGCCATTTTTAGTTTGTTGATGCATCTGCAGTGCACTCAGATACTATCATACATTTAAACCAATGCAGTATATCTTACAATTAATAAAAATATGTACAGATTTTCATCTCTACCATGTTGTCATTATATAATAAAAATTCATTACCTTGTAATATTTGTCTAAACCGTCCCAGCCAGTAGAAATGCCAAGATCAATCACATTTCCATTATAAAATTTGTCAATATCCTGAAAGAAATCATTAAATTTAAATAGACCTCTTATCGGATACATCTCTGCATTTTCTACTGCCTCTCGAAGTGCCTCTTTCCCACTATAGAAAAGCACCTGAAACAAATATGTATAAATGAACACCCGTCATTGTAGAGTCCTACAAAAGCAGTTAAAATTTTCCGAACTATTCTCACATGCCAAAACTATCACTCATACAAGATACTTTGAAGCAGCACTGGTAAAGCAAGGTATCTTTATCCCATATCAATGAGGCCCTATAAAAGATGAGTGCAAACCGGTACTAAAATCTAACAATGAAAAATTTACTGAATTCCAGAACTTCTATAATATCTGCATTACATTATTTATAACTTATCAAATAATCTAACAATTCCTATTGTACACCAATTCCTGAATTTAATTTAGAATCAGACCTCATTGGCATCTTTGAAAACTTCTTCATCATTTTTCATCGGCCAGTTGACTCTCCAACACCTGGTTAAAAAGATCTATTCAGGTGAGTATTACAACTCATATATAGAAATTAAAATAACATAAACAAAAATAAGGTACCTCTCTTTACCAAGCCTACGGGCCAGCTCCTCAGCCAAGGCCTGACCTGGACCGTCAGCATCAGTTGCTAGTATTATCCGAGATGCCTGCGAAATTTATTTTAATGGATGTTAATTGCACAGTTGAGGATGACTGTGGTTTAATTGAACCTGTCTTACTGGTTCGATAACAAACCAGCATCATGCCAACCATGTGGGACCAGTGTTTATAAAAATGGCCATTTAGCCCGACTAATCAGCCAATTAGTCTTGGCGCGGACCAAACCATTACGAATCGTCCGTTTCCGTTTATACAGCCAATTAGTTGGTCATTTTTATTATTCTTTTTTTTGTGCATTTATCTGTTATATGTATTATACTTTGTCTTGTCTTATCTGAGTTTTTCTAAATGACAATTTCATAAAATTTTATTAATTAACAATGAAATTAAGTTAAAATATAAGTTTATTTGATAAGTTTGAGTTAAATTAATTATTTTTAATAATTACAAGTATATGCACATAATTTTAATGAAAATGCAAAATTATCTGCAAAATTCCAATTTATCGGTCACATAGATTAATCGCTTAACGGTACCCTGTCCGTCCAACGAGCAAATACCGTTATTTACAACACTGTGTGGGACACATGAATCAAACAAATACATGTTATATGGTAAAACTTGGTGAAATCAAGACAGCTAGGTCCTCAATTGTACTGGAAAGGTACTCGAAATATACCGATTTTAAGTAATCCTTGCAGTTCCACAAGTATTGATACTTCGTATCCTAGCTTAACAAAAAAAACAATAGAAGTATTAAATAACAAAAATAAAGATAAATCTATAATAAATAAAACCCATCAGCATGAGCCAAGCATTCCTAAAGAGCACATATGATGCACATTGCTAATGCTCCTACAGAGTATTGACAACTTGTACCAAGCTTAACAAAAAAGGAACTACTGGATAACGTAAAATAAGGATAGATTGAAATAAAAATGTGTTTCACCATGACAGCAGTGACTAGAGAAGTACACATCAATTGTAAAATTATTAGTTGATGATCAAACCTCCTGTTCAGCCGGGATCTCTTTGTTGGAGATGCAAGGGGGTGCACCATCAGGTATACTCACACAATTTCTGAAACCAGCCTCCTCCATGGAAAGCTTATCTATCTCCCCCTCCACCTATATACAAAACCCACAAAAAGAGAGCATCCAAATTAGAATTTCAAAGCTCAAGATACAAAACCTTCTGAGGACTAGTAAAGTATATTTCCAGTGATGCAGTCTTACAATAATGATGTCAGGCTTATTTTTAATATCATCAAGCCCATAAAATATCTTCTCAGTGCCTGTTTCCTGTCATACAGAGAAAACATTTATAGTATATTTTTATATAAGAAGTGTTGAGACCAACCCAACCATACATGTACTTTCCACCATATAGATAAACCTGAATATAAAACTTCGTGTGAAATTTGAGAATTGTTTGATTATCCATCCCAAGCCGGTAGAACTTAACCTAACAATTTAAATAATTTCTTAAATTGCACCAAATTTCATACCCATCCTATCTAAAAGCTCAAAACACATCTATGATTTTGATTTCTTGGTTTTGACAACGTTTGATGCTAGCCATCACAGTTGTCAAATAAATTTGGTATCAAAATAGCTTCATCCCATACCCAGCTACCCATCTTCATTTATTTCATACATACTATCAAAACATCAACAACATCACATTTCACCACTGCAATTTAGCAGATTAGTGTATCCATAATTAGAATGTACTTAACATATGATGCATCTTTCAAAACAATAATGACACTCATGTTCTTAGTATTACTCTAAATAAGATAATAATGAAAGCCTAACTAAATTGCCAAGAAATTTGGAAGAGCATAGATTTTAAATGGTGAAATGTCATATTTTGGAGTTCTGACTGGCAAAACAATAGTTTCTATGGGTACACAGGTGTTGATGCTTAGCTCGTACTTCCTATACACATACCATGCTCGATACAGCATAATTGCATTGTATTGCAGTTTCAGAAATAATTCAAAAAAAAACTTGCCTGCCAAAATATCTTTGGGATTTGCCGATATTTGCAACTGATGAGAGTCCCATCTCGTTGGTATGTAAAAGCAATAGCAGGCTAGCAAAGCAAAAAATTAAAGTGATCACCTTGTTATCATTTGAGCTAAGTATTTAGTTACTAGTAGTTCAAGAAACACTCATAATATACCATAGACCTAGTGGTCACATCTTGTCCTGACCCGACGGGTCCAATCATACCCGACCTGTCTAAGACTGATTCACAAGTAAATGGGTAAATGGGTCAGTCAGGTCCAATCATACCCAACCTTGTTATCATTCTACAACCACGACTCGCATCAGGTCCTGCCGAAAAAGGTCATGACCCAACCCAGATCATCTTAATAACTTTTGTATCATCGACAATTGACAAGTGGCACCCACCTAAGGCATTATTTAAGAATAATAGGGAGATGAAATATAGTAATTCTCTAAAGTAGGGTTCAAAACCCCATCCTCTTGATACACTAAGAACTATCTTGCCACTACACTAAGCACCTCTTTTGATGAAAGTAGCAAACTTTTTTTATTACTATTGCTATTATTTTCTTAACAAAGCCAGCTAACATCAGCATCCACCAATGGAGGTCATGATTGGCTTCTTCCCTTTCACATAATAAACCAAGCTCGCAAACATTTTCATATTAATATTTCCTGTACTTGTTACTCTTTAACTCTTACAGATCACAATCAACGGGAGAACAATACATATAGTTAGGTAAATCATTAATTTCATCTACATATATATTTGAACGAAAATACAAAAATGATAAATTTCTATAGTTGTTCTTTATCAAGAGCTTCTTATAAGTATAGACAAAAAAATGGGAAGGTATGTTAATCAATATATTTAGCTGGAGCTTCATAGTTCTCATCTTAATACCCCAGTATCAAGATCCAAAATATGTATAATGTAATTTTTTTTTTAAAACTATATATTTACGAAGAAGATAACCTGTGATCCTTCACAAAATCATGCTAAAATCTTTTAAATTATCACAATGATATTTCCTTTGTTAAAAAAAAGGGAAAATAAAAGATAACCTTTGATCCTTCACAAAAATCTTGCTAAAATCTTTTAGTATAGTGTCTTAAAAAACTTGCCCAGAGATGAACAAGATGGCACTATAAGATGGAATGAAATTGTAGAAGTTGCAGAACAGGCCCAAAATGTGGAGTCAAATTGTTATAGTTCCAAAAACATACCCCATCTTTAGTTGGTTTTTGCATAACACGATTTCGTCGGAGTGTCTCTGCAGAAATCCCTCGTGACTTAAAGTATGCAAAAAGCTGAAACAACAAATAGACAAATTAAAATAAATAAAAATAGATACATAATGAACAAATAAACAGGAAATAAAATATAAAAATTTAGGTCAAAAAAGGAAGTGTGAATTATTTATTTTATTAACTTTTTATATCAGATGGAGTAGGTATTAATTGGACAGCTGAAGACTAACTGCGGTGTACTTGCAACATATTGTTAATTAAATGATTATGAACAAGGTATCACAACAGTCGTGCAAGAATAATAATGATGTCAATCAAACTTCTAATCCTTAAAAATACTACAATTGGATTCATGTGGTAGAAGGAACAAATTTATTACACCAAAAAGTTTAACCCAGTTGATCAATAATTTAGTACAAACAGGTGTGTTATAACACACCAATAGCACATTGGTACAGCAAAACTTCAAATTGGCTGGCCTGTAAAATTGTAAAACTGAGATAATAAAAATCTAAGGAAATTGAAAGAAAAAAGAAATTGAGGCCAAGCTGGTAGGACCAGTAGAAAGAAGCTAAGTTTATTAGTACCTCAGTACACAGTGGCTCGAGCTCTAGTTCTTGTTCTGAGATTTTTTTGGATGTTTCTGTTTCCCAACCTTCCCATTCACTTTCAACGCTTGATTTCCAATTGAAACCTCAGAATAGGGCTACAAAGGGAAGAAAGAAAATTATCTGAACAAAGCCTGTTGCCAATCCGCCAGTTCTATTAATTGACCAATTTTACCATTATTAGATTCTTTGTACAACTTAGGCAATGATCTCCGAATTATCAATTTGCTGTTTTGGTCCCTAGAAGCATTAAAGTTCTCATTTTGCTAACAAAACTCTTATTATGTACCATTTTGGTAATTTCCATAACATTTGGCCAAAAAAGTTGCCATGAACCCTAGTCAAACAATCAGTCTTTAGGTTTAGAGTTTACTATTTGTGGCAAGAACCAATTGACCCAAATTTCAATATTATAAACAAAATAAAACATCAGCATGCTGGCCAATCACAGCTCTCAGTGGAACTAGACGTACCCGCACAAAACCTGTCAAGCCACATTTACCCCTAAAGCACTTCCACACTGCAGAATGCCTTTCCCAAAGGAAAAACAAAATTTTGTCAGTGAAAGAGCATAACATTTAAGACATGCATAAATTTATAGCAGTTTTATATGTAACTAATATAAATAAAATTATGCTCAACTTCCAGGTAAAATAATAAAATAGTGGAAGCTCTTTTCCAGTTGAATCCCATCTCAAACCCATTGACCAATAAAATACCCTAATCAATTGATATCTCTATGTTGCACTGTTCAATGACTTGTGTCAGAAAAAAGGGCCATGGACCATATTAAGCAACAAGCAAAGCTTAGGGGGTAATTTTAAATTTAAAAAAACAATAAAATAAAAATTGGAGGTACCCTTCAGTGTCGATTTGCAAAGAGAGGGACCTTTCGTGTGATTGACCTCCAAGGCACTGTTCAAAAGGCAACAATCAACAATGACAAACAAAGGAAACAATATATATAACATACTGTGGATTTTAAATTTGTAATTCCCTGGTACGGTGCACAGATGGTGCAGGTTATGTACAGTAAAATGTGCTAATATAAGATGTTTCGAGTTGTGCTTGACTGAGGCTCTAATTGAGCCAGCTCTTGAAATGCTATACGCTGTTATAACCTTGTCCTAGAACAGAAATTATTTTCGGCATGACAAAACCCTTCATGGAGCTATTCAAATACAGTACATATGCTGTAGCAGTGCTGACTAGATCCAGCACTGGGGTGTCACTTGTCATGCCAGTTGCTATGCAAATTATTTTATATCATCATAGCAAGATATCTATACTGCGGATCCATTTTTTTTCTCAGACTAAACATAAGTCTCTGTATAAAGTATCAGTAGAAATGGTAACTACCTTAGGGCACATGATGTGATCATACTGGCCTGGCATATATGAAACAAGCTGAATCCCAGCTTTTAATAGCTTCTCTCTCAATAGGATCAGCCGTTCTTGCAATTCATTCTCTCTTTTTCTCTCTAACATCAAAGGATTACCTACCAATGTTCACAGAAATATTTAAGCACATTTTCACAGGTAAAAAAAATAACAAGGGTGATAACAAATCATGAGAAAGCTTACCGCCTCTAGATGGTGATAGTGCAAACATGTAACAACCGAAAAGCCCCTAACTTTTTAACTTTTCTAAAGAGCTTGTTTTAGGTTCTATCGAGCAGTATCGTCAAATATCCACACACAGATTGTCTTTTCAAAAGCGCAATTTCATTAATGGCTGTCATTTTTAAGTGAAAACCTAATAGTTTGAGTTCATGCCTCAGGAAGGCATTATGATACCATGCAAAACTCCCCAGACTTCCAATCCATTCATAGAATTCTCTCCCTTACTTTTACTCCAAGAATTCTACATAGCTTTCAAATTAAACAACAACAAGGGAAGGCAGTCTGGGCATCCCCTAACAAGACATGGAGTAGGCGCTAGAAGATTTCATCTGGAATCATGCATTTTAATTTGGGGTTTTTATGGGAAAATTCTATTTCAGTTCAAAATGATATGTTTCATGATTCTCTATGGAAAACCGTCCCCAATAAAATAACTATAATATTTTGCTTAATTTCAGATTTGAACCTCCATACCAGATCTCTGAGGAAGCTCTTCGTAATCTACCAAAATTTAAATTATGTAAAAGTTTATATATGAGCACAAGTACAAACAGATCGATAATTATAACAAAACTAACTGAAGTTAAAATTTTAGATAGGAAAATTTCTTACCTGATTCTGACAACTGCGCGGTGTGAACTACACAAAGAAAGAAAACAAAATGAATGACAAAACATTATCCAGAATGAGTTAACATTTAATTCAAATTTTGTCCCCTTCAATGTGCTTCTAGTTTCATATCAATCCAACTTTCAGTATGTTATGCTTCAATCTATTTAACATAGCAACAGAAGTTTTACAACTTGATACAAATTTAGAAAAATGAGAGAAATATGGTGGTGATAATCAGGAAGTACTTTTACATCTATCCTTGAATTCTACATTATATACCTTTTCTCCTGGATACAACTGGGCGAACTGACCGAGACTCAGCCTGCTGCAGGCCGTTCAGTATAAATTTGTGTTTCAGTTCTCTTCGATTTACTGTGATGAGGTTTGTGTTAACTACAATTAGCAAAATAGCAGACAATTAAGGTTCTTTTAGCTACAATTAAACAAAGACATCGTAAGAAAATTAGACGAGCTTACAGGTCGTTACCAGTGCTGTAAGGCAAAACAGGATAACTGAAGAGAGGCCTATTTTGCTTCATGCTCTGTAAACCAAACCTCGAATTGAGATTTGATTGATAGAGATAGCGAGACACTCTAATACTGGAGAGATGGAAAAGTCGCGAATAGTTGGAACTATGCATGTGCGACCTATTGGTGCGCAAAAGGGATTTTAGAGAACGAAGAGAACCCAGGGGCATTATGGACGAGAGGAAGAGATAGAGATAGAAATAGAGGTTCAAGTTGCCATTGTTGTACTTGTACCAGTGTATGCTTTGGAAGTGGAAGAGGAAAAGAGGAAAAGCGCAAAGACAAGAGGTTTCGGCTAGGGTTTTTCGAATATACAAGTTTCGTATCCAACTTGGCAAGCGGCAAGTTCGCCGCTATTTCTAAACCAGACTGAACTATATAGACCGGATAAATTAACGGTTTCAGGCCAAGTTGAAACAGGCCTACACGGGCCAGGCCCGATTAAAGGTTCAATTCTTCATCACACCGGACCCAAAACCCGGCTTGACAGGTAATCGAAATGTAAAAAAATAATGCAGGCGGTATTAGTAGTCACGTGATCATTCTTTAATATTTTTTTTTAATAACATGTTCGTTATTTGTTAGTAGTCAAATAAAATAATGGGATAATTTCATGTATACCCCTCAAAATCAAATTTACATATTTTCCCCTCTAAAATTCAGAATATCATATTTCTCCTTCTAAATTAAAAAAAATCACAATTTTACCCAATTTTTTGACTTTTCTATTAGAACTCATTTTAGATTTATAAAATACCCATTTTATCATTTATTTAAAAAAATAAAAATATATAGTATGTAAGAAAAATGTTTCATCTCCTCCTAACTGGTCAATTTTGGAGGATACATAATTCGTTTCTTTACTTGTAACGCGCACACAAGCGTATGTCGAAATGCTACGATGTATGTGTCACGGATAGAAATATGAATAGTTTGTCCTTAGAAATCCACTAGTTAGGCGACAGAACATTTTTCTTACACATACTACATAAAGAAAGGATGAAATGGGTAATTTATAAGTTAAATTGAGTTTTCACATAATGGTCAATAAATTGGATAAATTTATGAGTTTTTGAAATTTAGAAGGGTAAATATGATATTATGAATTTTAGAGAGAGAAATACGTAATTCAAGTCTTTTGAAGGTATCCATGAAATTCCCATTTTAGTCAATACCATGGACTGGAGTGAATGAAGCATGTTATATTATATATGTGTTAGTTCCCCTAAATTAAATATGTATTTATATGCAGTGACGTGATAATTACTTCACTATTTTTTTTGGAAAGCATTTCTCATAATTAAAAATAAAAAGTATAAAATACGTACTTCAAAAAAAGATAAATCTACGTAAGTATAATGAGGAAATCCACATATTTATGAGTTTGTTTGAATAACACTATCCCATATAAAAATTGTTGTTGTCATTCGATACAAATTTACAATCAAACATATTTATTTTTTCTCATAATGTTATTGGATTAGTGCTGTATCGCCAATCCAACAGTTTATAAGAATGTGCAGATTGCGACTTTTCGGAGTAACCTCGTTTTAAATTACAATTTGATCAATATTTTCACTATTTCAAATAGTAAAATATTTAAAAAGAATCTCAAACTATTCAAATTCAAATTAGTATTCTTCTCGATCTATTTTTCACACACTAACCCAAAACAGTGTTGTTCTTACGAGTCCGCATCGTTTGTATTAACTCAAAAGAGCATCTTTTGAATTAACGCATCTCGGCCGTCTGATTTTAAACTGAGCCAATTTGGCCATAGCTTATAATTCGGGGGCCCTTAATATTAGTGTAGATCTAGTCTGCACAAATCTTAAAGCGAATCAGATAATCCAAATACATTAACTCAAAAGATATTTGTTTAGTTAATGCAGAGGATACGAATTCTGTTCTTACATATATATAATCCAAATGAAATGGATGGACTCATCCCATTCTTGTTATCAATTTTTATTTTGAACCTATCAAGATAGGCTTGCCTAGTCAAGAACGAGGTTGGAGCAAATTCACCCTTTGGATTGGACGAACTGAAGAAATTAGACACAAATTCAACTCTTATTCACATTCAACATCAATCTAAATCCTTACGTTTGATGAGTTCCCATTTGTAATCTATCTTAATTGTGCTGGAAATGAATTAATTGGCTTTAAATTTCCTATGCTGTTGAATGTTTTCAGTTTATACTTGTTAATAGAAACACTATTCATCTAATTCCACTAGTACAGAAAACGCTACTAACTATAGTAAAAAAATGAGTTTTTACATGGTTTCGAACCGTGTCTACGGTAGTCGTGTACAATAGGGTCGCTAAATTTTACACGGTTTTCAAACTGTGTACAAAAACACAAATCCTATACGGTTTTTTTTATCAAAAATTATGTACAATTCACATTTTTTTTTGCCAGTTTTTTCGCCAAAACACATCATACACAGTTTTTAAAGTAAAACCATGTATAAAAACCTTAATCCTACATGGTTTTTAAAGTGAACCGTGTATAATTAAAAAATCAAATTAGACTCTAGATCTAAATACCAAAAACACTGGCCTCTTATTACTCCATGTAAACCTTATGTTTGTAATAGGGGCGTCGATGAGCTCAAGCTTGGTTATTAAGTCATTGAACTCGTTCATCTACCCAAAATTTCTCATATCTCTCGTCTGATCTACTAACCATCGAACAAGATTAAAGTCCCCAATGATAATCCAAGGGTGAGAGATGCATTAGATAAACGTCTTGCTTCTATAATAAACTCCAATTTCTCATCATCCCGACTCAGACCAGATACATTTGTAACCATAAACGCTTTCTCGGAACTAGTTTGAAGCAATAATACCGAAATAGATGAAATATGGACCATAAGGAAAGTAAAATATAGTTCCTTTTCCATGCAATAAGGCACCCTCCTGATGACCCTATCACATATATGAATGCGCATTGTTTATCAAAAAATGATGGAAACAATGTGGCTACATGGGCAAACTCCAAACAATTAAGCTTAGTCTCTTGTAAACATACAATATCACAACGAGATGACTTAATTATATTTCTCACAACCAAACACTTATCCAAACTCCTTAAACCCCGACAATTCCATGAAAGAATTTTTAATTTGTTTAATGACATAGAGATAGATTACTAAACACTAAGCATAATTACTCCGACTCGGATACTGTTACTCTGAATCAGAGCCTACATCATCTTCTGAATGGGGTTCAACCATAAAAGTATTATCCTCATGATCAATGCTAGAATTAGTATCATCAGCATGGTTGTCCGTCAGAGCTCGTGCCGCATTATCACCATTTAATGCCCTAATTACTTGTGAGGTCTGAAACCCTTTAGTTTCTACGATTCTGGAGCAGTGCTCAAATTCAACTTGTATTTGAACTAATTCACCTTCTTTAGATAATGTTGCTTTTGGTTGGATCCCTACCTTGAAAGATTTGGCCTTGCCTTCTTTCATTTGGGCTTGTTCTCTCATTTTCCTCTTCTATTTTATGGACTCCAATAATAGCCTCTTCCTTTCCTACCTTGTGGATTCACACAAAATCTTTAGCCTATGGGCTTTCTTGATAATCTCCTGTTGCGTACAGTTGTCTCCCAGCTGACTATTAGCTGTTGCCTTGTTTTAATTGCGCTGCAAAATTCTAGGTGGATTTTTAGAACTTTTAGAACTTTCCTTTATCATAATATTCCTTTCTGATTGTGGAGAAACTGCAGTGATGGGGACAGATTGCACCTGGATATCAATAATGTGATCATCATTGCTTGAAAAAGTTTCCTTTGGCACTGACTGTGTAGCCATTGGTGTGCTTAGGCTTTGATCACTGACAACTTGATTCACTACAGATACTTCTGCCCCCTTATGATCTCCAGATCCGTTAGCCCCCTCTTCACACAATTCCTCCTCAATTGTTGGAGCCATATCAACCTAAATAATTATTCCCTGATTTTCTGTGTGTAGCGTATCTCCCGCTGGAATAGCTTGTTGATTTTCTGTGACAGTTACCACTGGAGCATCTTCTCTAGGATCTTTTATGACCAGGTCATGTAACCCCCGTGACCCATGATCATCCTCTGACTAGGCAGTCATGGATCTAGCACCCTGGAGTACCGCCTGAACCCTGTCGGCAATAGTTCAAACTCTATGTGTAGGCATAGTTGCCCCAACACCTTCCTAGACCCAATGAAGTGGTCGTCCCCACTCCCTAAAAGGCTTTCCTCGGATGAACTAGAAGAGGTTGGTAGTGGTGCAGGTACGTGGAACTTCTTTTTAGGTTGGGGTAGTTCATCCTCTTTGTAAACTTCACCCTATGAGCATGCTTTTGGAATGACATCAATAAGGAACTCGAAACCACCGACTCTATATGACACTTGGTGTGGAATAAACGATAAGCTTGTTGTCGCTAATACTACTGTCCAGTAAGCTACATCTTCCTCCATAACTTGTTCTACTGTCTATAGGTACGTGCCTATTGCTTTTGTGGCCTTGATAACATTTTGTTCCCTATACAGGTAAAGGGGAATGCCTATGAGGTCTAGCATCACCTTATAGCACGGCATTAAGAGGACTCCACAGGCTAAATAAAATCCTTCCTCCTAAACTTCTGCTAGGATTGCCTCGATGAATTTTGCCGGGTCTACACCCATCGGAAGCAAGATAACATATCGAGATCTGGTCATTATACCCACTGAGAGTTCCGTTGCTTTGACCAACCCGGAGGAGGCTGCATATTCTGCAACTTGATCAACACTCAGATCAACTTCTAGTGAAGGGTTATACATGACCACGACCTTATCAAGTTTGCTCTTTCCTCGTAATATTTCTCGTCCCTCTCTACGAAATAAACAATCTTTTTGGGCCTATCATCTGGCAGTTCAATGGGAGCTAGCTGACCCTGCAGAATCTCCTCAAAAGTAGGTTCCCTTCGTATGTTACTGAACTTCGTTGGAGAAACCGAGTTTGCTTGATTCAGATCTCCATTCTTGCATAAATTTCCCGTGTGACCTTGGCCCCAACATCTACCACATCTATTGGGGTTTTTACATTGAGCAACACTATGACCCATGCCGCAACATTGGAAGCATCGACCCTTTCATTCAATATATGAGGTGACGGTGAGAATCTTAGCTGGGCTACACTATGAGGGGAGATGTAGTAGCCACCCATAGCGCGTTGGGTTGGGTTGGGTTGGTGATTGGCTGTTTAGAGTTGGTGATTGACTGTTTAGTGTTGGTTATGGAGCGAGGAGAAGTGGGAGGTTTTGTGCGTACTATGTCTGCGTAGGAGGAGGGGAGTAGTATGGTTTGTAGGCAGTAGGTCTTGTGGTTGTAGTGGTGGTGGCTGGTGGTGAAGGGGTGGGTGTAGGGTTGTTCTTCCTCCGGGTGACTATCCTCCATTCACCAGCGTTCGCCTTCTCCCTCGCCTCTTTTCGTATCAGTCTCTATATTTTTAATAATTATTTATAGCCCCGCAACACGAAAGTATCTCCGCCATACTATCTGATGGGATAGAGTTAGCTTTTCACATCAAGCCCCTCTTAACTTCTCAAACTTATAAACACTTCTTAGAAGAGGTGTATTGCAATTTTTTATGCATATATCTTCTGTTACGAAATTTAGAACCCGCTAGCTTTTATTTGTTTATTTTTTCAATAAAATCCCTATTATCTCGGCGATCAATTCAACCAATGTTTTTGGTTTTTATTAAGTAATATTTCATGCGACAATACGTAAAAAGTAGGACCATATAGAGCTTCGAATAAATCTAATAGCACAGCCAAAATAGAATTACTTGAACAGATTTAATTCATTGTTTGTCTATCAAGTGACTCAGTGAATTTATAAGATTTAACGTGCTATTAGCATAATCCAAATACAAAGAGAAGATATCTTATAATGTGCATGAGTAATTGTTGGCCATATTAATTTTTCATTATCAGGTCACATTAATTAAAATTTATGCAAAATGTCCAGGAAGAAAAATGCAATATATAAAAAACTGTATCAAATATCCAAATTTGTTAATTCTTACAACATAATAACAAAATGCAATAGAACTGGTATAAACTAGCTAGTGTTTAGTAATTAGTGCCAGGCAAACAATGGGCTTGAGCCTGCCTTGTTCTGTGATTCTTTCCGATTCATTTCTCGGCATTAAAATTCGACTTGATTTGTGAAGTAAGACATTCTAGGGATACACCAGTGCCTGCTCCGGCTGACCCATGTGAGTTCTCCATTTGCTCTCTTTTTCTTTCTTCATTTTTTCTTATTCTACAACTTCTCAATCGATTTTGTGGGAGGAATCATTATGATTACATTGAACTCTTATTGGGTACATCTCAGCGTTTTCTATTACTTCTCTAAGTGCCTCTTTCCCACGATAGCAAAGCAGCTGTAACATGTACAGTGAATGAACCCACATCAATGTAAAGTCCTATAAAAACAGTTAAAACTTCCACCAATTCTCACATGCACAAACTACCCCTCATCCAAGATAGTTTCTAAGTGGGCCAAGCAGCAATGGTACAGCTAGGTAAGTTTGTCCAATTGTCCCATATCAATCAGGTCTCGAAAAAAGTGAGTGAGGACCAGTACTAAAATGTTTACTGAATTCTGGAACTTCCAAATATTTTGAGTAAACTTCCTTTTTAACTTGTCAGTTGTAACTTGTAATGATATACTGATTCCTGAATTTAATTTAGAAACAGACCTCATTAGCATCTTTGAAAACTTCGTCATCAGTTCTCATTGGCCACTTCACTATCCAACATCTGAAAATAACTAAAAGAAGTTAAAAGGTCTATAAAATTGACTATTACGACTCATAATTAGAAATTAAAAGAACAAGAAAAATAAGGTACCTCTCTTTACCAAGCCTACGGGCCAATTCTTCGGCCAGGGCCTGACCCGGTTTGTCAGCATCAGTTGCTAGTATTATTCGAGATGCCTATGAAGTTTTACTTTAGAAGTTTAATTAACAATCAAACTAACTTTTTTTTTTTAGGGTTAGTGGGTAAAAGGCCACTAACAATATATTGAAAAAATTAATTACAAGGTCCTATTTTCAAACTAATTTATTAGTGAGAACAGTTTTTATTTACACGATCAAGGACTGAATGAGGTTTAATTGAACCTAGACACCATAGGGAAATACACATAATGGCTTGTTTATTGATTATTAGCACCATGCCAAGCATGTGGGATACATGTATCAAACAAATACCGGCTTTACAGTAAAGCTCGGGGAATAAAACAGCTAGACAACCTTGATAGTACTGAAAAGGTATGTAAAACTTTTTGTTAGAGAAATTTACCCCTTTCATATACTTCATGCAGTTCCACAAATATTGATACCTAGTATCCTAGTTTAACAAAAACAAAAGATACTATCAGATAACAAAAATTTAACAAATTTTTTAAATAAATAGAGCAAGTGTTAGCATGAGGCAAGCAGTCCTAAAAACTACACATGATAACTACTGATAATTTCAGGCACATCGGTCCAAGTATACCAATGCATAGTTTTATGTATTTTCAACAAAAATGCTACACGTATTCTAAAATTGACCCCAAAACTTTCATACAAATTTTCTATGGTCGAACTCCATACCCTTCTTGGGCAACTTTTTATTTTTTTGTGATGGCCCCATTGTTCAAAATTCTGCATCCACCAGATAATTTTGTACCCAAGCTTCACAAACAGGTGCTAGGTACCAAAATAAAAGGATAGACCAAATAAAAATCAGATATGTGTCACCATGGCAAGCACTCACTAGAGAAGTATGCATAGATATTTTTAAATTATTAATTGATAAACAAACCTCCTGTGGAGCAGGGACCTCTTTGGAGGTACTAAGGGGTGCACCACTGGGTACGCTCACACAATTTTTGAAACCGGCCTCCTCCATGGAAAGTTTATCAATCTCCCCCTCTACCTACATATAAAACCGCAAGAAGAGAACATACAATCAGAATTTCAAGACTGAGATTACAAAACCTTCTAAGGACTAGTACAGTATATTTTTAATGATTCAGTCTTACAATGATAATGTCGCATTCATTTTTTATATCATCAAGTCCATATAATATTTTCTCTGTACCTGCTTCCTGTCATAATTGTGAAAACCCAAATATGTTAGTACCAAAAGGGTTCCAACCAACTCAACCAAAATGTTGTTTTATGGTTTGTTCTGCTTAGTTTTTCCATAATTTACTTGTTAGTTATCAAAACTTCACCATGCTTACCCAGAGTACATAATGGGATAGGTTATAGTTGACAGCTGAGACATCCGACATCAGAAATTGTAAAAATTAAACTAAAATTATAGATGTTTTCTCCATATTTGGATTTACCTAGATATAAAATTTGGTGCAATTTCAAAATTATTTGATAATCCATCATAATCCAATAAAACTAAAAGTTACAGTCAAATCATTGAGGTGTAGAATGCACTGAATTTTATATCCATCTATCTAAAAGGTGTAGAATGCATTTAGGATTTTAGTTTCTTAATTTCGACAACTTTTGATGCTGACTGTCATAGTTGTCAATTGGTGTCAATATAACCCATCCTAGACACAGTTACCATCTTCCATTATTTCATACATGGAATCAGAACGTCAATAATATCATATGTCACCAGACTCACCACTAAGGATTTCATAGTCTTCCGAACTTCTGTAATTTAATAGATTGGAGTAACCATAATTATGATGTACTTAAACCTGTAAAGCAAGGTTAAGGGTATAATTGCCATTTTAAATTTCCACCAGAGATGTATCATAGCTTAGGTACATTCTAGACAAGGTTAATTAAAGCCTAAATAAGCTGGGAGAAATTTCGATGAACATAGATTTTTAATGGGAAAATGTCATATTTTGGATTATTAATTGTCTTTTGCTCATAATTCCTATACACATAGTTATAAGAAAAATTCCAATATACATAACACGCTCTATACAACATAATTGTCCAAAAACTAATAAGAAAGAAAAAATTACCTGCCAAAATATCTTGGGTAATTGACGGTATTTGCAATTGACAAGAGTCCCACCTCGTCGGTATAAAAAAGCAATAGCAGTCTAGCAACGAAAAATAAATATTAAAGTACCATAGCAAAAATCGCATAATTCTTTTCATGCTAAACACGAAAGAAAAGAAAAAAAGAAATAGTTTGTAGTAAGTCAAGATACGCCCTTAGAATACTGTACAGAAGCAAAACCACATCACCTTGCTGTTATTTCATTATAGCTTTTTTGCTTGTTGAAAATAAAAAAATCCTAGTAATTCAAGATGCACTTTTGAGTACCAGACCAACTCATACAGTACCGTACCATAATATGTAGTCTGGTCATTATTACATTGGTACTTCCATGTTTGACAAAAGCCAACACATGAAAACAATAACTATCATTTCCAGGTACATCGGTGGGAATGACACATACCAATTATTTTTAACTATTTTCCGCCTTTTAGGAAATGTTGTAAGATAGCTCTAGGAGCTTTTTACTATTATTTTTATTATATTCCTCAGAAAAATGACAGCTAACCGACTTCGAAAATTGGATGTCATAATTGACATCTTCCCTCAGAGAAAAGAATGAGCATGGAAAAATTTTCATATTTTATTTTGCCTGTTCCTGTTATTTCTAACTCTTTCATATATCACAGTTGAAGGAATACATATTACTAAGATTTAAAATTTCATATACATGTATTTTACAAAAGATAATAAATTGGGTAAATGTGAGAGTTTTGAAATTTAGAAGGATAAATATGATATTATGAATTTTGGAAGGGGAAATACATAATTTCAAAGTTTTAGAAGGACATACATGAAAATTCTGACTTCAAAAAGTTTTTTTGCAAAGACTGCGTAATAGTTATAAAAACATAAATCCATGTTGCTAAATTAAACTACAGAAGGATCATATCTACAGATAGATTCAATGAAAATAAATTTAAGTAAATACTTCTTGTGCATATAGTCTTAGTGGCCTTATTTAAAACACAACTAAAGTACATAAATTTTAAATTAACACAATGACTCTTTCTTTGTAAAAAGAAAAAAAAAAGTCAATTTTTTTTCCTTCACAAGGGACTTTAGTAATGTCTTAAAAAAGTTGCCTGGAGACGAAAAAAATGGCCCTAAAAGATGAAGTCAAATTGCTAAATTTGCAAAACAGGCCCACAATGTGGGATCAGATTGCTACAGTTGCGAAAGCATACCCCTCTTTTAGTTGGCTTTTGCATGACACGATTTCGTCTGAGTGTCTCTCCAGAGATCCCCCGTGTTTTAAAGAATAATAAAAGCTGAAACAATATCCAGACATATTTAAATGAAAAGATAACACAAAATAAATATTGAAGTATAAGTTTGAAAAGAAATGACAAGATTATTTTATTTACTTTTTTATTAGATGGAGCTGGTGTTAATTGGACAGCTGAAGACCAACTATCACAATTTATTGTTAATTAGGCCAAGCTGAGCTAACTTTGGGCTAATTGAATGATCAGAATTAAGGCACCATAACAGTCATGTTATAATATTAATCATATCAACCAAAATCCTAATCCATTAGCACACTACCATCTGGTTCATTTGGTAGAAGAAACTAATTTTAGAACAAAATTTGACCCATTTGATCAATGGTTTCATACAAACAGGTGATATAACCCACCAATAGCGCACTGGTAGAGCAAAATTTCAACAGTCTGGCCTGTATAAATGTAGAACTGAACTATGAGAAAAACCAAAGAATATGAAAAAATTTAGAATCTAGGTCAAGCTGGTAGGACTGGTACAGACAACTCAAGGTTCTTATGTACCTCATTACAGAGTGGCTCGAGCTTGAGTTCTTCTTCTGTGATCTTTCTCAGCTGCTTTACAACCTCAGCATTCACTTTTGACGCTCGAGTTTCAGTTGAAACCTTGCTAGCATAGGCCTGCATAGGAAATAAAGAAAACAAATAACAAAATCAGTTGGTAAAATGAAAAAAACATTTATTTCATTTATAAAGTATCACCTGCATTCTCAGTAGCTTCAGTACTTCTGCCCTCCCATATGCCACTATTTTCTCTCCAAATTATAGTACTGGTAATAACTATTCAAGTGGTAGTGGTAACAGTAACAAACTATTTGACCCAAGCCTATCCCCAGTCCCCCAATTCCACTCTTCTGTCAACTTTAGCATCATCTAAATCCTGAATAAATTACACAAAGGACCTTTAAAGTATCGATTTGCCATTTTGCTCCAAAACACTCATTATGCCCCATTTTGGTAAATTCCATCGTATTTGATGTTATAAAATTGAACCCTAGTCAAAGCATTTGTCCAATGGTAAATGATGGATCGATGGCAAGAATCGAATGGTCCAAATTGGATATGAAGAACAAAACAAAAAATCAGCATGTTGGCCAATTACGAATCTCAATAGGAGCTAGATGTACCTGCACATAACCTGCCCAGCCACATTGGGTCCTAAAACACTTCCACACAGCTGAATGCCTTCCTCAAAGAAAAACAAAAGTTTGTTAGTGAAAGAGTAACATTACAGATATGCATAATTAATATACAATTATATATGTAACAAAAGAAATATCAAAATTATACTCAATTTCCAGTACAAAAAAAAACAGAAGTTGAAGCTTCATTTCTAGTCTATCCCACTACAAAGTTCAAACCCATTTGACCAGAAAAGTATCTGAGTAATGACTTGGTTGATGTGTGGGTCCCAATCTGATCAGCTGATATCATTTAAGTTCTAAGGTCCAATGACCTACTCAAAATAAAGGGCCATGAACCACATTAGGCAGCAACAAGAGCTTCAGGGGGAATATTAATTTTCATCAAAAAAGGAAAATAGTAACAAGTTAAGGTACCCTTTACTGTGGATGTGTAAAAAGAGGCTCTTCACCTTTGAACCCCCTTCAAGGCACTGTTTAAAAAATGATAAAAAAAGTCACAACTCACAATGATACAAAAATATAATAAATACTGGAACTTAAGTTTTGTAATTCCCTGGTACAGTGTGCAAAAGTGCAGGATATATACAATAAGGTGCATTCATTTAAAATATGTTCAAGTTGTGCTTGATTGAAATTTAATACAAGCCAGTTCTTGAATTGCTATACACTGGTACAACCTGGTCCTGGAACAGAGATGAACTCTGGTTCGACAAAATCTTTCATGAGACTGTTCAAATACAGTACCTATGCTGTTGCAGTGATGGTACATAGAAGCCGCACAGATTAAATGGTACTGGCATGTGGTATACTAGTTGCAACCTGCAACAGCTAATTATTCTATTATTTCACAGAAATACATATCCAGGTTGTTTTTTGCAGTTTTCACATAACACAACTACACAAGTACAATACTCAGTCTCATACAGCATCAGTACAGGTTTATACTGGCAAGTACCTGAGAGCATTCGAGGTGAACGTACTGGCCAGGCCCAGTTTTATCTGAAACAAGCTGAATTCCAGCCTTGTATAACTTCTCTGCCAATAAAATCAGCCTTTCATGCAACTCAATCTCTCTTTTTCTCTCTAATGTTGCAGGAAAACCCAGAGGAACAAAAAGTATATATTAGAACTGATTTTCACAATTACTACCAAAGGCGAACAAGCAGATAACAAGCAGGGGTGAAAGAAAAACTCAACAGAAAAGATTACCGCTTCTCGAAGGTACTACTGATTGAACTTCTATGAAACACACAAGAAAAAAAAATATGTTAGAAGACAACGATATATCACGCTTATAGTGTCATTTTCAAAAGGCAATTTCACTAATTGTGGCTGTCATTTTTTAAGTGAAAACATAAGATTATGAGTACAATTTGGTAATGATTCAAAAGAGTTTTATGCAACCATGCACGATACCTTTTAGACCCTATAATATAGTACACCTAATGCACCTTTTATATAACATCATTAGAATTTGAAAACAAAACTACCTGATTTCCACTCAATTCATAGAATTCTCCCTTGCCCTCTAACCCCTTCAAATAGATAGACTAAGAAAAAAAGGAACTTTACTTGCTTTCATACTAAGCAAAGGTGAGGGAAGGTAGTTTGCCAATCTCATTATAAATTGCAGTTTCGATGGGTACATTCTGTTTCTAATTGCAAATGAGATACTTCATAACTCGAAGGAGAACCGTAAATTTTGGCCTCATAAAATTAAAAGATTTTGTTTAATTTCAGATTTGAACCTGCATACCAGATCTCTGAGTAGGCTCTTCATGATCTAACAAAAATTTAAATTATGTAAAAGGTCATAATTAAACACAACCATGAATTGCTAGATACTAAAAGAATAAAATGAAAGTTAAGTTTTACCTGATACCGGCAGTGGTACAGTATGAACTACATAAAAGAAAGGAAACAAAATTTAGAAGTTACCCAGAATTTGAAAACCATTTAATTCGATTTTGTCACCTAATATATCCAATGTTCGTTATTCTTAGGTATTAGAATAGCAAGCAACTTAAAAATTACTACAACGGAATAAAACCTTAAAAAAACACAAACGAAAGAAATATGGATATAATAATCAGGGAGTACTTTTACATTTATCCTTGAATTTTATATTAAATACCTTCTCGCTGAGACACAACTGAGCGAACTGACAGAGACTGCGCGTGCTTCACACAATTTAGTATAAAGTTGGGTTTGGGTTCGGTTTGGTTTACTGAGATGAGGCTCGTGTTAACTGCAAAATCATCACATTAGATAAGATTAGCCAAATATATAGCCGACGATTAGAATTTTTATAACGATAAATTAAGGAAAAAGCGACGCGGAAAATATAGACGAGCTTATAACTCCTTACCAGTTCTGCAAGGCAAAACAGGATGGAAGAAAAGAGACCTAAGTTGCTTCATGCTTCGTAAAGAAATACCGAATTGGGTTTTGGTTGAGAGAGAGAGAGAGAGAGAGAGTGGCGCTCTGATACAGTAGAGGTGTTGGAAAAAAGGAAAAAAAAAAAAAAAAAAAGCGAATAGTCGGGACTAGGAACGAGCGACATATTGGTCCGTAGTCCCGTAGATAGGATTTTACATTTTAGGGAAGAAAGAGAACGCGGATAGGGTGCGAACGGACGGATCTTAGCTAAATCCTATTCATATTAGTTATTATTAATTTTTTGGATCCGGTTCATCCGGATATTAAAATCGAGTAGTCGAATCCGTTATTATGCAGATGTTTGTTAGGGTATGTTGTAATATTCATAATATTTTTCAACGACATCCGTTAAATTCGAGAGTCGGAACGCTTAACAAAGGTTTAATTGGTTGATTTCAATTCGAGATATGCATGTAATCCAACTATAATAAATAGGTTGACCCGTTTACACCCCTGCCCTGCCCTGCCCATACTTTCGTTCCAGTAATTCTCGACTCGGGTTGAAGGAATGTGGGCCGATGCAAAAGTGACCGGGCTTAATTTCCGTGTTAGATTGGGCTGCAAACATGAAATAACATTCCTTTTTTAGGAAATGGAAAAACCTTCCTTGGTCAAGTCTCAATGCATACAAAAATGTTATGAAATCTTTTACGCAATCAAGTAATTATACTTTAGTTTAGCCTAGCGCTGTATAGTTCAGCTGGCTTATATGTTCTTTTAGGGAGTCCGGCTACTATAACACTAATGTCATTTCAAATTAAATAACACCACATCTTAAATTATTGGATCTACTTTAATATTCGTGCAAAACACTAGTGTCATTTCAGTCCTATCTTGTGCACGAATATTAAAGTAGATTCAATAGTTTAAGATGTGGTGTTACTTAGTTTGAAATGACACTAATGTTATAGTAGCCGGGACTCTCTTTTAGGAGGATGCAGAAATAGAGTGTATGTATCAAGGTTCTAAATAGCGATTATAGCGGCATAGCGGGGAAACAAAAAAAAAAGCTATTGCGAATAGCGTAGCTATAGCGGAAGCTATCATACATAGCGTTTTTTTTCATTTCAAAATTTATATTCTATATTTCTACTACTTATCAACATGATTAATATTGAAGAATTGGGGTAACAATAAAATAACAACTAATCTAAGTCTATACTTTTTTCAATCATGTAAATAAGAAGAAAAAAAGAATCTACAAGGTAATATTATTTAATAGTTCATACTTCATAGTATTACAGATTATAATAGACGAAGAGCAATTAATTTTACAAGTGAAGTAAATATACTTATTTGAACATTTTATATATTATAATAATCGAAATTAGCTTTCAATTGAAACGAACGATAATAATTTTACAAGTTAATACTAGATGAATAACAAGCCAAAGAAAGAATTAATATTTGAATATTTTCCAATATAGAATGAGAGACTAAATCACAAATAGGAACAGAAGCACATAGTCGGTTTAGAATCATTTTCATAACAAACCATGTAGCATCATAAATAAGAACAAAAATCCATGTAAATCGCAAAAAAAACTCATGTAGCATAGCGGTAGCAATAACGCGTAGCGCGTAGCGGTAATAGCGGTCAGCTATTACAGCTATAGCGGTCGTAGCTGAATTAGCGCACATTTATCTCATAGCTTAGCTTTTATAGTCCGAAAAAGCTATAGCGTAGCTATAGCGCTGCAATAGCTAGCTATTTAGAACACTGGTATGTATTGTGGGTGTTGTGTGCCTACGGACTTTAATAAAAATAAATAAATTACCTTAGAGTTGAGAATTACCGGACCGACTATTATATAAATAAAAAAAACTATATCAAATGCACGCGGTTTTTTTTGGATTTAGATATTAAAATTGAGTATTCATATTATGCGGATATTAGTTATCATTGTTGGTTAGGGTATATTGTAAAAATTTATTTGTATTAATTAACTATAATTTATTATAATTTTTTCAACGAAATCCATTAAATTAGACTGAATGCTTAACAAATGAAGGTTGAATTGGTTGAATTTCAATTATATTGATTATAATTGATAATGATAAGTTATGCATTGAATTTACTGTTATCCAACTAAAAAAATTTGGTTGACCCATTTACAAAGCCATACTTTCGTTCCAGTAATTCTGCAACCCCAGCCATACTTTCGTTTTTTCTTATTATATTTTTGTTTCTACATTCCAACAACTCTTCTAAATAATTGTTAACTATTTTTTAGAAATTAAGATCTTTAAGGTTTCTAACTCTCACATTCCTTAAATTAATTTTAGAGTTTCTATTAAACTATGTCAGTAACAAATTAAAAAAGGAGAAATAATTTGAGTCAATTATTTGATCAATCAGCATGAAATTTATATACAATTTCTTAATAAGAAACTTTACTGCATAGTTTCTAAATAAGAAACTCTCCCACATCTCTGAAACTAAATTAGAAACTGCCACATTAAATTTGAAACTCTAATAGTACTAGAGATATAGATACTCTAATATATTGCTTGTCTATTTATTTAATAATTATCTGTTATTTATTAGTTGCTTGTTGACTTTAACTTATGAGGTAGTTTTATAAATTATTACTAATTAATCTGGCTACTATGTCAATGTCGGCATTTCAGCCTACGCACTAATTAATGGACTTCAAAATCTGTCGGATAAATAAAACCAAGCTGTTCGAACCAATTTACTTTAAAATGAAAAAATTATAAATTTTTGAATTAAATTAGTACCAACTCAATTGGTTAAAAGATGATGAAATAACATCTCTTTTCTAGGAAATGAAATAACCTAATTCCTCGGGTGAAACACTCCCAAAATATTGAAAAATGTTATGAAATATTTTTGGAAAAAAAAATGTAACCAAGTTACTTACCTTGAGAATTACCGTACCGACTATTATGTAAATAGAAAAACCATATGCAATTAATGCACGTGCACAAAAGATAATGATAGGAAAGCGTAATTGATTAGTACATGCATTAATTATTACACAGTAGCTACTAGCTAGTACATCAGAATTTTTCTAAACAGTATTTTATTTGGACTTATTTCCTAAAAAAACATTGATCACTAAAAGAAAATTACAAACAGAAAAATAAAAGAAATTAAACAAGTATAAAAGCTAGAGTAGCAGCTAGCTTATACCAAGTACTGTCAAACTTTTATAAATCTCCTAAAAAAAGATAGAAGCACTCTTAATTAGCTTATTTCCAACGAACACGGATAATAGGTACGTGCTGAACTTTGTGGTAATCATCGCCTTGTTCTTTGATTCTTTCAGCGATCATATGACTATGGTAAACCATCACCTCCTTGAGCTTAAGTAAATCCTTCATGCCATCTGGAATCATTTTCATGCTCTTGCACTGCCAGAAGTACAACTTAACAAGCTCTGGCATCACCAAATTTTCAATCCTCCACTCCTCCAACCTATCCAAACTAAGGTGAAGCTCTGTAAGACCTTGGAAACCATTTTTAGGGAAAACAAGGGTTTCACCATGATAAGAGGAATGTTCAAGTTTAAGAAACGAAAGCCTCGGAAATTTTGCAAGCTTGAAGACAAACTCCTGGCAAATTCCTGAGTACCACAATATGAGCTTACTGAGGTTAGGTAAGGTAAAGGAATTGCTATCAATCCATGCTTTCTTGCTCTTGCACCTTTTCGAGTCTCCCATCAATCTCCAAGCTCTGGAGGCGACGCATGATTGAGATGTGAATATGCGCAAAGGAATGGATGCTTCTTTTGAGCATTTCAATTTCAAGTGCACAAGCAACTCCAATTTCCTTAGGGCAACTAAAAGTGCGTCCGAATGTAAATTCGAGAGCCCCTCAAACTGCAACGATCGAAGGTTATTAGCCTTCTCTAAAAGAGCTAGCGGTGTCCCAGCTAGCAAAATAAATGCCATGAAGTGTTTGTAGGCTATCTTTGGTCTTCATAGATCTAGGGGGTTTGATCTTATGTGCTAAAATGTGCCTTAATGTGGGGATATCCCAAAATGCCTCACCAACGTTTTTTGCATCAGTATCTTGAACATCAAAAGTTTGGAGGTAAATGAGATTACAAATTGAAGTGGGGAGTTGTTTTAATCCACAATTCTTAACACCTAAGTACCTTAAGTGAATCATGCTCCCAACTTCATTAGGTAAGCTTTCTAACAGTAGGCCTTGTAGGTCAATAACTCGAAGGAATTTGGAAGCATGTAAGTACCTTAAAGTATGGTATGTTTGGTTGTTTGAGGAGCTAATACTTGGGTGTTATCCTGCTTCTCAGCAAAATTACATATGAGGGAACGTAATTTTGGGAAGGATTTACTAAGTGGAACATACTTGTTAGTGTGATTTTGGATTGAGAGACGGCGCACTGTGGATGGGGCAATGACATTGACGTTGTCATGGATTTCAAAAAAGTTAGCCTCCTGAGCTTCTGCTTGCACAAAAGCATGAACTGGATTATGGACAATGATTGATCCAACATCTCCTTGAGCATCTTTGTACACTAGTTGGACCAAGCACTGCGAGACCAGCTCCTTCAAGTGCTGTTGTGCAATCTCCTCCAGGGTTCTCCCTTTCTTCGGTTTAATAAATCCCTCAGAAATCCACAGACGTACTAACTACCAACTTGTGGCCCTCATGCATCTTGGTTTCTGGAAGTGCACTGAGGTACAAGAAGCATGACTTGAGGCAGTGAGGAAGGTCGTCGAAGCTCATAGCTAATATACGGCCAAGAGCGTTTACTCTCTTTCCATCTTTCAACTGCTTGAATACAGAGTCCCCACCTTGGCAGCCGCTGCCAAGTTTTTCAAAAAAAAAAAAAGAATACAGAGTCCCACTCGGCTTGTGACTCTTTCGATCTTAGAAGCCCTGCAAGAATTACAATACCCAAAGGATAACCTTGTGTTAGAGTAAACACACATTTTTGCCATATGTGGTTTCCTCGAACCAACTCGGGCAACCATGCATCCCAAAAACTCTATTAAGGAACAATCTCTTGCTCGATCCCTCATCAAGAGGTTCAATCTTGAGGGCTGGAAGGGGATGGTCCACAAAATTCTCCACTCCTTCACAATCTGATTGCATTATTATTAGCACTCTACTCCCATTTTCTGTAACGTCAGGCAATGTTGCTTTTATGCTATTCCAGTCGACAACGCTAGCTATACCATCAAGCACCAGTAGATACCGACAATCATCTAATTCATCCGTCAGTAAATCGCTAATGTCCTTTCCTGCATTGCTTTGGACATTCTTCTCATGGGGTACTTGGTTTTTAACCTTCTTGTGAATTTTACCGAGGATTTCGGTAACTCGATATTTTGGGGGCAAGAGTGTCCATGCAACTGCGTATTTCGAAGTGCTTTTGAACCTCTTCACAATCAAAGATTTTTCTAGCGAGCTTTGTCTTTCCAGTGCCGCTCTCTCCTATAATAGAGATGATAGCTCGGGAGTCTGTACCGGGACCAATAAGCAGCTTCTTTTAATGTTTCTTCGTAACCATCAAAACCAATCATGTCTTCCTCCAAGTTATCCCTGTTTTAGTTAATGCATATTAGAATATTTATTAGATTCAATAAGCAAAACATATGTCCAGCATTACTTTTGGTGCTATTTTTGTTAACCAACCCTTAGAATTAGAATACTTGGGTATCTAATTTCATCTGTTTTACACTGGAATATCTGTCAATAATCAGTTTTTCTATAGAAAACCAATTTTAGGTCTTGACCCTCATCTTTTATCACTCCCAAAAAAAAAAAATGCTGATATACAAGTATGATCACACAAATTCATATTGTACTCAAAATATTTTTGTATATGATATACACGAATCTATTTTATCTGCGTGGGTTAAAAAACATTATTACCGAGATTAGGCGAGAAAAAATGCTATTCCTAAGGTACAAATAGGAGTATCGACAAGAGTAATGATACTGTTAAACACATATAAAAAAGATTTTTGCATGTAGATGGATTGTATTGGGAACAAACATATAATTGACAAATTACCATTAAGACAACTGTCACAATATTTATCTAAAATTGAGATACATTGTTAACCTAACAATAAACGACATAACTATAATTTTTCTATTTAAGTTTGACGAGTTTTGATATCTTTTATCGTAGTTGTTAAAATAAGTTTAATTGTGAGCTAGTATTCCAACCTAAAAAGTCATGGGAAGAAATAATTATTGCCGCACTAAAATGTTTAAACAATAATAGTGATAATTAATATTAAAATTGTAAAATAATATTGCTACAGCCTACACATGCCCGTGCGATCAAACGATCGAGGCTCCAGTTCTATGCTGATGTTGCATTAACTCGAGCAAGCAGAGTCGTTAAATAGAAAAATTCCAAAAGGTAATTTCGAAACTTTTAACAACTTACTAATTATATAACTCTGAAAAAAATGAGAATATAGTAAATTGCCATAATTAGCGACCAATATATAAAAGGTGCAGTTGTTAACATGAAAGTTTCTTTTCTTGTTTAGTTGATCAATTTTATTTTACAAAATAGATTGAATTTTCTATCAAATAAAAAATTTAAATTCCCTAGCTTCCATAATTAATTGCTCGTTTGGGAAAAAAATAATCCAATGAATTTTTAATATATGGAAAGTATTTATTGATACAAGATGAAACTGCTAATAGTACTCGGAGACAGAAAATAATAGAACTTTTACGATTGTTCCGAAAATAAAAACTACAAAAAAAGAAAAGCAAAAAAAGGAAACAAAATGCAAGGTCGGTTAAACCAGCTTATAAATATCCCTGTATCATGATTTCGATTTTTCATTCATACGCTCTCCTCCTCTCCACCCTCCCTCTAAGAAAACACTCCAATTAAATCTCTCTAGCTTCCCTTCCGCAGTCAATTATCTCGTACTAACTAACAAGCACATATCGCAGAGAAAATGTCAAACGAATATTGCACCGATTGCAAGCGCGAGACAGTGGTGGTGTTCGACCACTCTGCCGGAGACACCATCTGCTCTGAGTGCGGTCTCGTCTTAGAGGCTCGCTCCATCGACGAGACCTCCGAGTGGCGCACCTTCGCCAATGAATCCAGCGACAATGACCCCGTTCGTGTTGGCGGACCCATCAACCCGCTCCTGTCTGACGGCGGCCTGTCCACAGTCATCGCCAAGCCTACTGGGACCCGCTCCGATCAACGTTACTCCCAGCTTGGTAGATTGCAGAATCGGGAGTCTAATGATGGAAGGTTAATTCAAGCTTTCGGAAAAATTAGTATTATGGCAGATAGGTAATTAAAGAAATCTTGTCATTCAAGTTTTGTCTTTCTTTTTTCTTTTACTTAGTTTTGACATATTTACTAAAACTTCTGTGGAAAATCAAGAGCTTAGGGATTGTAGATAGGTATGCTTTGTTCTATGTGTGAAATTTGTTGCACGTAACTTAGAAACTAAGATTATGAGAGTTAATATGGGGAAATTTGAAATTTTTTGCTGTGCTTTAGTTATGAATAATTTTTATATTGTGTTTATTTTTATTTTTTAATTTCCCATTGATATGGATTTATATTTGATTATGGGTACTTCAATAGAATAAATTAAATAGGAAGCATCATTTTGAAGAAATTAATAATGCATTATATATCCATATACTATATTTATTAATTAGTGTTCTCTAAGCAAAAACTGGTGTGCAGAATATTTTGCCAATTTACGTGCCTCGAGTTAAATAAACATAATTAAATGATCATCAGCCTGCTTAATTTCTATCATAAACAATGAGTTAATTAACAAACCTTGAGAAAATTGTTCAACGATCGATATGCTATGTATTTTTGTTATTCTCTACTAATTTTGGAATTGTACTTTTTTCTGGCAGATTGGGCCTGGTAAATACAATCAAGGTACAAAGACTTTGTCAATTTTAATTCTTTAACTTTTGTTCATATATATATATGCCTCAAATGTAGATGTAGTGCAAAGTGCTTACATTTTGCGCTATATTATATATGTCTGGATATAATATTATTGATATATTTTTTTCTATTTTAAGGATCGAGCAAATGAGTTATATAAAAGACTGGAAGAAAAGGTGATGAAGATTAGAAATCAAGATGCAACTCTTGCTGCATGCCTCTATATAGCTTGTAAACAAGAAACTATACCCCGCACAATGAAGGGTATGTTTATTTACGCTTAAATCTTGTGCCTTGCATGCATGTCATCAAACTAGAAAATTTTCACTGGTACATAGCATAAAGGAGGGTTATTGTACTAGCTGGCCCTGACAAGCATGTATTCATAGGAAAAATCTATGATCTTTGTGATTTCACTTCTTATTTTATTTTTATTTGGAACATAGAAATGTTAACAGCTGCGCACGGGGTAAGAAAGAAGGATCTCGGCCAAGCGATATCATTAATAGAAAAGCAATTGGGAGAACTTTTGTGCAAACAAACAGAGTCGAGGGGCATTATTCAGGCTACTGATTTTGTCGTATGCATTCCTTCATTTTGGTTCCAATTTGATAGAAATGATTTCATTCATCTAATCAAATTCCTTCCACATTTCTTCACACATATATAATTTATCCAACGCCAATGATTTTGCTCTCAATAATACCTCCAAACAGGGAGGTATTTCATGACTTGGAAGGAATTCGATTGAGTTCACTCGTGAATTCATCAAAATCCAAAGATACTTGACTAAACAGAATTGCAGCTTTTTCCAAATAAATTCTGTTGACATATGCATACCTATTAATTTCTCGTGCATTTGAATATTGGATTCTGTTGGATTTGTAGAGACGCTTCTGTTCAAATCTGGGCATAAATCCTAGCACAGTGAAGACAGTTCAACAGCTTGTAGAAAAGTGTGAGGAACTTGATATAAGGTACAATTTTAACTAATTTAAAAGCATGAACTACTTGTGAGTTGTTTAAGGAATTAATTAGTCTGTTACTTAAATTTTAGATGCTATCCTATATATATAACAATTAATTTGCGGCTGCTGTAATTTACATGATAACTCTATATAGTTGTAATTTATTTAAATTTAATTATGCATGCTTGCTACATTCAAAATATTGAAAGGATCACTTAATTTGTTATTTTCAATTCACTTCAGGAGTTGTCCCACATCAATTGTGGCTGCTGTCATTTACATGATAACGCAACGATCTGACAACAAGAAGCCCATTAGAGGTTATATATTATTTAATTTTTTTGTGAAACTATGGTTATCTCTTCACTTTTTTTATATTTTGGTTTTAAATTTTGGTTTTAAAGTTTGGTAGTTTCTTAATTCTCCTAATGAAATTATCTTTTCTTTTCTTTTTTTGCAGATATAGCTATGGCCACTGGCGTGGGAGAAAACACTATAAGATCTGTTGCCAAGATGATTGAAGCTAAGCTTTAATTGAGTCCATTCATTTGAGATATCCTTAGAGAGTCTAATTATTTTCTGCCTTAGAGAGTTCATTTCATTTTATTTTTTGTTATAGATTGAAAGATTAGGAGGGTATTAGTGTTTTCCTTTTCGCAAGGAGATTGGAAATTTTTTATTTTAAAATCATAAAATATATAAAGGTTTAGGCTACCATTCTTTCATCTTTTCCTAAGTAGAGGAGGAAGGATTTTATTAGAAATGTATAGTTTTAGTCCAGTGAATTTATTCAAATGTTATTTTCTAAAATGCTTTAGAAAGGTGATGTCTTAAGTTGGAAATTTGTTCTTTTGCAATCCCACTCATTTGAAGAATATGTCCCTTAATAAAAACCGTGAAAAATCACAAGCTTCATTACAAATTTTTAGAAACTTGGAGAATAAATTTTACATTTTTAGAAACTTTTTTACTATTTTTTAGATAGATACAAAATTATTCCTTTTGGATGATCCAAAATTTTCAAATCAAGTAATTTTCTAACTACTTAAAAAATAGTAATTAAATTCAAAAAAAATGTAAAATTTGGTCTGCATGTAAATTTCCATAAAATCATGTTGAACGGTACAGATTGACTGTTTTGGACTTTAAAAACGAAGATACAAGTCCATAGCGTAGGTCGTTGTGTAATATGCATATTACCTTAGCCTCACTCTTCATTTTTTGTAAGTTTTTAGCTGAAATTGAATGCCATCAAATAAGAATTTCATCTATTTTTGGATTGTTCTGATGATATGTAATTTGGGGCAATATCAATTTCAATAATGAAATCTTAACTCAAAGATGTACTTGTATAAATTAATAGTATGTTTAGTTTCACAAAGATGTTGTATAAATTAAAGACATTTAATATTTTGAGGCCATTAGGGACAAAGTTATTTCAGGATAAAACAAGTTCAGATAGTAATTATTTTTTTTTAGAACGATTCAAAAAAAGATAAAAGTGAAAATAAACTCAACTCGAAAAATAATTTTGGCTCCTTTAAAAATCATACTCTTCTCAAAAGTCCCTTAATAATTAATACAACTCTTATATACATTTTTAACTTTCAAAATATGCCTAATTACCTCCTAAGAATAATAATAAAATAAAAAACACAACACAATATAATTAGAGTAAGGCTACGGTGCTTTGCAAAGTAAACCGCCCCGTTTACTTCGGACCACTTTTTGGATTTTGAAAATCCAAACAACCGATCCGAACCGTTCAACATGTTATAAATATTGAAATGTGCTTGGAGACCAAATTTTACATTTTTTGGAATTTTTTTACTATTTATTAAGCCACTTTGAAAATCGCTGATCCGACGGTGAACAGTAAAAAACAGTAAAATTTTCTGGACCACCGGATCAGAAAATTTCAAAGTGGATTAATAAATAGTAAAAAAATTCCAAAAAATGTAAAATTTGGTCTCCAAGCACATTTCAATATTTAGAACATGTTGAACGGTTCGGATCGGTTGTTTGGATTTTCAAAATCCAAAAAGTGGCCCGAAGTAAACGGGGCGGTTTACTTTGCAAAGCACCGTAGCCTTACTCATATAATTAAAATGCAAAACACTCTTTGAAGAAAATTTTCCTAAACTTTTCTTTTTGGAACTGTCGATATAAAAAACTGTCGATATAAAAAATGACATGTAATACTACAGAGTCCGAATCTGCTGCGATTCCAAGATGGATCCTAAAATTCCGAGATCAACGGTTCAAACTTTTCCGTGCATGGATCTCGGAAACGTTCTTAAAAAAGTAAATTTTCATGCATGCATCTCGAGAAAGACCAACAGTTGAGATGGGATCGCAGGGAGAAAGACCAACAGTTGAGATGGGATCGCAGGGTCATGTGATTTCCCGAGAATCACAGCAGATTTATTTTCAATTCTACATAGATAGTTATCCATCTCTGAGGAATTTATTACCGTGGGTACTTCGAACACTTACGCTATTTCAAAATTATATCCACGGTTTTAAAATAGATTATTAATTGTAGATAATCATTTGTTCTTCCAAATCGAATAGAACTTACCTCACGGGGTGCATCTATCTCTATTATCTCTCTAGAGTCTCTACAACTCTGATCTGTTATTTATTAGTAATACTCAAGAAAAAAGTATCTAGAATAAATACTTAGCAAAATCAGTTTTAAAAAAAAGCTCCTTTAAATGTTATGAGTCATGACTGTTTCTAACATATCTCAGGATCACAGCATGTAATATGAAATAATGATTTGTTTTAATGAATAAACATGTGTACAACAAAACAGTTGAGTTAATTCAATTTATTGCCATTCGGCACATGAAAAAAAAAAAAGAGCCTTCCATTTAGCATATTAAAGAAGAAGAAAAATAAAAGGGTATTAAAGTCTTTACATACTATAATATATATATTATTCATAAAGTCTTTATTCTTAAGCCTATTGTTCAAACAAATAAGTGCTCCATACAAGAATTAAATTTTTAATCCTACACTCTTAAGTCTCAAGGAAGGAGACCATGCCGAACTGACCCATTATTTGTGCGCCAAAGCTCACTGTATAGTACATATCCTCACAACTAGCCATTGATCAGTCTAGTTTTTATTATTAAAGCTACTTAACTCTCATTATTATGGCCACTTACTCTTTAACATTCCCATACTTCCTCAATAACCAGCATACTGTAAGCAGAGCGTACATATGCTTTATTTCTGGATATCACAAGTCATTTTTGAGAAGCTTGGTAATCATAAGCCATAAATCAGTCTTTAAAAATGTTCAATACATCTCAACTTCACTTTCTTTTTATTTTTCAACAATCAGGATTTCAAGAACTCGTTGCAGAATCAACAGTCACAATGATAGCACCAGACTGGCATTCCCACTCAGTCCATGACCCATCATACACCGGGACTTCTTTCTTTCCAAGTTTATGCAATCCCTGCAGCGCATATTTGAAATGTTATTCAGATATGCAGCAGTGCAATGTGTGGAATTTACATTTTGCCATCACAGCTTTGTATTTCTCTTGAATGCTTTGTGAACTAAGAGAAATAAATTACTGACAGTAAATAATTTTAGAATAGTACTAGTGGGGTTGGAGGCATTTCTTGGTCTATTTGTATGCAGGTTCTTTTGTTCCTATAAATCATTGGTAAACTATGGCATGTAGCTCGCTAAAGTTGTAACACAGACCCACCATTAGTTCAAAAGTTCTGTTCACATTTGTAGTTGATCTATATTCCAATTATGCATACGCAAAAATAAGTTTCGTCGACAAATCGACAATAGATAATAGGACTTCTCTGGAAAAATTGTAAAATTTAAATGTACTCGGCACTTACTAAGGCTACTATACATGCGGTGACACCAGTTGCACACGAAACGATAATTGGATTTTCAAGAGAAATCCCTAGAATTCAAACAAATAATTATTTTATAAAAGTTGTTTTCATTGAATATTCAGTTGAAAACTAGATATATCTAAATTAATAGTGTTAACGTCTGTTTAGCACGGTTTCGGTACTGCCTTTTTTGATGATCTACCAGTAACCAATAAAATATACAAGGGGTTAGCACCCTAATCTAATTTTGTTTTTTGGAAGTGGACTATTCAAACTGTACGGTACATTCTGCCTGGTATATAACACAATCATACTGGTAGTGAACTGTTGGTGAAGAGTTTCAGGTCATGTACTGATACGTACTTGTATCTACTATCATTAAGTAAATAAAACCTCACCTTCCTTGTCAAACCTTTTCTGAATTTCATCCTGAGGCAAGAACAGTTGCTCACTATCCAGCATCTGAAAAAAAAAAGTATCAGATTTGAATACATTTTAAGCTGGATTTAAACTGAACCTTTATTGTTTCCCCTCTCAAACCACATAACTCCTTGTAACTCTCTCTTTTTCTTATTAACAAATTCTAGGTAGGCGAAGCCTACTTTCCTAAAAAAAAGTTGGAATTTAAACTGACATCTGGAAAAGGCACACATTTGCTTCCTGGTATATGTCCACTTCTGACACCTTTGCGTGGTTCTGGTGCTGTACCATCAAACCTAAAGTGATTTAAAGAATATAGTGATTATACCATATTTGTACGTATAAATAAATTTAGTTGCTTCAACATTCCTGTTCCATCTTATCATGTACTATTTTTTTGCCTGCAATTCTGATTAACTGATGCTTTATAAACTGGTTTAGGCTCAGTGAGACTTTATATCTGGTTTCAGCACAATTTTGGTAAAATAAATACCCGTGGTGCATTGGTTATTTATATGCAAATTTGGATATTTCAATCTCATATCAACATGTTGCCACTTGCCAGTGTATCACAATTTGAAAAAAAAAAAAGGGAAGAATGAAATTACCGTCCTCTCACTCGTGCATCGATGTGCTGGTGAGTTCTATCTTCAATATTCTGCTTTATCTGTAACATGTTATACCATAAAGTTATTTCCTGGCCATACTTTTTCCACATAAATCCGTAAAAGGATTTTGCCCCTTAAATTTGATGCATCAGAACATATCCTGTACCTCAAAGACCCTTCAATATAAAATATCTTACCGTAAATGATAAGATCTGAAAAGGCTTTTAGTTTAATAAGAGAGACTATAAAAAAAATAATATAGTAATGCATCAACTTCACAGGAATATTTGAGCAAATATGTGTCTTTCTTAAGGTAAAACAATAAGATCATCGTACCTTTTCAAGAGTCCAAATTAGATGAGGTCGATGCTCCACCTTAAATGTTGTGGGACTTGCCTACAAGGAGAAGAGAGAGGGAAGGGAGAGAGAGAAAGACATTTCATTAAAAACACTCATGATTTACGTGAACAAAGCTAATATTTTGTGAAGACAACTGAGAGATTCAAACTAACAAGCTTTTTGTACCATATAATTATTACCTCTAACTGTCACTAATCTACGTGCTTACATACCCTTGTTGAGATATCCAAGACTACACTGCTGATAAGCCAACTTACAAGATTTTCTTTGTAGTGCAATTGAACTACATGAGTAGCAAAATTTGACTTTGAAACTTCATCAGAAGAGGCATCACTACTTTGGACCTCAAACCCAGAATCTTTCCACTTTGGGAATCCTCCATCCAATACCCAAATATTATCATGGCCAAAAATTCTAAATGTCCTGAAATATTATCAAAATTATCTTAAAATTAAATTCCAATGCAGTAATATAAACTTATAAAGAGTTCACTTTTTTTATTATGTACACCTATTCTTTCTATAGTTTAGAATTCTGAATGAATACCACTTTTAAGAATAACCATACCATCTTCATAGATTGTTGAGAAAATAGTATAGAAGGTGGGGTAATCTATATTAAAAGTAGTAAAGAGTGGGTTGATTAGACAAATTCAAATCAATAGGACCTGAAATTATAATTTTTACTTCATAATAAGCTACTATTTCAGAGCAAAGTTGTCAACTTACCACCAAACTCGAGGGGCACTATACATTCCCTTGCCATCATAAACTATTATCTTATCTGTGTTTGTTATACCAAGAGCTGTAACAGCTGATGCAAAAGCTTTCTCTGAAGGAAGCATGTGTGGCAACTACATTCAAATGATGCAATGAATATGAAAAAGCAAGAAAAAGCAGACCAAATGCAAAAACTCTGATATAATAGCAGGCCTTGCGGTTTCGACAATACTTATTTTGCTGAGGTACCATACTACAATGGTGAAAATATGTGTGAACTTGTGTTGTACATTTTGGTACTGTCAACTGATGTCTGATAAAATATGCACCAATTGTTTCCACAGCTACACTTTCTAGTAGGAGATTTTTGTTTCGTTTTAGTTTTTTTTTGTTGAACTCAAGTCTGTTTGACCCTGGCATGCTAGAAAAAAAAATACTGATAGGATAATAAAACCTGAGACTGTAGCTTCTGTGTATATGGTCCCTATCCACAAAAATGTTGCAATGAACATATGAGAAATTACATCTCAGAAAGCTAGTCTTACATTAGAATTAAGGTCTGAGATACGATCAATGTCAAAGTATAGTGCACCGGGTATGTGTTCCTCCTGACATAAATATAAATAACAAAATCAAGGCCATGAGTTTTTATTATTAAAAAGGAAACCAATAGTTTGGCTACCCAATAGACCTACATAAGGAACAGGGGTCATTTTTTGTGCACCTCCAGGCACCTTATTAAACATTTTCTTTTAGACCTATCAAAATTTCCCTATTTCAAGTATTGTATTCTGACTGACAGAGGGAAAAGGAAAGGGTAGCTCGGGTGCGACTTTTACAGAAATCTTGTGCAGAGGCGCATAAAAGGGAAGGTGTTTCTTCAATTTCCATGGTTATCAGACATTCTGCGGTTTTTCAACAGAAGGAAGTTTTCCAAAGGCAAAAGAAAATTAAAAAAAATAATAAATAGAACAATAGTAGAACAAGTTGCTGAACCTTGTATTCTTGAAATGGATCTCGATTTTCAAATGGCATATACCAAGAAGCATCCAATACCTAATTTAACAAGCCATGAGTCGACTGATATCAAAATCTTTATTATCACAAATTAGTTGCTCAAATTATTTGGGATGTGGAGCATTAAATTATGATGAATAACTAATAACTACCCATGAGTCGTTAAAGGTTGTTTCAATAAATATGAAACAGGTGGTATAATGTACCACTATTTTTTTTGGAAAAAAAGAAAACAAAAAATCATTATTAATATTTGAATTTAATTTTAGCAAGAACTGCTTCTTATGTTTCACTTACAGCATATTAAGCTGATTATGGTTAAATTTACCAATAAGAAACATATACTTACCTTTATTTCAGGATTTTTCAAATTCTGATGTAACCAGTTAACAGAAACAGCTGCTTCATCTTGTTCCATCAGTTAAGTGCAGCCAAGTGCAAGTTGTTGAGCTGAAGCTGCTGCTATAGAAAACTTATAATGAAGTACTTAAAATCACAGATTTTGGTACTGGATTCTGGTGAAGTCTGTACATATACAGACCAGCATTTACTGTCAGCTTTTCTTCGGTTTTCAATTGGCACAATAAGATTTAAAACAGGTGTCCAATCCAATATAGGAGGCTGATGGAAGTGAAAAGATGAGCACGCATGATGCTTTCCCAATTTAAAGCTTAATTGAGGTTTAGCTACACAGTGACAGTCAAGTAAGGCTTGATTTAACAATTATTTTTTTCATTAAATGAACAGCACTTGTACTACCAATCCACTTAAAATACTAACCAATCTGTCAAGCTTCGACCAATTTAGCTTTAGTTCAATACCCAATGATACGGTAAGTACATTAAAAATTAGAATCCTTGAAAATGAGAAAACCAATTTCTGGTCTGAGATGCCCTGATACAATTACAAGTCACTGACAACACGACCACAAGATTGAGGTGAACCCCTCATCTGAGGAGTATGTAACAGCGGATTTGATTCCAAGATCAATTCAACAGGGTATTTGGATTTGTAAATTACCTCCAATGGAAATAAGCTAAGCGAGGGAACCCAACTCATTAACTTAATTTCAATTATTTTTATCTATAAGATAAACCTAATTACTCTTAATATATTTAAACAGAAGCTGATTAACGAAGAGAATTGAAAATGGAGAGAAAGATTAGA
This sequence comes from Carex parvula, assembly GCA_025461045.1. NCBI lineage: Eukaryota > Viridiplantae > Streptophyta > Magnoliopsida > Poales > Cyperaceae > Carex > Carex parvula. The sequence goes on along the minus strand of JAJGRW010000457.1, from coordinate 414,827 downwards.
ACTTACCTTGAGAGAATTGGCTGGAGCAGTGGAGCGGCTTTAGGAGGAGACTAAACTAAGATAAAGAAATCAATTAATATTTTTTTGAGGCGTTAATTGACCCAGTGGACAGACGAGATCTTCTGCGGCAAGTGACCCAGTTGATTGACCCGTTCGCATATCTCTCTATTAGTCCACTTTCTATAATAAGAAAATAGTTTTATCCTCGCCGGTTCGCATAGTAAAATTTCCCTCCACTTTCTATAACACTTTGTTTGGATGGAGAGTAGAAAAAGGAAGGGATGTGAAGAATGAAAGGGAATGAAATGGAATAGAAAGGAAGATTAACATATTTAACTTCTTTGTGTTTGGATGATTAATGAGGAAAAATAAATTTAACTTTATGTTCCGTCTTATTTTTTATTTGGTTGATTAAAATTTAGAAAGTTAATGAGAAATTTGGTGGTTGTTGTAGGGTTGTGACAAAAAACTTATATGAGAATTATATAGGTAAGATATAGGGTTGGACATTTGTGTTTTTTGTTCTAAAAATATTTGCAACGAAATTTCTTTCCATCCAATACACCTCAAATTGGGAGAAAACCGATTCTATTGATTATAATGATACAAGGTTAAACATTTCACCTCCTGTACCCTTCACCTCCGACATAATCTTGTCAACCAAACACGATTCGACGGAAAATTTTCTTTTCTTTCCATTCCCTCCCTTCCTCTACTCTCCATCCAAACAAGGTGTAATAAGAAAATTGGTTTATGCTCTGTGAGGTTATAGTATTTTGTAAAGTGTGAATTAGTCCGTCTATAAATATGTATTTCTGTTTATAAAGTTCAAGTAATCAATCTAAAATAGTTTATCATGATCTTTATATAAAAATGTACTTGAAAATTAAATTTTATATTTTTTAGAATTATTTTACTATTTTCTTAAATATGTAGAAAATCATTATTTTTGAATTGTTCAAAAATCTTTAAATCATGTGATTTTCTGCATATCTAAAGAAATAGTAAAAAAATTTTAAAAATATAAAATTTTGTCTTTTGGATATGAAGTTCTTGTTGAATAGTTCGCATCAATTGTTTGAACATTAAAAATGAAGATATAAATTTATAGCACAGATGGATATGCTTTTTGCAAAGTAACATAGCTCACTCTTTTTCCCTCTATATTTGCCTGTTCGTTTAGAAATCTAACCTATGCTGATGAGAGAATTAAAGTTAGACAAATTGAGAAAAATATATCCTAGATCGAATAATATATCCAATTTTATATCTAGATAGAAAAATATTCAAATAATAAAGTGTCTTATTGCTTTATGATTTGTCAAATTGTTGAGAAAAATATAAAGTAAAATACAGTAATTTAATACTTCACATTAATTGACGGATAAACAAAAACGGAGAAAGAACAAAATTTCTCGGACATATTTCAGTAGCTTTTATCGCCATGGAGGAAAAGGAAGAGAAATTGGAGATGAGTACAGAGATTGAAGGAAAAGAGAGAGGATACTTTTGTTCATTGAACTTTTAATGAAATTGAATGTTCGAGTTGAAACAATTTATGGGGAGTTGTTAAATACATAAGAGCTTTTTATGGCAAGTGTCCAACATTTTTGTACCTTTTGATGGAGAAATATTTTTAAGGTGAAGTCTTAATGGGTGGACATCCAATTTTGCTTAAAAATAACGATAAAAGAAATAGCCATCGTACTTGAATTCGCATCCTCTGAGAAATCACAAACTTTGAGTTGATACGTAGAAAACCAAGACCGTTCAAATTTTTTGGTACGAATCTCAAAGCACAATATTACTTTCTCTGAATCTGAATAGGCACTAAAAAAAATTGGTGCTGTTCTAGATAAACTGAAAATTTCAGATATCTCATAAGACAGTGGAGGAACATAGTTGAAGTCAAAGGACTAAATCACTCCTATAAATTAAAAAAATTATTACTATTAGTCTTCTTCATAAAATAAAATTATATGACACATGTTAGGGGTGGCAAAAAGCTCATAGCTCGTGGCTCGATCGTGACTCGCACCTGACTCACTCGCTAACAACTCGTTTGTTACTGGACCGAGCTGTTAACGAGCCAGCTCGCCACTAGCTCAGCTCAGAATTAACGAGTTCAAGTTAGGGCCTAACTTGCTCGCAAGTTAGCTCGGCTAGGCATCAATTTGTGAATTTGTATGATTTTGTGTGTATTTTATACTGTTTAGTTTGGTTCAACTCAGTTCAGCTCGATCCAAAAAGTTTGTAGAAAATTATTTTCTTCTTAAAACAAGATCCAGTCAAACCTAGCAAGCCAGCTCGTCAACTCGCGAGCTAGCTCGGGCTGGTTTGTCACGATTTCAAGCTGAGGTTTTAACTCGGATGCTCTATGTCCAGCTCGCTCGGCTGTAGCTCGGTCTAAAATTAACAAGCTGAGTTAGGACCTAACTCGGATCGAGCCAGCTCGTTACCACCCCTAACACCTGTTCATCTAACCCCTATTTCAATTTTCTAGTTTCGTCCATTACAGCATACGAAGTCATCTTACTTGAGAGTGGAGGTTGTTGAAACAGATATACACGGTCCATGTATAATTGTATACGGACCGTGTAGCGCGCCGCCAGATAGAATAGGAAGGTGGCAGCTGGCCCTTTTATTTCTTTCCTGTTTTTTCTTAGTTAATTTGTTTCTCATTTAGAAGATTATGATTATATCAGATATAGAAGAAAATAAGAAAAAAGATAGTAAGTAATTTAGGTAGCATTTATCTATATATTCCCTTCTACCTCCTTTGTAACATTTTCATTCAAAAAGAAATAGAAAAAGGTGTGTGTGAGTGTGGAGGACGTAGGCACCAAGTTGGTGCCGAACCTCGTTAAATACTGTGTTCTTCTCTTTCTCTGTTTGTGTGTATGTTTACTCGTGTACGGACCGTATCCAGTTATACACGGTCCGTATAAGAATTCCGCAGGTTGATTTTTACATGGTATCAGAGCGGGTCTAGATCTAAAGACCAGCAATGGAAGACATCTCTAAGACAGGAGGTGGGAAGGACCAAGACCACAGCGCAGACATGACACTTCTTCAAGCGCTGAAGGAACTTCTCACCACCCAGAAGGAGATGAGGCAGAAAGTGATGTGCGGCAGCGACAACACCTTCAACCCTGCAGTCATGGCGATGAAGGGTGCGGACCGTGCAGGTCAGTACACGGACCGTGCAGGTGGTGCGGACCGTGCAGGTCGGTACACGGACCGTGCACCAGAGGTATCACTCTCTCTTAAATCTGGAACAAAACAGGGAAAAGGGTGTACTCACTGCAACAATCCGAGGCACACCAGAGAAACATGTTTCCAACTGCATGGGTACCCAGATTGGTGGCAGGACTTGAAAGAGAAAAAGGCAGCAGGGAACAAGAAGGGACAGGTTCACTTGGCAGGACGCACGGACCGTGCAAATGTGCATACGGACCGTGCAGAAGCCGGTACAGGTCAAGCAACTCTGACACTCGCAACTCATGTCGAAGGTACAGAAAGTTCGACTGGCAAAGGTAAAGTCTTTATTACACAGAATTTAGACAAATGGGTGATAGATTCAGGGGCAACCGACCACATGACTTATGAAAAGTCAGATCTTGATAGAATTGGGGAATCTAACCGGAAAGAAATCGTGAATGCAAACGGAGTTCCCTCACCGGTTATAGGATCAGGAACTGTAAATGTGTCTGAATCTTTGTGTTTGAAAGACACTCTACTCGTACCATCTTTGACCACAAAGCTTATATCAGTGGGCCGATTAGCTGAAGACCTAAATTGTGCAGTTTTATTGTATCCAAATTTTTGTATTTTTCAGGACATCCTAACGAAGGAGATACTTGGGCGTGGTATTAAGCGCAATGGACTGTATCACCTTGAAGACTTGAGTACTGGTTCTACGTGTCTCGCGAATAGAAGCATTCAAGGAGACAATATTCTGTTGTGGCATAAGAGGTTAGGACACCGGTCTATTGGGTATATGAAAAAGAGCTTTCCTTCTTTATGGGTTGGTGTATCAAACTTTGAAATTCAATGTGAAACTTGTATTCGAAGTAAAAGTCACAGAACTTCTTATCCTAGTGTTTGTTATAAAGATTTGGAATTTGTTGATTTGGTCCATTCTGATGTGTGGGGCCCTGCCCCAGTTAATTCTGTAGATGGGGAAAGGTGGTTTGTTCTTTTCACTGATGATAGTACTAGAATGACATGGTTATACCTCTTGAAACATAAAAGTGAAGTTGCAAACTGTTTTGTGGATTTTTCAAACCTAATTCAGAGACAATTTGAAAAGACGATCAAAATTCTTAGGAGTGACAATGGGGGGGAGTATGTAAATACCTTCTTGGAAAAAAAATTCAATACTAATGGTATTATACATGAAACTTCTTGTGTCGGTACCCCTCAACAAAATGGTGTGGCAGAAAGGAAAAATCGCCATATTTTGGAAATTGCTAGATCTCTGTTATTTGAAAATAATGTACCCCAGAATTTCTGGAATCATGCCATATCTACCGCTGTGTATCTTATGAACCGAATGTCATCTAGTACACTAAAATTTCTTACTCCTTTACAAAAACTTTTCTCTTTTGTGCAAATTCCCTCCGCTCTAAATCTGGCACCTAAAGTGTTTGGGTGTGTAGCATATGTCCATGTTCCAAGGGAGAAAAGAACCAAGTTAGACCCTTGCGCAATTAGGTGCATGTTTGTCGGGTATGGAAATCACCAAAAATGATATAAATGTGTTGATTTGGAAACTGGAAAGACCTATGTGACAATGGATATGACTTTTTTTGGAAAGTGAGTCCTATTTTCGGAACCAGCAGGGATCAGTTCAGGAAGAAAATCCAGCAATTTGGTGGGAAACCGCACATGATAACACGGACCGTGTCCTAGGACCTGAGGACGGCCGATCGGAAGATGAAGTGATACAGTCTGATGAGGAGGAAGAAATACCACGCTCCAGTTCTCCAGAGGATGTCCCCGAGGTAAGTTCCCTAAATCCTAATCCTATTAGACGGTACCCTATGCGAACCACCCGAAATGTACTACCAAAACGATATAGAACAGATGGTGATAGCCAAGAAGGATATGCCATATCCAATTACACTAGTATAGTCGGGTTGTCCAACATGGTGAGAAATTTTACTGAGGAATTATCAAAGATTCGAGTACCCACCAGTGTAACAGAGGCAGTGCTCAATCCTAAGTGGGTTGAAGCAATGGAATTAGAAATGAAAGCTTTGGAGACCACAAAAACATGAAAGTTGGTGACATTGCCAAGTGGCAAGAAAACAGTTGGATGCAAATGGGTGTTCTCAGTAAAATATGATGCCACAGGTAAAGTTGACAGGTATAAGGCCCGGCTTGTAGCCAAAGGGTACACCCAGACATATGGGATTGATTTTCAAGAAACTTTTTCTCCAGTTGCTAAACTTAACACAGTTCGAGTCTTATTGTCTCTTGCAGCAAATCTGGACTGGCCTTTACACCAGTTTGATGTGAAAAATGCATTTTTGCATGGCGATCTGGAGGAGGAGATCTATATGGACATTCCGCCAGGATACACTCACCAAGAACAAGAGAAGTTGGTGTGTAAGCTAGAAAGGAGTCTGTATGGATTAAAACAATCTCCCCGAGCGTGGTTTGGGCGGTTTTGCAAAGCCATGAAAGCCTACAACTACAGTCAAAGTGATTCTGACCATACTCTGTTCTACAAGCATCGTCAAGGCAAGGTAACCATTCTAATTATCGATGTTGATGACATGATAATTATAGGGAACGATAGTGAGGAGATAGAGTGGCTAGAGCAGAAATTATCGCAAGAGTTTGAGATGAAAAATTTGGGTGGCTTAAAATACTTCTTGGGAATAGAGGTGCTACGCTCAAAAGAAGGTATATCTCTATCACAACGGAAGTATACCCTTGATTTGCTTGCAGAAGTGGGGATGCTAAACTGTAAGCCAGCTGATACACCTATTGTCCAAAACTTGAAATTCGAAGAAAATCCAGATGACCCAGTTGTTAACAGGGAAGCGTACCAGAAATTGGTAGGAAAACTTATCTACTTATCACATACCAGACCTGATATTGCGAATGCTGTAAGTATGGTAAGTCAATTCATGCAGAACCCAAAGGAGCAACATATTGATGCTGTGATGAGAGTACTGAGATATCTAAAAAAGACTCCAGGGAAAGGTATTCAGTTTAGAAAGAATGGACACTTGGATATTTGGGGCTATACAGATGCAGATTGGGCTGGAGATAGAACTGATCGGAAATCGACATCTGGATACTTCACCTTTGTGGGAGGGAACCTCGTCACTTGGAGAAGTAAGAAGCAGAATGTAGTAGCCTTATCAAGTGCAGAAGCTGAATTTAGAGGAATGTCTAAAGGTTTGTGTGAACTGCTATGGCTAAGGAAACTCATGAGCGAGCTGAAGTTTAAATCGGAAAAAGGTATGCAACTTTACTGTGATAACAAATCAGCGATTGCAATAGCGCATAACCCAGTACAGCACGACAGAACAAAGCACATAGAGATTGATAGACATTTCATTAAACATAATTTGGAAGAAAAGATAATCTCATTTCCATTCGTGAGATCTGAGAAACAACTTGCAGACATGCTGACAAAAGGAGTGTCAACAAAATGTTTTGAAGAATCGATTGGCAAGTTAGGTATGGTAGATATCTACCTACCAACTTGAGGGAGGCTGTTGAAACAGATATACACGGTCCGTGTATAATTGTATACGGACCGTGTAGCGCGCCGCCAGACAGAATAGGAAGGTGGCAGCTGGCCCTTTTATTTCTTTCCTGTTTTTTCTTAGTTAATTTGTTTCTCATTTAGAAGATTATGATTATATCAGATATAGAAGAAAATAAGAAAAAAGATAGTAAGTAATTTAGGTAGCATTTATCTATATATTCCCTTCTACCTCCTTTGTAACATTTTCATTCAAAAAGAAATAGAAAAAGGTGTGTGTGAGTGTGGAGGACGTAGGCACCAAGTTGGTGCCGAACCTCGTTAAATACTGTGTTCTTCTCTTTCTCTGTTTGTGTGTATGTTTACTCGTGTACGGACCGTATCCAGTTATACACGGTCCGTATAAGAATTCCGCAGATTGATTTTTACAGAGGTCGATATCTGACCAAATTTTGCTTAAACTTCAACACGTGTACGTACTCTTATGTACTTGTTTCTAGTTTTGACCGTGACCCATCAGACATAATCTAAATAGTTTGATCTAAAATAAATTTAACTAACAAATTCCAATAGAACTATGACCTTTTAGGGAGCTTATTTTTAAAATCTCATATGAATTGCCCGATTTGTTACATACATGAAAACTATGACACATTGATACCACAACCCCACTTATTCTTCGTTTTTGTTTTGATTTTTTTTAAATCTTAAAAAGGTGTTCGAGAGTAGTTCCGATGCCCATCGGACCTACTTTTAGGTTCAACAAGTATGATGACCGTCCGATCTAATTTCAGATTTGTGCGCACGGAATTGAAACAAATGTGCACGAATTTTAAATCATTTTGCACGAATCTTAAAGCAAATCGATTAAATCCATCGGACCTACTCTCAAATCCTACTTTCCCAAGGAAAGTGAGACATAATATCTGATCTTTTGTAGCATATAACAAATATGCTACAAACCGGAACAAAAATTTACATCAATGTTTACCGCATATCTAATATCTTAGCATATAACAAATTTTACATAAATCATGCGCAATTTTGCATTATAAACCCAAAAACCCAAACTTCATTCATCATTCACATATGATGTGTAACATGTGTTATGCAACATCCAAGCTCTACCGGTTCACTTAGTGCAACGGCGCCTTATTTAAATATATGTTTACATTTACACCTGAGTGAGATTATGGTGCTATGCATAGCACATATTGGCCCGTGCTATGAACTTAAATCTTCATTTTGAAAGTCCTAACGGTTGATCTGAACCATTCAACATGGCCTTTGTATGAATATGTACTTGTAAACTAAATTTTATATTTTTTAGAATTTTTTTTTCTATTTATTTAGATAGGTAGAAAATCAGTTGATCTGAAAATTCTGGACCATCCAGAAACAGTGATTTTCTACCCATCTAAAAAAAATAGTAAAAAAATTCTAAAAAATGTAAAATTTTAGTTTACAACTACATATTCATATGGAGACCATGTTGAATGCATCGGATCGACTGTTAGAATTTCGAAAACAAAAATATTGATCTGTAGTACGGACAAATCCGTGCTATGCATAGTACCCTAGTCTCGCACTAAAATTCTGTTAACCCTCCTTAAACTTAAAGAAGATCAACTGTATTCCACAGGTTGGAATATATAACATGTTATTTTTTGTCAAATCCCTATTAAAGTAATGATCCCACTACAAGAAAATTGCTTTTTGTTATATGCCTATAATTTTCTCCTTACAAGTCCTTTGAAGAAATCAAAGCTGCAATGCTCAAAAGAAGCAAAGAAAGGTTAAGCATCGTAGGGGGTAAGTATCTATAGCAGATTTTCTCAAGGATTGCAATTTCAACAAGATTTAAATTATTTATGATAAAACTTTTTATAACCTCTGTACACAATGAAATCCAAAATTGATAAAAAAAAGAGTGAGCCTATGGTGCTATGCATAGCACGGATGGCTAGTGTACTACGGCTCAATATGGTACTTTTTAAAATCCTAACGGTCGATCCAACCGTTCAATGTGATAATCATATGAATATGTACTTGCAAACTAAATTTTATATTTTTTCGAATTTTTTTACTATTTTTTTAGATAGGTAGAAAAATCAGTGTTTTCTGAAAATTTTGGACCATCAAAATTCTACCTATCTAAAAAAATAGTAAAAAAATTCGAAAAAATATAAAATTTAGTTTGCAAGTACATATTCATATGGTTATCATATTGAACGGTTGGATCGACCGTTAGGATTTTAAAAAGTACCATATTGAGCCGTAGTACACTAGCCATCCTTGCTATGCATAGCACCATAGGCTCACTCAAAAAAAAATTAATATGGTAGCAATCTATGTCAACTAAGCAAGACTGGTCTGGTTGCCCATGCCACTGTCAGAGGATTTATACGTGTAGGAGGCATGGGTTTGAGACCTAATGCTATGGTTTGAATGAAACCCTACAAATTTGGTCAAAGTTTCAGCCTGAACTTGAAATTTATTTAAAAAACATGAAATCTCAATGCTTGCTATGTACATCATACAAGCTTTTGTCTGTACAAGAAGAGATTTTGGTATAACAAAAGGCAAAGGATCACAAAAGGCTGGCGATTTAATGCTTTAACTCTTCAAATGGTTTATTAAATTTAATGACCCTTGATGCATATTACCAGACCATACTCAAATTGTCAAATAATTCCATTGTCAAGGGATTCCAACCTTTTTATAGTGTACAATACCTTTTGCTATAGTATACTTTGTTTGGTACCGTCGACATATTTTTACAAAAAATTTTTATCATTAATCTGATATAACATTATTTTATCTGCTTTGTAGGTGCTTGGGTGGCTTTTTTCCACATGTGATCATTAGCTCTTTTCCACACCGGACAATGGGTAATTTATGTAATTAAATTAATATCCATGAAGGATGTATATCAGGTGTTGTACAGATACTTGTACAAACTAGATGAATTACATAATAAAAGTCCAAATGGAAAAGTTACCAACAAATCATGTGATGAAAAACAAGGAAAAAATAACCACATACCTATTTCCATCAGGGTGTAGTTCATAAAAATTATTCTGCTTGTCCGTGGCCAATAAATAGCCAGATGATGTCAATCCCTGTCCACAATTCAATTACATGAAACAAACAAATAGTGAAATAAAAGAAGCCTATCTTATCAATTATTTTTTTAATCGCATAACAACGGTACCCTGCTAAAATAAGTAAAATTGAGGGTTGATTAAGTAACAGTTGTAATTATTGCATAACCGAGACACTCCAATGCAGGACCGAGAAATAATTTAAACTAACTTCATGTGTTTTCATTTGCTTTGTTTTCTTATTTCTTTTCTGTGAGAAGAGGGGAGCTTTTTAGAATACTACGGTTGTAAACTTGAAACAAGACCAGTTAATCGCTCTGCCTTTGGTTTCCTAGCTATCAGATAGGCACCACAAAAAGAACAGTTTCATGGAAACAAGTATGTACTGAAGTAATCCTATGGTTGTGCCCCCCAAACACCCCCAATGTTAATAGAAAACAGGCATGAACCGTATCAATGCTACAGTTCTGCCCCAAAAGAAACCCCAGTACAACCATTGGCATGGCATGTTGTTGTGTAACAAAAGGTAGTATGCAACCATTCTTACAATCCAGTATTGAAAAACTTAGAACCTTACAGATTCCCAAATTCGGATTATGGTGGGGGGGTTACCACCTAACAAAAGTTACTGATACAAGCCAAAAATCAAATCCTTCAATACAACTCACTTGGATTGTCACTTCAACTTGTATAGATCTTCCGTCAATCTTTTCTTCTATGACCACCTTTTGGCCACTGCATAGCCCCAAAAAGTTTAAGAGAGTATTAGCAAAGATTTTGCACAACAAAACAAAATTAAACTGCCTAATCTATCTGTTCACAAAAAGCAGTGGACCATCCTACAACTTACAACAGCTCTTATCTGATTGTAAACATTATATATTTCAAACTATATGGTATCTGCTGCCCAGACGAATTATATGTTCCTATCTCCTTTTTTCCTTCTTTGTTTTATTTCATCTTTTCCATTATTTTAGTTAGGCCTTATACATTTAAGCTTCTGAACATGATAGATCTGAAAATATCAACAACAAAAATAAGGAACGAGTACCTGTGAAGCCATGTTTTGCAATAAAGATCTTCTAAAACATTGAATCCTGGAAGAAACAAGATGCTTAAAATAAAAATGGATGTCAATACAATAGTAAAACAAAAATACATAATCAATCATAATTCATAGACTGGACATATATGGCTCTTATTTTTCACAATTAGCTCCATTTTTACAATGGCCAAGCAAAACCCAAATTTTACTACCAGTAGAGTTAACTACAAACAAATCAATTTGGTACATATTTTGGCCTGTAGTAGTTTGTTACTAAACAATATAGCAAAGAAGAAACTATTTAGTTTAAAAAATTGGCATTACAAAATTTTCTAAAAGAGAGAGAGAGAGGAGACATCTTGCCTTCCTTCAAGAAAATTTCAAAGAGGTCTTCAAATTTATTGAAAAAGGAAGCAAGTATCTGTTCTCTTGTTAGCTTGCTTGAATTGGGTCTCCTTTTCTGAAGCATCACATTTAAACATGTTGTTGGCTCGTGATTATCCACATTTAGCCCAACACCTAGATAAAAGCAAAAGAACGACTATACTTGTAATACCTATAACTATACCATGTGATAATACAATACTCACAAAAGAAACTTTTTTGTGCCTGTCTATCACTGTTTTTTTTTTTTTAAGAAAAACCGTAGTGTAGGCAGTCAACATGAATCATTAGTCTGCACCTGAAACTGATCATCTATGGACACAACTGTATGTGACTGCACAAGGTCATTTTTCCTGGAGTAACAGCCGCACAGACTGGCCTGACGTGCTGACACAACTTTGGGCCGCATGTGCCAGGATTTAAACCTGGTATTTCTTTTTTAACTAGTCAATTTAGGCTGCTTTCTTCAACAAGTGGGACAGCAAAAAAGTTTCAACAGAAAAAATCCACATTTCAAGTAACACGTGCTACATCAATACTTGTATGGAGTGGTTTCAGTATAGCAAATACCACCATGTCAAACAAGTAGGAAGCAGTACTTTCTCCGCTTCTTTTTCTTATCCTATATTCTTTTCTTTAAATTAATCCATGTTTTAATCACGATATTCAATTCAAAATGTATGTACCAGCAGAAACACTGAAAAACTTGGATTGATATGAGGAGGTACAGAGGATGCCTCCTACTTTAAGCCCTTCTAAGTACAGATCATTTGGCCATTTTATTCTTAGATCTAGTTGCGGTAAACCCTGAAAGAGAAAAATGTGATAAAGAGGAGAAAATTCAGCAGTAACAAATTTCCCAATACTTGGAAAATCTACAAAAATGTAGGGGTATCTAAAAAGAACAGATAATTGGGTTAAGTGGAAGGTAAATCAAAATTGCTAGCAGGGACTTCTGGTAACAGATAATTGGGTTAAATGGAAGGTAAATCAAAATTGCTAGCAGGGACTTCTGGTTTTAATTAAAAAGAATATAACAAAATTAAATTGAATGACTCTATTAACACAATGAAAAAACAACAGGGCAAAATTCCAAGTAAAGCCCAAATATATCAAAAGATTCCACAGAGATTATGTACGGTAAAACAAGAAATATAGGAAGCACCCAATACACCCAGGCAAAAAGCAAGAAAATCTGAAATACAGTTTCAGTTGTTAGAACAACAAAACAAATACTCCATCAAGTTCTCTCTTCATCAATATAAAAAAAGGAGGAAAGTTTTGTTGCTTCTATTATAAGGCAGGTTCCGCACTTTTTCCAGTGCCTGTTGGTGTACACTGTACATAAACAATAATAAAACCAATGAAGAATTCTGGCACTATTCTGTATTGAAAACTTAGGCACCTTTTCTTGGCATAAGTGTTTGATTGCCTCAGTAACTGCAAGAGAGACAACATACTGCAACAGAGGAAGCTTCCTTCCATCTTCCATTTGTAGTGTGAAAGAGAAGAGAAGGCAGCCCAAAGGCGAGTCCCAAACATTTTTTGACCGACCTTTGAAAAGAAAATTTCCGTGTTTTGAACAGGTCAAATGACCTACTTGTAAACATTGCTTTTGCTAACAAAAACACCTGGTAATCCACTATTTCATTGGAACACATCTACTCTTCGACCTGGACAACATTTGCTACTTGACACATTATTTTTCCAAATCCATTGAATATCAGGTCTATTCTCATTAAACAAAATCATTCTGCAGTCCTTAGAAAAACGAGACAATAATATTTCTGTTGGCTCCAAATGATGTATTAATGGGTCATTTAAGTTTATATTATCAAAATAAGAAAAAAAGTGTTTTTCTGTACATTGTAGGTTTTCAAACACCTAACTACATTTGTATTGCAATTTGCAAAGGCTATTGAACCTTGGCTGATTTTCAAAGTACCAATGGAAGTTATATCTGGAGAACATTCAATTGAGCTAACTATTAAAATTAAAAGAATATGTATGAGTTAAAACAAACCTCTTCCTTTGAACTGGACATCTGTAATGCACACCGTACCACATGGCAGCTCGTGAAAATTCCTACCAAATTAATCAAATTATAATAACACAAAAACCATAGACTAATTGCACACAGAAAACAGGAATAACATGTATTTTCCTACAATTAGTAGCAAGCCAATTTGAAATTAAAAAACAACAATATTTGCAAATTGTGACTTGGGTCTCTTTTATGTTCGGTTAGAGTTAGGTTTGTTTATGGTAACCTCAGATGGAATTTCCAGGTTCATTCTAGTACAAAAAATGATGCAACAAAAAGATGCAATTCTTACTTGGAAACAAGATCATGAGTAGAAGAAAGTCTCGGCGACCAGATAAGCAACCCCCCAAACTTACTCGCTACCAGGAAACCCATATACAACCCCACTTCAAACTTCATCTGATCGGTGGGCCCGACTTCAGAGTCCAGTAGCACCTTTACTTCCTTCTCCTCTTCAGACAGATTCAGAGCATCACTGGTCTCGAACTTCAGCTTGAGAGATTGTGCGAGCTTCAGCTCCTCGCTGGATTTGGCGGAGAGAACTAGCAGAGTGGGGCCCATGGCGCTGATGTGACTGTGACGCCGACGGAGATGAATCATTACGGCAACTGTTGCGGCGGCGGCGAAGGGGTGGATGCAAACGGGGAATGGCATGCGGTCCGATGGTAAACGTTGGAGCAGCTGGTACAGTGTTACAGTAATTTATGCCCATTTCTGCTATTACTCTCGTCAAAAGAAGGATCTCCATACCAAACCATCGGATTTAAAACACACGTCCCAGATCGCATCGTCCATGCTTGGTTAGTGAAACCCTTTCTAACAACCACGGTACCAGATGATCAACCGAAATTTTTACTAATATCCAAAGTAACTAAACAATTTCGCAATCTACGCACTCTGACGCCGAAGGATTCGAAAATATTCAAACCGGAAATTTAATTCGCAGTTCTGGAACCGGAAATTTAATCTCCAATTTAGCAGTTTTTCGCTATTTAATCAAAACCTCAGCCCCATTCCTCCATGTCTCACAACACAACTCCAGTCTCCATACCCCTTCTCCCTTTCTTTCGTCTCGTGTCTCTGTTTGTCTGATAGTTTTGTACTTCAGTTCAGGTATTTTTAATATTTTATTTAATATTTAATTTAGAAAATAATAACTTAGTTTAGGATATTTCTAAATGGTTTAGAATATGGACCGAATAATTTAAAAATTCCAAAATGATTTAGAATATTGACCGAATAATTTAGAAATTTCAAAATGGTTTAGAATATTGTTCGAAAAATTTAGACATTCCAAAATAGTTTAAAATAATTTAGAAATTTCAATTTGGTTTAGAATATTTTAGAAAATTCCAAATAGTTTAGGATAATTTAGGATTGTCCAAAATAGTTTAGAATAATTTAGAAAATTCCAAAATGGTTTTAGATTATTATTTGAATAATTTAGAAAATTCCAAAATGGTTTAGAATAATTTAGGAATGTCCAAAATAGTTTAGAATAATTTAGAAAATTCCAAAATGGTTTTAGAATAATTTAGAAATTTCCAAAATGGTTGAAAATATTGTTCGAATAATTTAAGAAATTCCAAAATGGTTTAGAATATTTTAGAAAATTCCACAATAGTTTAGAATATTATAGAAAATTCCAAACTAGTTTAGAATAATTTAAAAAATTCCAAAATGGTGTAGAATATTATTCGAATAATTTAGGAAATTCCAAAATGGTTTAGAATATTATTCGAATATTTTAGGAAATTCCACTAAATAACATTTTGAATATAGTGATCCCATTTTAAGGCTGAAGAGCCCATATATTACAAAACTATGTTGCATGGATACGGGTACGGGTATCGTATCGGATACGATACGGATACGGCGATATGACAATTTTCAAAAATAAAGGATACGATACGTTTATTATATATATTATTTTATATATTTTATATATTGTAATCATAACTTAAATCAAATTTGTATAAAAAATTAAAGCGTATCATAAGACTATAATATATCACAAGTGAAACTTGGTGTAGTGGTCAAAGATTTTGACCCTCACAGCAATGACCCGAGTTCGATTCCCGCTTCACGCAGAAAATATGCGCTGGTCCACGCGCGGCTCACGGGTGCGGCGCGGCTCACGGGTCCAGGCGTATCCAGGCGTGTCAACGGAGTATCGGAGACCGTATCAGCTGAGTAAGGATACGCCACATAGGCGGATACGCCAGCTGGCATATCGGATACGTATCGGTGCCGTATCGGGCGCGTATCGGTATCCGATACGTGTCCGATACCAATACTTGGCTTGTTTAGGCGTATCCGTGCAACGTAGTTACAAAGTATCTCAAAAGTAAACCCTGTATATCCTCTAAATCCCAAGGAAACCCTTAAACAAGCCAGTAGTTGGTCTCAGCACTCGACACTATGCTTCATTGACAGAAATCAATAGCTAGTGGCGCAACCATGCCAGAAAACTGGTACAGGGCTACAAGCTAATCATTTCCAATCTCAGCTCCACACATTTGCATCACACATTTGCATCACAGACCCTACTTAACCTGTTTATTAAACTCAATCTTTCTCTCATATGACCATTAAAACAAATTCTCTTATATAAGAACATTAGAATTGGAGCTTATTCACTGTGGGGTATTGTTGAATTGATCCAATATTTGCGGATAATCGCTGCTAAAATCAACACATCAATGACCTTCTCGGAGCAAGCTCTTGAGATCATACAAACACACTTCCGAAATTTTGCATATAAATGTATGCTAACAAAGTTCTAACATATAGTTTACAACATAACAAAGATATTGATGGGATGGTTAATGCATAAGAATTAAACTCCCCATTCATATGAAATATTGCAAAACACCTCTCAATTGTTTGTATGACTTTATTAAAATTGGTTCTAATAACGTTCCCTTTCCTCAAGTGCAGTATCTATCAATGCAAAAGTTATGCAATTGATGGTCTGATGCATACCTGAAGGATAATTATTTTGGTTAGTACGGTCACTCATTTTAGCTTGGTTAACGCCCAAATATTAATTACACTTCTATTGAATTAACAATAATTAAAAGTTAATGTCATTATGTACTTGAGCAATCAGGGCTTCATTTCAACAAACTACCCGCAGTTCGCAACATGACATTAACAATTCGAACTTGTACTGAAATCAAGTCCAAAAACCAAATTCATAGTTTGAATATTCACGGAAATCAAAATGAATCAATAGAAATTGGGAATCTGAAAAACCCATACTAGCTGAGGAGAAGAGGAATTTGCCCCAAAACCGATGAATCCATGATGAATTGGGCAAAAGCAAGAAAAGTGAGCAATGGCGAGTAGCGGTATGTTGATCGCTCAAACAGAAGCGACCATGGCGGAGGCGTTGGACAAGTAGTATCAGACGCAGGATCGCCGAGAAAAATTAAATAAAAAAACTTGCTAATCACGCATGACACGTGCTACTTACCTCAGCCGGCTCCTCAGAGAATGCACCCAAGTCCGTTGATTTAAACACTAAATTCTAGTAAAACTTTCTTCGTGGGATTATTCTGTTTAAGAGGAGGGCCGGAGGAGCTTTGGGCCAGAATGGGCCTTAATTGCGCAAGATGCAATTCTCAACAGTACAATTAAAAAAGGCCCGTTAAATTATTTGGAAAATAGTAAACTAATGGGCTAACCTGTGAGTTCAGGTGTAGTCCCTGATTCACAGCCCATCAATTCAATATTATTTAAGAAAATTTGGGATTTATATAAACAAATTTGCAGTACATTTTATTCTTTGGAGAATGCAGCGTATAACCCATCTGCCATCTATGATCTATCCAAAGTCCAAACACTTAAAATGACCTGAAAACTTAAACCAATTTCTTATTAGTCAAATTAATACCCCAAAATAAATCTGGGCAGTACTTTCAGTTTAGATTACTGATATATATTAACTTCTATATTCAAAAAAAAAAATTCGCAACTATTATTCCGTGTGCATATAAATCATTTCATCTAAAATGTACAGATCAGATTTACCAATATCTAATGAATTTGATTAAGAAATAAAATAAGAAAAAAAAAAACATTTGGTATCTCAGTCTCTTAATTATATCATATTTTTTTCTGGGCTGGCATGTAGAGAATCAATTTCACATGCTCCCAGTAGGCTTGTGCTTAGTTGGAGGCAAATAATTGGATTTTGTATGACAATGGAAAATGTTAACAATTTAATTTGAAACAACTATTATTGGTTGGACAAATATAATTTAACAATTGGATTTTGTATGATAATTTAATAAGTATCTTACCTGCCTTTGTTTTCTGATGGATACCTCAATTATCCACACAAATAGCTGATATTTTTATATTTAAGTGAATGGCCACTGCTTGTATTTTATATTTATAAAAAAAAAATTGAAATAAAAACTCTCATGAATTTCGGAAATAATTTTTTTTGGTTCAAACTCTTTTACAGAAATTAAGTATTCGTCTCTTCATAAAGATGAAACTCATCACCCTTTATAGACAAGTACATTTAGAAAGAACATATTTAAATTGATTTGTAATAATTAACCATTACTTTTTACTAAAACTGTTGTGTAACATAACAGCTACACAGGATATTTGCACTGTAGCTGGCGCTTTCATTTTAACTAAATATGATTTGTGGGTTATGTATGAATGATTAGGGACAAGATTTGGGGTCGCTTTTAGCCTTTGGATTTGGAGACAAGATTCGAGTGCCTTTTGTCCAACTTACACTTGAGAGAACATGCTAAGATGCTCCCTTTCTTAATATGATTTCATACTTCATAGGGTAAGGGTAGGCCTATTATTAGCCTAGACTATATATATTCAAAATTTCATATCAATCTTGATGTACCCATAATAATTCTATTTACATATTTAACAAACTATTTATTTACCTTTCTTAATCAAACACATGGTGGCAGGTTGCCTAACTTGATCAGACAGTTTGAAAGAAAATCAACATATATATGTGTGTGAAAATGGATTATCTCTCTTACCCGGGACTCGTCCTGCATAAATTTTGACTGTAAATTTGTGAGGAAAAGGTTTGAAATTAAAACAACACAAATTTACGAGCAAACAGAGAGGGATGAGATCCATGCAAAACTAGGCATTTTCAAATCGTAAAAAAATGCTTCTTTTGATCTACTGAAAAGAAAAAGAAAAATAAGAAAATAAGTTTTTTTGAAGGTTAAAAAATTATTTCCACTTTTTTTTTTCTTTTTTCAGAAGGAAAAAATAAGGAAAAAAATTATACAGAAACAATAGCAACCAACTAACAGGCATCTTTGCAGATAAAAGTGTTTTTTACCGAGTCATGACATATTTGTATAGATACTATCAAAATACTGAATGTTATATTAAGTGGCCCTTTTTAAAAAAAAAAAATGACGCTAAGATTCATAAACAAATTAAACCGTGTACTTATATATAGGCACAATAATTTGTATATTTATTTTGTAAGTAGTTAAGTACTAGTAGACAAACAGGTGCAATTTTGACAATTAACTCGATTATAAATTAAAAGGTTGTCATTATACTCTAATCGACAATACAACCTTTTTTAAATAATATTCATGTTAAGTTGATAAATTATTAGTATTTATTTAATAGATAATTAGGCATCGGTCAATAGATAAAAAATTTACATAGCGATTTTGAGATTGGTAGGTAGAGAAATTGTGGTGGAAAGATAAGTCTGTTGAATATTAATAAATTATCATATCATTTGGTTGAGAGAATTTTATTGGTGCGGGACATTAAGTTGTTAACAAGGGTCACATGTCTTTTCACGACTTAGCAAACAAAGCATTTCTCAATTATTCTGGGCTTCTAGTTCTAGCTACTGCACTTGGGCTGCGGTCCCACGTGGCTCCTTTTCATTGGCGGTTGATCTCTGTGCCTACTACATCTAATTAGGCCGAAAGCAAGAATGATTTTTAGGCTCGTTACGCAGATTAATAAAAAAAAAAATACTTATTTAAACAATCTTAACAACACTTTTTGAAATCATATAAAAATATAAAAAAATAGAAATTATTTATTTGACATTTTTTATAGATTAATTATGTATCATTTTTCATGCAATTTTATTATCGTTTAATACTCCACAAAACATCTTTGAATTTGACCTTCATTTGATGAACAACGAAATGTGCAACAAATTTCATCATTTTTTATTTATAACGTGTGTATCTAGATTAAATATATTCACTTGCACGCAATTCAAAATCATAAGTTATTTTATACGGTTGTTAATTATTTTTTTGAGATAAAATGGAGGTTTGGTCTTTCAATTATAAATATTCGTAAGAATTCTTCATTTTAATTTTAAAATTGTCAAATTAATAGTTTTCAATGGATCTCATTTATTAACAAATATTACTAAAATAGTGTTTTTCGAATAACAAATATATGGATCAGAGATATAATAACATTATTTTTACCCTATTTTTGAGAGATTAATAACTAAATGAGTGCAAGAAATAAAATGTTTAGACTTGCACACTAACTACATGTTTGGTAAGTACTTTAGCGGTGTTTTAAGTATCATTAAAATGTTGTAAGACACCTAAGGCCCTGTTCGGCAACACCCATTCCCATGAAAATATATAGGAAAAATGACTTTACAGATATATTTTCCTAACAAGTGTTCGTTAGTCCGGTTACAATTCCTATTTTCAATAACCTATGGGTTTTGTTCTCAATCTTTACCTCTTACTTGTGAGGAAAAAATAAATCATATCTCACCTCTGTTTTTTTTCCCAACATATGTTGCTCTGTGGAGAGCCTTGATTATTAAACAAAAAAAAAAGTATAGGGTCCAGATCTTTGTTTAAATTAAACAAAGCCCAATTTAAGTATTTGCTTAAATTAAACAAGAACATATTTCTAGTAATTTATTTCACTCATTTATATTTTATAAGAATCTGATATGTACAATTTTATTAATATGAATCAACAAATAATATTTATGCACTTAATATAGTTTGATGTTAGAATTAAATCTTCTACAAAAATAATTGTAATGGATAGTCAATTCACTTATTTATCACTTTGCACTTTACAGTGTGTTCAGTTCACTTTAATTGATATTACTTTGCATTGTACAGTCAATTCACTCATTTAAATTTTTTGAGAATTTGATATATACAATTATATTGATCATAATCAGTAATTAGTAACTTCAAATAGCATTTCAACAATACAATAATAATTGAACAAACACAAAACTAAAAATAATTAAACAAAACATAATTTAAAAATACAAGAAATTTTAATTGAACAAAACACAAGACAAATTTTTAAGTTAAGTTCATATTCTAACGTAAAACATAATCATTCCAATATCCTAACAATTTTCCCGTACATTTGCTGAACACCTATATTCTAGAATTTCTCATGAGTAAAATGACTTTGGTTTTGACAAATTGCTAATTCCTATTCCCATATTGAAAAATCTCACACCCATAAAATTTCCATGTTGCCGAACATGCCCTAATAGAAGTGCCTTTTTACACTGAAAACGAAAGTACCTTCAGGGAAACTTAAACCATTTCATAAAGTGAATTGAATTTTTGACACATTTTTTTCTAACAACTTCACTTTATATAAAAATAATTTTGTCCTTATATAAGAACAAAAGTACTTCACTACTACCCATATAACAATATTGAGGAATTGTTCAAGAATTTATTTGTTTTCAGCATATTTCTCTAGCTACTCTATACATGAATCAGACAAATACCGAAATTATTCATGTATTTTATAAATTATTTTATCTTATTCACATAATTTTATTTGCTTTATGTAAAAGCTAGAATTGTGTTCTACTTGTGTTCATGATAAGAAAATGAATTATATTTGAGTTAGATCTGTATATTATCCGAGTCATTATTTTAACTCTCGCTGAATTAGTCTCATATTCTTAATTTGTTACTATGCCACTATTATACACCAACCTTTTAAAGAATGGGGATCACTTGACAATTTATATCAAGTGACTTGAAATTTCTACGGTTCGAAATTAGCAATCTTTAATGCATCAAACGATACTTAAAGTCGGTAAAATTTAATTATTTTGGTGTCCATTTGTCCATTAACATACTTATAAATTTACTTTTTAATTTTTAATTTAATTTTACTTTTTTTAAGTTATTGTGAAGATTGTCAAAATAAGTATTGTCAAGTGATCCTCCTTTTTCTAAATATTTAGTATTTATTTGAAGAGCAGTCCGATTCTAAGAAACAACAAAGTCCAAATTGTATAAGAGGAGGGTTCAAATGCACCATTGTTTTTGTGCTCCAATATGCTTCACATTCTTTATTTTCATTTTCAAAGTCTGAACAGTCGATCTGAACCACTCAAAATGATCTTCATAATAAAATATGCTTGGATACCAAATTTTATATTTTTTAGAATTTTTTTACTATTTTTTAAGATAGGTACAAAATCACTTTTTTAAAGAGATTCTGGACAATCCGATAAAGTGATATTGTACCTATCAAAAAAAAAAAATAGTAAAAAAATTCTAAAAAATATAAAATTTGGTCTCCAAACATATTTTATTATGAAGATCATGTTAAACGGTTCGGATCGACTGTTCGGACTTTAAAAATAGAGATAAATAATGTGGAGCATATTGGAGCACAAAAATTATGGTGGATTTGAATCTTCCTCATTGTATAATGACAATTATGGATTTCATTTTTTTTTAAAGAAAAAGACAATTATGGATTTCAAATCGGTCAATTTTACTCAAAAGTCTAAATTGTATGATGACTTCAAATCGTTCCAAACACTGTCCCTGTCTTAACAAGTTACAATATATGGATGTATTTCATTTGTATGTTATTTTAGCGTGGGGAAATGAAAAACAAGCACTGTATTTTGAGAACATTATAATAATATCCTGCAATTAAATAAAGAAAATATCTTTTTGTATGAATTAATAATAAAGAAATTTCGATCCATAACTCCAAGAGCCGTGATTTTTATTTTTACCCAAAAAAAAATATATTTTAATATAAATAACCACGTTTTTAAAAGAATTTTATTTCTACCCAAACCGCAAATAATATTTGCGGTTTGAATTAACAATTCAAACCGCAAGGAATATATGCGGCTTGAATTATTAATTCAAACCGCAAATATTCCTAGCGGCTTGAATTAATAATTCAAGCCGCATATATTCCTTGCGGTTTGAATTGTTAATTCAAACCGCAAATATTATATGCGGCTTGAATCTCTTTTTTTTTTTTTAAATCTATAACTACGGGGGAGAGCTCCGTAGAAGAGAGAGAAAAAAGACAGGAAGAAGAGGAGAGGAAGAGGAGAGGAGAGGAGGAAGAGGAAGAGGAAGAGGAGAGGAGGTCTGAAGGAAGGAGGAGGAGACGGAGAAGTCTGTCAAGTCAGGTAATTTTTTTTTTACATACGTATTTACTGTTCACATATGTATTTACTGTTCAAATACGTATTCACTACTGTTCGCATACGTATTTACTGTTCACTACTGTTCACTACTGTTAATTACTGTTCACATACGTATTTACTGTTAATTACTGTTCATATACGACTATTCACAACTGTTCACAATTGAAATCAGTAAACTGACTAAATATTTGTCATTTATGAATGTAGTTTATTGGCCATGTCTATTGCAATTTCAATATATTTTGGAGGCAAGTTCATAACTGACCAGTATGGAGTACGTTACTCCAAACCTATAGCAAATATGTATTGGGTTGATGAAAATTTCTCATTTGAGCAGTTGCAATCGCTTATTTATGAAGCGAGCGGCTACAATAAGAATCGTTGCCAATTACAAATTCAGGCCCGAATGGTCCACGCAGGAAAGTATGTCAAAATCACATTGGGAGATAACGGGGCATTGAGAGGTCTAATAGCGCAGGTTTTGAGGTCTGGCGAATCATTATTGGAAGTTTTTGCACGCAGAATTCGCGAAGAGTCAGGGGCCGGAAGTTCAGGCCAAAATTCGGTTGCCCAACATTATCAAGAAGATAATGAACCACACACTCCTTTTATCGTAATGCCTGTACCAGAACCGGAACCAGAAATATACAATAATTCACCCCAATCTCCACCTTTTGTCCCACCACGAGTACAATCTCCACCTTTTATCCCACCTATATCCGTGTATGAAGGTCCTTCATCCTTACCTGGGCCTGAACCAAATCCTCACCCCAGACCGCCACCAGTACAGGAAGATCCAAACGAGTCGGAATTTGAATTTATGAACGAGGTACCGGAGGAGAATCTGCAAACTGGGGATGAATTGGGGGAAGGAGACTGTGACATTAATGATGAAGGAGATGAAGAAGATGAAGAAGATGAAGAAGAATACCCACAGCCCACTGTGAGGCAAAATAGAGAGAATATGCCGTTAAGTGGCCGTTCTGAGACTCACCATTTTGTAAACTTCAATGACACATCTGCTTTTCGAGAAGCAGATGTTTCTTACTATGGTCGTCGGGTTGAATACAAGAGTGAGCTCGCAAAAGGCCAATACTTCGTAAGTAAAAAGCAACTGACGAAAAAGATCAGAGAGTACCATGTTGACAAGAACAAGGAGACATATACGAAGAGAAGTGACACATCCCGGCTGAAAATTAGATGCAGCACTCCGGATTGTCGTTTCAAACTGAAGGCAAGAGCAACAAATGCTGGAGATACATGGATGATAACTGAGCAAGACACGCCTCACACATGCGAATCTGAGTACACCAGGACGGACCATGCACAACTCACGGCATCAATTATCGCAGATATCATCGAGAGCAGCATTAAGGAAGACCCCACTATGAGCATCCGGAGTGTGGCACACTGCGTGAGGATTAGGTTTGGCAGTATAACCCCGAAGTACAACAAACTTTGGAGAGGTCGTGAGATTGCAGTAGCCCGGCAATTTGGGAGTTGGGAAGAGTCGTACAATTTTATGAAACTATTGCTTATCGGGATATGTTACACGAATCCCGGCTCATGCTACCAATTTCTGACAAGTCCGAGCATCGATAAAAATACAGGACTGGTCAAACAAGGTGTTCAGGAATTCAGGGCCGTGGCATGGGCTTACGGACCATGCATTACCGCATTTGATTACTTAAGACCGGTGATCAGTATAGATGCAGCCTTCCTTTCTGGGCGGTATGAGGGCAGACTTTTGATGGCTTGCGCCTATGATGCCGATAACCAATTGCTGCCTCTAGCATTTGCAATTGTACATACGGAGAATGAAGAGAATTGGGGTTTTTTCTTACAATGGCTTAGGATTAATGTGATTCGTGTTAATAGATTCGTATGTGTTATATCGGACCAACACAAGGGTATCAAAGCTGCATTGAAACCTGAATACGGATGGGATAGGGATAATTTTGTGCACAGGTATTGTATCCAACATGTTGCAGATAACCTGGTCCAGGCGTGTGGGAAGGACAAATGGTACGGAACTAGGTTCAAACAAGGAGCCAGGAAGAAGAAGCCAAGAAGGCTGAAAGAGATGTTCGAAGATTTTTGCTCGGTATGTCTAATATTGTCTAATTTATATCATTTTTGTTTCTTTTAGATGCATTTTGTCTAATTTTGCTTTGTTCTATTGCAGCAAAATCCGACGTGTAATGCTTTTCTGAGGAGAGTGGGCAAAGTACGTCCTGATGATGTCATGGAGCCGTCAAATTTTGAAAAAAATTTCCAGACCTGTGATGGAGGGCACCGATTTGGTATCATGACAACAAACGGCTCTGAGTCCCTGAACGCTGTCTTCAAGGATAGCCGAATGTTGCCCGTGGCTGCACTTGTAGAGGAGACATTCGCCAAGTGCAATAGGTGGTTTGTTCAACGGCGACAGGCAGCGACAGGAGCAAAGCAATGCAGAACAGCCTTTTTCCAGACGGGTACATGTTAAGCTCGCCAAACGGTGGGAGAAAGCTACAAAAATGGATGTCATCCCATACTCGCACGGCGAAGGTAATTACCAAGTCACGGGCCCAAATGAATATGTTCCAGTAGTCCAAACGCAGGATGGAACTATGTCAATTATTCATAGAAGGTTCCAGTATATCGTGACATTCGGGCCAGAGAGAAAAGTGGAATGTACATGCAGAGGTATCCAATTAACTGGAATTCCGTGCGCTCATGTGTTAGCGGTTTGTCGTCATAGAAACTGGTCACCCGACCTATTTGTTGCCCACTGGTATAGGGTGGACTACCTTCTGAGTACTTGGAATGCACTATTTGTTCCTTATGGCAATCCTGAAGATTGGCCTACAACCACTACCCCTAAAATTGAGCCAAACAAAGATTGGATACGGCGTGGTAGGAGAAAACACATCCGTCAAGATATGACCATGGATGAAATGCAAGGTAGGCGACGGGGGCACCATCCTCGCCGTTCCACTTCTGACAGGCAGAGGCGAGGTATGTCACATTCAATCCTAATTATATTTCATTCTAATGTTGAATAGCTTACTAACTAACATATTTGGTATGCAGAGGCTTATAACGTAGCAAATGTAGCAGAGAATGAGCGAGTTATGGCAGAGGCAAGTGGATCGCAAGGGCCGAGGCGAAGCACAGCCAGAAGCCGTACAGCAGACCGTGAAAATGCAAATATGATGTTTAGGGAGGCAATGGGAGAAGTACTGGCAGGAGGGGAGGCGGTTGGAATGCAAGGGCCTTCAGGTACTACCCAGCGAAGAAGGAGCACAACTCAAGCAGGTAGGAGGAGCACATCTGGCGCAAGGCTATCCGGTACAGCACACCAGCAAGAAGAAGGAGTGCAACCAGCTAGAAGGAGCACATCTCAATTAGGAAGGAGGAGCACATCTGGTACAGCTAACGAAGCGCAAGCAGGACCGTCCGGTACAGCTAACCGGCAAGACGAAACAGTGCAACAAGCTAGAAGGAGCACATCATCATGGGGATCTGGTCTGCTCATGGGATTAAATTTTAGATGGAGTCGTAGGAATTAACTTTATTGAGATGAAGAATTTTTACTTTGAGGTTTGTATGAACTTTATTTGTATGTATTTTATTATGTTGCAGTTTTTTTTATTATTATTTTCCAAATAAATTGTAGACGATGAGGATGGACAGTAACAATCGAGGAAAGAGCGAGGAAAAGAAATGCAATTTGGGCTGCGGAAGGTTTAGAAAGGACTGTCCAAAATGTGTGCACATAGATGAATTTTTTAAACGAAATGACATATCTGATGATGATTTTGTAGAAAACCCCTGCGACTATGGATTGGGAAAAAAAAAGATGATGTACAGACGCCTAAGGCTAAGAGTAAGGCTAAGACTAAGGCTAGCACGTCGTCTGTTGTTACCGAGCCGTCATCGTCAACCTCGGACGATGAATTTGTTCCATGTACGTTCAAGACCGGTAAGACGAAATAGTATGTTGTTCAGTTCGTTTGAAATTTATATTAAGTTTGTATTTTATATTTTGGAAATTATGTTGTTCAGTTCGTTTGAACTTTTCGTATTGTATTTTATATTTATATTAAGACCGTATTTATACTTGTCGTATTGTTGTTCTTAATTTTATTATGTTGTTCTTAATTTCATTTTTGGATGTTATTTCTTTTTGTTGTATGACATAATAAATACTACCATAAAATAATAAAATATATAACATACCTCCAACCATACCATAATAAAACATAACGAAACTACACTACACTAAAAAATAAACTACAAAACTAAAGTAAAACATAATAAAATATAACATAGCACAACTAAACTAAAACTACCAAAAAAACCCTCTATCCATCGTACTGCGAAGGGGAGAATCGGTGAGGTGGTCTACCCCTGTTTTCTCTACTGAACTATGCGCTCATGCCAATCCTCCCACTGAGGTTGTCCTGCCTGCGCGACGCGAGCTGGTGTAATATGATCCTCGACCTCGGCCTCTATGCTCATCGTAAGTGTTGTATCCCATGGATCCGAGGCCACGTGGGTAGCTGGCGGTGGCGGGGGAGTATGGAATATGGATGCCACAAACTGGGACCCATACTCAGGCTGAGTCCGGCTACCAGAGGCCTCCCAATCGTGAGCCATCTCTGAATACGGCGGACGCGGTGGCGGGGAGGCGGCTGTATCCCACTGATCAGCTGGAAGAAAGTCTGCAAGGCTAAAAGTCAAGCTCTCATCCTGCACAGACTGGATCTCTGGAGACTCATGATGCTCATGCGGCTCAGGCTGTGTCGGCATGTATGCAGGACCCTGCAAGGATACCAAAAATTTAGTAAATTTTAACTATCTTTACTTACAATAAAAGAATAAATAAAATAAAGAATCACATACCGGGGGAAGAACTGGACGCCCGTGCTGGTCACGGTAGGCGTGCCAACCGGCCATGCGCAGTACCCAACGATGATAATCCCACTCTGGCTGCTCTGATGGCTCCGGTGGCATCTCACTGTTCAGAACAGGTGGCGCGTCAGGCTCGTCCGGTTGTACTGAGCGCCAATCAATATTCTCTCCGGCGTCTCGTAGCATGGTGACCAGCTTTGCCTCCTGGCCGTGGTCCGCAATGCATGGGGCAACCAAGTTCAACATCGCGTGCCCGACCGCTCTATAGCCACGTTTTCCAAGACAAATGATTGAACGCCCGGCACCTTTAAGCGCTAACAGCAGCTATAAAAAAAACGTTAGAAAAAAGAAATGTTATGATAAAAGGTTCATAACGCATAAAAATGTGTTGTTTTAGATGCATTACCTGGCGAGCACCTTTCCGGCCAGTAGGGGTATAACCGTCATCTTCGAATATCTGTGCGCGAAGAAATTCACCGTAATCTCCCTCTATATACACCGAAGCCATGCCGACCCGCATGTACCAAGCCTGATATCTCAATAGGGGATCTCCCTGGAACTGCATCGCATCAATCTCCGGCATCTGCCATAAGTTGGCACTCATATTGCCCGCCTTGATGTAGTACTCCGAGTGATGCTCACTCCAATCTCTATCCCAGTGATTACCGTGTCTTATACTGTAATTCATATGTTAGTTGCAATTTAAAGCCAAGAACTAATGTTAAGTACAAAAATGCTAAAAAGAACATAACTTACCCGTGTAGCCTCATGATCACAGATCTCGGGACGTCTGGATCTGCGGGGATGAGTAGAGGAAAATCAAACTGACGGAGCACCCGGTCTGGATAGTGGTGCTCCACTATCCAGAAGCACACCAGCGGTCCCTTGTAGAGCCACATCTTATGATCATCTGCTATAATCTGCGGCAGCCTCTCCTCAGTGTATAGCTCATGGTACGGAGTCCAGATCACCTGCGTCTCACCCAGACTCTGAATCTGAGATCGGACCAACCTGATACCTATTGGCTTTCCGTGAGGGTTGTCCTTGTACAAGTGATGTCCGTACCATTTCATGCCGAATGCCGGTCGATTTCCATTATCGGGCTCTCCCCATGGATTCTCGTTCGGCTGAGGTACCCCCACCGGTAGCCGTGACCACGACCAATGCTGCGAAGCAGTATTGGCCCGTAGATTTGCTTAGTTTTCCGCTATATTTTGAAGAATACTAGCCGTCAGGGACAAGTTAAATAATTAAAATAAGACAACAAGTGCATGACAAGGTAGGTAATTAAAATAAGACATAAATAGCATACTGACCTTGCAACCGTGGCACAAGTTGGAGTAGAGATGTGCTAGGACAGCCCCACCCAAGTTGTACCTGCCGCTCGACGGCTGAAGGTCTCGCAGCAGCTCTAGATACATCATCGGGATGGTATCACCATTTGAATCAGCAAACATGACAGAACCAAATAGGTCCATCACGAATCCCCGTGTGTATCTGTAATATCAAAATTATAGAGCAACTCATTTTTCCGCATGAAACAGAGTACAAAATAAATGTAATACAAATAGTTTGTATGAGTACCTCTGAATCTCGAGCTGAGTGGAATTACTACCTAGACCTCTCGCAAACATAGCTCGCAGCTTCGTCTTGTCCAGACAGTACTTGGACTTCCCCCCATTGCTGCGTATATTTGGCTCCGCTCCCAACAACTCTGCGAGCATGTAATTAATCGTGATGTCATCTGGATCTGTGGGGTCAGATATGCCACCAACGGGCACGCCCTGGATAGGCAGACCCCATAGAGCACTAACGTCCTGGAGAGTCACTGTCATCTCTCCAAAAGGTAAGTGGAACGTGTGCGTCTCGGGGCGCCATCGCTCCACTAGTCCTGCAATGAGGGACGCGTTAATGGACTTAGTCTCCGACTGTAGAATATCGACCAAATGTTGCACCCCCAAATTTTGCAGATACGACTCCATGAGCGAGTAGTACTGCATGTCAGAATACCGACTCCTGGCATTTATAATTGCCTCACTCTGTGTTCAAAAAAGTAAACAACATGAAAACCTAAAAATACAAAAATTCAACAAAATACAAACTTAAAAAAAAAAAAAAGTAATCAAGTACCTCTTTAGATGCCTCTGAGACTCGGTGCTCATCGTGAGGCATCCATAATAAAGGACTGAAATGATCCTTGCTGTCAGTGGGAATGGGCTCATCAACCGGGTCGGCTGCGGGTGGTCTCCTAGGCCGTCCCCTAGCCATCCTACGTTAAAAAAAATTCATGCCTATAGTCAACCAAAATAAAGAATATATAAAGCTATATATCAAGCAATTTCCATCAAATTATTTTGCAAATGATCCCTGCCAGTTCAACATTCTGGTTATCATACTTAATTAATTAATTAACTAGGGTTCGAATCTAATTATTAATTTACTTACTTAAATCATTTGTTATATTTTAATTTGGAGATAAATTGCTTATCTACTTAAAATATACTCTACGTAATTTAAATTGTTATTATTTGATCCCAAACTATTTACGTGTAATATAAAGGTGTTTCTTAATTAATTTAGCTACACGTAATTTAAATCCCAAGTACTTAACTTAATAAATGTTAGGCCTTTAATTATACTATTTCTAAAGTCGTACGAATTTATCTTAATAATTTGCACAAGTTGATTAATTTAAAACTACAAAATAATACGTGATTATCTAATTATCCTATTAACTAAACTTTTGCAATCGTAATGATTCGAAATATTAATATGTTGTTAATTAATTGTCCTTTATTAATTAACAACATATTTTAATTGGAAGTCATTTTCTTTAATTAAAATTTCTACTTACTTTATAATTTCTAATTACTAAATTTAAAACATCTAATTACTTAACTAATTATTTTAAAAACCTAACTACTTAAGTTATTATTTAATTAAAATTCTAATTAATTTACCAAGTCATGGCCAATATACAATTCGGCCGAAGCCCAATTATTCAAA
Organism: Carex parvula; assembly: GCA_025461045.1. Lineage (NCBI taxonomy): Eukaryota > Viridiplantae > Streptophyta > Magnoliopsida > Poales > Cyperaceae > Carex > Carex parvula. Next base: position 384,155 of record JAJGRW010000457.1, on the reverse strand, counting down.
AATCACCAATTTGCATTTTAGTCCCTTATTCTTTTTAATTTACACAAGGGCCTAATTTTTATACAAAAGCCCTCAAACAATTTACAAATATCACGATAAGGTCCCTGTCATTTCAAAGTCAGTACCAGGGTCCCAGTACCGGTCGGTACCAGGGGTAAGGAAACAAGGAATGCACCAAGGAATGGTCCCAGTACCTGTCCTTAACGGGTCGGGTAATTTGCCTCAAAGGAAAACGGAAAAGAGGCGGAGAGGCGGAGGCGAAGCAGCACCGGAATGCACCACCGAATCTTCTCTTTTTTCCTTTTTTATTTGGATCTGGCGGAGAGGCGGAGGCGATCTGGCGGAGAGGCGAAGCAGACAGAGAGAGGACGAAGCAGACAGAGACGAAGGGGTCGCGTGTCGCGCGGGATATAGGGTTTCAAGCCGCAAAGAATATTTGCGGTTTGAATTAACAATTCAAGCCGCAAATAATATTTGCGGTTTGAATTAACAATTCAAGCCGCAAATATTCTTTGCAGTTTGAATTGTTAATTCAAACCGCAAATATTATTTGCGGTTTGGGTAGAAATAAAATTCTTTTAAAAATGTGGTTATTTATATTAAAATATATTTTTTTTTGGGTAAAAATAAAAATCACGGCTCCAAGAGAAGACATAAAAAACACCGATATTTTTATTAATACCCCAAAAAAAAACAAATTATCAAATCTGCCCCCACCCCAAACTTATTTTTAAATCTGCCCCCACCCCAAACTGGTCCACTCAGAACCTGACCGCCCAGCAGGCGGGCGGTCCACTACCCTTACCTGACCGCCTAGCAGCTGGGCGGTCCGCTATAAAACCCCTATAAAAGAGGTTTTCTCTCTCCTGATGAGCACAGTATTCATTCCCCCATTCCAACAAATTTTCAGAACCGAATGAGAGAAAGAGAGGCAATTTTGAGGCGATTTTGAGGTATGGACAGTAACAAACGAGGTAAGAAAGCGAGCAACCGAGATCGTGGCATAGCGAGAGGAGGGTCAATTAGTGATCGAGGTAAAAATGAGGAAAAAAAGTACAAGTGTCAAATATGTCGTGATTTTTTTAATTGTGAGACATGTAAGCTGGAGGAATGGAGGAGACGACATGTTCAGTATGAAATTTCAGACAATGACTTTGTGGAAAATCCCTACGGCTTTGGTTTAAAAAAGAAGAAAGTTGATCCAGAGCCTCCAGCATCGGACGATAAGTTTGTTCCGTGTACTGGTAAGGCTACCACTTCGTCTGCTGTGACTGATCCAGATCAGGCAAACTCTGATGATGACTTCGTGCCATGCACTTTCAAGGCTCGTTGTAAGAAGTAGATTTTTTAGAAATTTATGTTGTAGAATTTTTAGAAATTTATGTCGTAGACTTTATTTCATTAGTTTTGTGTTTGATTATATTTTATGTTATTAGTTTTTGTATACGTAATTAAGTAATAAAAATAACAAAAATGAAGCATATAAAATAATCGAGGCAAATAAAATATTGCATAGTTCACAAACTACCAATTAGACTAGTTCACAATATACATCTAAAATAGTTCATAACATAATTTAACAAAACTTGGTAATCAGCGACGACGGCCGAACAAACTCAAAATACGACGTCTGGGTCTGAGTGCAGCTGGTTGTGCAGCACTACCGGATGTCTCTCCATGGCTACTACCGGTTCCTGGGCTTTCATGAGTGCGGTGGCTACTACCGGTTCCTGAGCTCAAAATCTAGCATTTTCTCTTTCGTTGGCTTCGTTAATGGCATCTGCATTGCATTCCAGTTGAAATAAAATCAAAATAAAATATAAGTAAACAAATAAAATATAAGTAAATAACTAAAATATAAGTAAATAAATAAAATCAACCGAACCTGCTCTCTGCCTGTCAGTTGTTGAACGGCGAGCCTGATGTCCCATTCGCCTACCTTCCATCTCGTCCATGGTCATTACTTGACGCTTGTGGGGTCTTCTTCCTTTTCTGATCCACCCGCTTGCGGGACAGACTCTATCACCAACATAGGGCGGCCACTGATACTGGTTGGGATAAGGATGGAAAGATGCACCCCAAGTACTCGCAAGGTAATCGGTACGGTACATGTCTGCGACATAATCATCCTCAGAGAAGTTTCTCTCTCGGCACACCGCCATAACATGAGAACAAGGTATGTGAGCCAACTGGATTCCTTGGCAAGTGCATGTTACAGTATTGTCAGGTGCAAAAATAACAACATACTTGAACATCCTTTTCACAAACTCCATAGTCCCATCCGGTCTACGGCCGGTTGGAGCAAACTCATCTGGACAGTGCACTTCGAATTCTAATTGGTTATCCCTGTACGGGACAACTCTCATAGCTGCACCTTTCTCCCTATGTTTCCTTAGTTTTCCCCTCCACCATTGTTGAAAACATTTGATTCCTGGACAGTAATTCAGAAAATATAAGTCAACAAATAAGAATATACATACCTTGTCAAAATCTCTGAATAAAAATATACATACCTAGACAGTAATTCGAGGGCTTTAACACGCCGTGCAACAAACCATGCATTTAACTTGTAGAAGGTGTCCTCCACAATTGCTGTCACGGGCAACTGCCGGCTCTGCTTGAAAACAGCATTCAAGGACTCAGACCCATTTGTGGTCATAATTCTCCATCGGAAACCACTATCACGGGCTTGCAATATCTTCTCATATGCGGGTGGCTCAGCAAGATCGGTGGGATTATTTTTTCCCACCTTGAGTAAGTACAAATTTGCCTTTGGACAGTACTGCAAAAAAAAAAAAATTCATTGGTGTAGAAAATTTAAGTAAATAATTCAGAAAATATAAGTCAACAAATAAAAATATACATACCTTGGCAAAATCTTTGAACATCTCTTCCTCCCTTCTCGGCTTCTTCTTCTTGCAACCAATTCTGAATGTATCTGCAACCCATTTTTCAGATCCGCAGTTCTTGTGTAGGTTGTCTGTAACATGTTGCATACACAGCCTGTGCACACAATCGCCGTTCGCTGTCGACCACTCGAAATCTGGGTGATCAAAAATATATTTTATTCCTTTGTGCTGGTCTGATATGACACAAAAGAACCGGTCGCCAACCACTTGTCTTCTTACGAACCTCATGAAAAATCCCCAGTTTTCCCGTTCCTCCTTCTCAACAATTGCAAAGGCCAAAGGCAACAACTAGTTTTCAGCATCATATGCACATGCGATCAGCAGTCTCCGGTCGTAACGGCCAGACAGGAAGCATGCATCCACACTGATGACCGGTCTAATGTATGGCACAGCTTGAATACATGGACCGAACGCCCATGCTATGGCCTTGAATTGCACCGCGTTGTCGACATCCCGTACGCCTATATTCCAACATTCAAAGACAGTGCCGGGATTTGTACTTGCTATGGCCTGCAGCAATGGTGCAAGCAAATTGTATGAACCATGCCAGCTACCGAACATTCGGCAAATCGCAAGTTCACGCCCTCTCCACAGCCTGTTGTATTTTGGGACGACATGCTTGTAAACGCGTCTGACATGTCTAGCGACCTCCTTAAGGCTCATCGATGGGTCCTCCTTAACGTCATTCTCAATTACATCGGCAATAAGTGAAGCCGTAAGATTTGCATGGTCTTTCCTTAATGATGCAGCCTTGCATGTGTGAGGTGGTTCACACTTCTTAATAATCCATGCCTCGCCCTTACCCATAGGGGTTGCATATAGACGGAAGTGGCAATGCACTTCGTCGGCACAAACAATTACTAACCTTCTTCGGTCCCTTTTTTCAATTCTGCACTCCCAGTTGCCGTGAACATGGACCTCATATATTTTCTTCACAAGTTCATCTATGTTGGTGTAAACCTGCTGCGGAGCAAGCTCTTGACTGTACCTGACACGCGGCCCAAAAAATGAGATGTCTGCCTCTTCAAAAGCAGTGGTATCGTTGAATGTGGGGCACAGATGCCTATCTGTCCGACCTCTAATCGGAAATCTGTCTTCCTTAGGTAAATAATCTCCATCACCTTCTGACAGGTGATCAGAATCCCAATCCCCTTCCCATTCGTCACCTGTTTCCAAATTTCCTTGTGGTACGACATCGAGCTCAGCATCAAGGTCAAGGTCTCTCCGGATAGCAACGGGTGACACTATAGGTATTGATGGTGGTACAGATGGATATCTGGGTTGGATTGGGGTTTCAGGAGGAAGTAGTGGTGGTGGTAGATCGATGGTAAAATCAGGTACATAATTCTCATAAACGGGTGATACGGGCGGTTCATAACTCGAGTGGCGGGGGTTGTCATACCTCGAGTGCTCATGACCCGAGTTGTCATAACCCGAGTGCTCATAACTCGAGCTGTCCTAAGTCGAGTGACGCGGGTTGTCATAACCCAAGTGATCATAACCACTATTTTCCCTAGATGTTCCAACCCCGGGTTCACGCTGAACTCTCCTGGAATATAAGTCCATTACCATTACCCCCTGTGACTCAAAAGTGTTGTAAATACTCCTCCATAACGACTCATCTGTTATTGGATACATGGTATAGTAAGGTCTACCACCACTTACTGTGTTAATCCGAGTAGCTAAATCTATATCACACCGGTTGGGGTTCACACCAATTTTTTCATACACTATTCCTTTCAGTTCAACAAATGAGATATTTTCATTTACCTCGAAGCCGTAGGTTGCTTCCTTAGTGTACTGCGCTCCCTCCGCACCCCGGGTAAACTTCCCGCCCACATACAGTGCAACCAACATATTTCCGTTCTGGAATTACTGTTCTAGATAACTGTGCTGAAATTACTGTGCTCGCATTACTGTGCTGGAATTACTGTTCACCATCGTCTCAAAATCGCCTCTCTTTCTCTCATTCGGTTCTGAAAATTTGTTGGAATGGAGGAATGAATACTGTGCTCATCAGGAGAGAGAAAAACCCCTTTTATAGGGATTTTATAGTGGACCGCCCAGCTGCTGGGCGGTCAGATAAGGGTAGTGGACCGCCCGCCTGCTGGACGGTCAGGTCCGGAAAGTGGACCGCCCAGCTGACGGGCGGTTGGGGTAGATTTAAAAATAAGTTTAGGGTGGGGGCAGATTTGATAATTTGTTTTTTTTTTTTGGGTATTAATAAAAATATCGGTAAAAATCAGATATACTTTAAAAAAAATCCTGTACGGACATAAAAGTATATGTCAGAGACCATCTTTCTTTAATGCCCATTTGAAATTTATATGGGAAGAATGACTGTTTTGGAATCTTTTGATTTTTCAATAGAATGGAGCCAGGAGGAACAATTGAGTCTGAACAATGCGCAAGTTTCTCATGGATCTGCTTCTCCATGATATAAATTCCTGTGTTTTGGAGGGTATGCATGCATTATTTTACCTGCTAGGGATGCACTAGGTATTTCCAGAATTTTATAAGCATGTCAGTTTATTTGACTTAATTTTTACCAGTATTATATGTACTCCTTACCAGCCACTGCTAAGTTCTAAAAAAAAAAAAAGAAATTACCAGTATCAGGTTATCACTGGCACTATCTCATCCCCAAAAACTTCACTGAGACTGTGATAAGTAAATTTTTTATCTGTATCTCTTCATAGAATATAATTTACAATTTGAAGTTATTTTATATATAGAGAGTTGTGGATGATACATTCTGGCAGAAAAAATTGAAATTACCAATTTTTTTCTTTTTGATTTTTTTTTTTTTGGAAAATTAGAAGTCAAGCTAGCCTTAATTTCCGAAATAAAGAGATATTATCTCTAGCAACTAGATTAAAAATTAATGATTGCCTATTCACAGCGCAACCTCTAATTCCTTGGTTGACTAAATTTTTCAACAAGGACTATAATTAAAGTTGGTTTGATTGGTTAATGATTATTTTATTTGTCGTCTCATGAATAGAAGCCCTGTTTTAACAAACTTTTTTCTGGTTTTAAGGACCACTGATCAACTGACAAGTATAAGCGCATTTATGAAATTATGATACAGCATACAGGTCTAATCATAATTCCAATTATCATATGATCATATCGATATAATTTAACTACCTGTGTACATAGAATATCTGTAGTGGTCCTAAAATAGTATATCATTTGTTTCTATATTCATCAATTTATACCTAACTGTGTTATTAAAAAGAAAATCCAAGTCACGGGAAAATCTAATTTTATTGATTCCGATCCCATAGCGTTGGGGGCTATGTTGTACGGATACGTCAATTTAGTCAACGTATCGGTATCGGACACGTATCGGATATCAATAGCAGTCCGATACGGCACCGATACGTATCTGATACGCCAGCTGGCGTATCTGCCTATGTGGCGTATTCTTACTCGATCGAAACGGTCGCCAATACTCCGTTGAAACAGCTGGATACGTGTGGATACGCCTGCGAACCGCGCCCGCACCAGTGAGCCGCGCGTGAACCAGCGCATTTTTTCTACTTTAAGCACGAATCGAACTGGGAAGTCCTATGAGGATCAAAACCTTTGACCACTACACCAAAGTTTATTTGTGGTATATTCTAAGTAACTATAACATTTAATATATTCTTATGTTATGTCTTTAATTTTTTATACAAATTTGATTTAAGTTATGATTATCTAAATACAATATATAAAATAATAAAAAATAATATATATAATAAACGCATCGTATCCTAAATTTTTTAAGGTTGTCTTATCGTCGTATCCGTATTGTATCCGATACGATACCCGTAGCCGTATACATGCAGCATAGGTTGGGGGTGATTACTGATGAGATATAATTGAAAGAAAATAATGAGAAAAATATTTCAAAGAAGATCCATTGCGGGTCCCAGGATAATTACAGTCCGAATCCACGTGAGACAAAGATCCGCAAAATCTGTGTAAAAACCTAAAAATAATTGGCATCTGGTCGCACGTGTTTCAACTTTGACCGGTTTAAGGGAACTTGACAAGCATTTACGAGACGAAAAAAATATCTTTCAGTTTAAACTTAAAACCAAGTGATTTTCCTAATAATTTTTTTTTAACAAAATATCATAATAGAATCAACTTCATTTTAATCCTTCCCTTCCCTTCTTTTTTTCTTCCCATGACGAACTCAATTTTTTTTTACATATATTTGTAATTTTCTGTTTATTAAAAATAAAAAAACAACAACCTTTAATATTAATAACTCATAAAACTTAGCTTCACATTTAGAAATTATATATGAAGTATTAAATTTACAAAATACAATGTCATACGGACGATTCTTGAAAAACTTCTAACGCAAATTAGAAAATTATTACCACCAAAAATTTCAATTTTCAGTAATTGCCTGATGTTTCCAGTTTGATATGTCAAATTGTCTTACCATGTATTTTGACCAAAATAAAAGGTAACTTTTAGAATGTTATGGTAGTGTGTAATTGGAAAGTCAAATTTAATAGAACAAAACACGAGAAATTGGAAATAAAAAGTACGAATATCAAGAAATTTACATTTTACAAAATGTCGTATAATATTGCTTGAGTTCTCGAAAAATGACTATTATGTCCGTAATATGATAAAAATATATAATTGATATACAAACTTCCGATTTGTAACTTGTGAAAATAAATAATTCCGTGTATTCAAAAGGAGGAGGGTTTAAGTGCCTTCATTTGAAATTTGTATTCTCCCAAGTACCTGACTGAAACAAATGGCCCAGATTTACTCTCAGCCAGTGACTACTCGGGATAGCGCATGTCGCAGGGGCAGTATTATTTGTGCTTTGAGATTCGTGTCAATTTAAACATATGGGCTAAGAGTAAATCTGGGCCGTCTGTTTCAATCAGGTTCAGTCTAGTACCTGGGAGGATGCGAATTCCTTCATTTGTGCCACCATTGTGCCTTCGGGTTTTAATTTTCTAATAACAATTTTTTTAAAAGTTATATGTCAAAATAAGACCATTAGACGTGATCTATATTATTTTCCACATGCACATAAAAAATTTATCACTTTTCAATTTTGTTTTTATATAAGTCAATAAGTTGAAAAATCAACGTCCAAAATTTATCCATATCAATGTATTTTTTCAAGCTCTTGATACCTATCAAAACAAAGTCAAAATGTCATAATTTTTAATATGTACATGGAGAAAATGATATTGATCAAATCTAACGTTTTATTTTGATATTTGAGTTTACAATTTTTAGTTATTAATATTAAAAAACCAGAGGCACGATGGAGGTACAAAAAATAGAGGCATTTGAACCCTCCTCATTCAAAATAGTATATTACTATATTTTGAAAGAGGAGGGTTCCAATGCCTCCATTTTTCATGTCTCCACCATGCCTCCATTTTTCAAAACTTTAATAACTCAAAATTTAAAATTTAAAAGTCAAAATAAAACCGTTGGATATGATCTACATCATTTTATCTATGTGCTCATAAAAAATTATCACATTTTGATTTTGTTTTTATGTGAATCAATAAGTTGAAAAATCAACGTCTAGAAATTATCCACATTAGTACGTTTTTTACAAGTTCTTGATGACAACCAAAACAAAATTGAAATGTCATAATTTTTTACACGTGCATAGATAAAATGATATAGATCATATCCAACGGTTTTATTTTGACTTTTAAGTTTTAAATTTTGAGTTATTAAAGTTTTAAAAAATGGAGGCATGGTGGAGGCATGAAAAATTGAGGCATTTGAACCCTCCTCATTTTGAAATTAGTAATTTATTTGAGAAATATAATTTAACTAAAAGAACGAAAAGATAGAAATTTATTCTGTTTATAATTCAATCAATATTATATCTATTTATAATATTTAGAGTTCCTATTATGGTATTTCGAAGTTCTAGATATTCATACTTGTAAATTTGAATTTTTAATTAACTATTTCCCTTAAACTAATTTAAAAATTGAGTACTTTTTAAAATTCAAAGACAATTTGACTATCTAAAATTTGAAAGTTGAAATAATTACAAAATATTGAAAATGCGAGAGTGCAAATTTAATATTTTTACAAGTTTTGCTCTTCGGTTTGTTGTGTTATTTAGCACAGTTGTAATAATAATTAATATGAATCATTTTTATGTGTGCGAAACATGTAGATGATATCAATTAGCTAAAAATTAGCCTCTATAGGACTTCATTAAAGAGATCCAGCTAACTCAAAAATTATTTATTTTAAAATGGACGACTCAGAATAATTCTGATAACGTATTATCTTTATATGTCCGATTTATTAACAGGATGTCAGATTTTTAATTTTTATTTCTTTTCTCATCAAACCATTCAATTTTTTCATTTATAAATTTTAAGAAAATCAACGGTTGGATAAGAAAAAACAGGTTCTGCACATATTTCATTCCACAAAGAGGTCAATTTGGGTCCGATGTCCATCGAACTCAAAGTGAATTCGATGGGTTCGATGACCGTCCGATCTGCTTTAAGATCAGCACCCGCAATTTTCACGTCTGCTTTAAAATTCATGCGCACGAATCTTAAAGCATATTGGACGGTTCTGAAACCCATCAGATCCAAATTTGAATCCGATGGGTATCGGACCCAACCTGCTCTCTTCCACAACCTTATGAGATACTCCAGTCGGTATAATTATTTTTACATAGGATCGATTTGGAAACTCAAATTTAAAAGCTTTGACACACTTAAAAAACTAGAGCACCGTTAAACAACCAATTCACTGTGTATATATATAAATAGGTACAAAAGCAAGGGTGTTGGTACAAAACAAGCGAACACTTTAATTTAATCGTGGTAAAAAGGTTTGCGGATGAGGTAGAGAACAGTGAAGCGTGTGACACGTGGCAAATGGAGAGTGATTCTCCTCCCACCATGTCCATGACCTATCACATCATGTCAAATCAAAACTTTCAAATAAGAAAAACTTTTTTTGGCTTTTATCAGAAATTTTAAAGCACACAGATTTCGATGAAAGTGGGGGTGTTTTCTGATGGAGATCTTCTGATCTGCTCAGACTCAGAGTTATCTGTCTGTTGACTCACTCTCTCCCGTTCTATCACCTCAGGATTTTCTCTGGCCACACCGGATCAAAAGTTGCTCTTCTTCCTCATATTTTACAATTGTAGTGTTATTATGAAATTGAATCTACGGTATTTAAGTCAGAGTGAGTCTATGGTACTATGCATAGCACGAATTAGTTCGTACTACAGGATTATATTTTTATTTTGAAAATTTTAATGGTCGATCTGAACCGTTCAATGTGATACTCACATGAATATGTACTTGCAGACTAAATTTTATATTTTTTTAAATTTTTTTACTATATTTTAAGATAAGTAAAAAATCACTTGATCTGAAAATTTTGGACCATCTAAAAACAGTGATTTTCTACTTATTTAAAAATATAGTAAAAAATTTCTAAAAAATAGAAAATTTAGTCCACAAGTATATTCTCATATGAAAATCATATTGAATGGTTCAGATCAACCGTTAGAATTTTGAAAACAAAAATACTGATCCGTAGTACAGACCAATCTGTGCTATGCATAGTACCATAGACTCACTCTTTAATTTAGGCGAAAATAGAAAAATGGTAGAAGGAATATGAATAAATATATTATATTACAACGTGACATAATCAAATATTTGCACAGAAAATCAGCACCCGTTAATTAGATTCTTCATTGCGAGGTGCCCATACGGGGACAATAATTTGTGAAGGCCATAAAACCCAATCAAATAAAATATTAAAATATTTTCCTGAAAATTTCAGGTTTTTCAGTGGACACGGAAGCTAGTTCAGTTCAGCTGTGGTGTTACTAAAAGTGGGAGTAAAATCACAAGTCTTTTCACTTTAATTTCTCGCGCAGTTTTATCCCCGATTTAGCAAACTGCATGTCAGATAAAAACACACTTGTGTTCTCTTTCTCATCAATTTAATTCTTCAAACTTTTTAATTGAATTGAATGCATTGTATACATGAATTCACGGTCCTTTCGCTGCCGGAGCTGTTTCTGGATATGTTAATCAAAGGCCACATGCTGGATTTTCGTATGGAAAAAAATAATAGTGATTTGGATCTAAATAGTTTATTCAGTTTAAATTTATTATAATTGGATACTAGATAAAAATAATTTTTAAAATTTTAATTTTTAATTCTCTAACTTTTAATTTTAATTACCAATCATAATAAAAAAAAATATCCTAATTTAACTTTAAATTTAACCATAGTTATAAATTAAAATTTCAGAGGAGACAAATAAAATTTCAAAGAAGACAATATTGATTCGGACCTATAGATCTTCATAAAAATTCAAAATTCAGAGGAGGGCAATGGCCTCCCTTACTGGATCTACCCCTGTCAGTATCAAGTATCAACTACGTGCATTGCCTAATCTGGATTGTTGGATTTGAAAATAACTGAAAGAGTCAGGATCCATTACAGTGAATTAGTTTAATAATTTTGATAATCACAAGAATAAATTGTTTTGGACCATAAAAAAATATTGGTTTTGTACCTATGAAAAAATAGTAAATAAATTCTAAAAAATATAAAATTTGATCTTCAAGTATATTTTAATATAGATATTATGTTGAACGGTTCATATCACTTGTTTTAATTTCGAAATCATAAATAAGTATGTGGAGCATGAATTGCATCAAAACAATGAATCATTTTAATCCTACTCTATTAATATTACAAAAAACCCAAGTTATGTTTTAAATTTTCTTTTGAAGTTGGTTGTTAATAATTTCTTCAGTAGTTGACTCTTACAAGTAATTCTTGATCAATTATGGCATCTAAGAGCATCTATATCTCTGGTATTATTAGAGTTTATATCTGATGTGGCAGTTTATAATCATGTTTCAGAGATGTGGGAGAGTTTCTTATTTGGAAACTATGTAGTAAAGTTTTTTATTAAGAAACTGTTTATAAACTCTATGTTGCTCAAATGATTGACTCAAATTATTTATCATTTTTAATTTGTTGCTGACGTGGCTTAATAGAAACTCTAAAATTAATTCAAAAATATTAGAGTTAGAAATTTTAGAGACTATAATTTCTAAAAAGTGGTTAACGTTATTTAGAAACTCATTTGAGTTGCTGGATGTAGATGCTCTAAGTGCTTCATAAACTGCGATGATATTAATTAATCGACATTTGCGTTGCAGTCCTTCCGATATTCATAAATTCCAAATATCTCATGTGTTTTTCTGTAACGGTTAATAATGGCTCTCTTGTTTTTCCCAGAGACGAAAAGTGTGCTCGTTATTTGAAAATTCTAACACCCAAGTTGTAGAACTAACCTTTCTCGGTTTACTTAGTTTTGGTTTAATCATAATTCTTTTTAATTATAGGGTCTTGTAAATTCCAGCAGTTTTTCAGATTTTTTTCTTACAGTCAAACTTATGCCTCTCCGAAGAGAGACAGAGCTAGTGCTACTGCACTAAATATGTGGTTCTCAATTAATTCATAATTAATTAGTATGTAAAAATGATTTGCTTAATAGAGAAAAGAAAAGTCTATTTTTACAATATGATAAATTATTACACTCGGTTAAAATGATATCTTAGGACATTTTTTCGTAGTTAACTGTGTTACCGCTCATCTCAAATAAACTCTTCTTTCACTTAACCATTAATTGTGCTACTTAAGACGCTAATGTGTGCCTTAATTTATTTTCATTTCTCCCAAATAAAATTCGATAATGTGTCGAATTCCTTTATCGGTTTCTTTCCGTTCCTTGCTCTCTTCTTTGGTTAAGGTGCACATTTCCGTGAGTATATAATCATGAGATTACTATGGATGCACTCTCGGATAGATTTTTACTGCATCATGAAATCTAGATAAAATGTTGCGTTATATGCAAATAGGAACGAATGAAATCTAGATAAAATGTTGCGTTATATGCAAATAGAAACGAAAGTTTCATGCATGTGTGATTGTTCATTTAAAAATCTTCTTTTTACAAAATTTCCATAATATTACTCAATTTCCTCACATTCAAGCTTTCGGATAAAACTTTGTTCTAGAAGAGCTAAAGAGAGAGGTCCAAGGATATGTAAACTGTTGGGAGAAATGAGGTAAATAAATCACAGATAAATGGAGAAATAGAGAATCACGCAAGATATCAAACAGTAAACAAGCGAGCACAAGAAATAAGAGAAGACACAGATTTACGTGAAAACTCTTTCAGAAGAAAACCAGACACGGCACAAATTCACTAGATCAAAGAGTCTTATAAGTACAAAACATGATCAAGCTCAATAGCACTCTCTCACACACTCTCTTAGTGAAGATAGAGATTATCAAGCTCAATAGTACTCTCTCACACACTCTCTTAGTGAAGATGCAACAGAGAGACTGAGAGCAAAATCCTAGAAAATCATAGTGGAGACAGAGAGCAGCGGCTCAGCAAAACTAACAAAATCGGCTCTCATATGAAGGTTTCGCTGAAACCTTTTGATTAAAACCAATTACCATCGGTTTATCTCAAAACCGATAGCAAAAACACCGAATTACCATCGGCTCACAGACGATAGAGAAACTAAATGGGATGGGCCCATTCGGTTGTCTTCAACTCAACATAAACATATTAAATTATTAAAAAAATTGAGAAAAAGGATTTAGTTGAACCAATATAAATAGTTGAGGGAGCAATTTGAACTAAAAAAGTTCCGAAACTCATTTTATCCGAAGACAGACTTTTCTTTTATTAATATGATATTATTGAAATTAATTTCAGTAAGAAGATAATCAATATGCGGATAATATTTCATATATCATTTGAATATCTTTTGATCTAGTCCATTCTTAATGCATAAAATCATCGATTATTTTTTACTGTGAAAGATTGGATCCAGTGCAGAGAACTCTCTATAAACATCCAACAGCTGTAAAAAAGTTCACTGCAAAAAGAAAAAAAGGTTCTGAACACACACAAAATTACAGTTGTGAAACTTATAATAATATTAGGCCTCGTTTTGTTTTAACAAGTTTTTATTGGGCTTAGAAGGCAAAAGAAATTAAAGAAAAAAAAAAGCGAAATAAACGTGCTTCTCATTGGAGGAAAAAAAATATAAAATTATGTTTCAATCTTAATTTTATTTAAAAAAAAAAAGTTTCAATCTTAATTTAAAAAAATGCCGGAATTTTTATGAAAATATAACCTATGTCTATATATTGTATAACTCAGAATAATTTGACAGCTAGTAGAATTCGATACCTTTTTTTTTTAATCATTTTAATGTTTTTCTGGTACTGGCCATGTGTCCCTGACCCTGACTCCCTGTTTATTATAAAAATTTCTCACAATGTATAGAATCCTGTCACGCAGTGTGCAGACACATTTTGTCTAATATTTTTATTTTCCTGTTTTCTTTTTGCATCTTCTACTTATAGCTAGCCTGACAGGAACTACATTCTTAATTTTGTTGTTATTCTCTGATTGGCGGTGCAAAAAATGTAAAATAGAAAATATCTGTGTAAAAGTACGACACTATAATAAAGCAGGCATCAAGTAATGGAGATTACAAGTTGCACTATTTGATTGTTTGCTATTTGGGGAACTAAGAAAAAATATGAGCGCAGAGTTGCATGCAAAGCAATTAATGAGTTTACTGCTTGCCAAAGGAAAAATTCATATTTATATGTATAGTGTTATGACTTATCCACAGATGCATTGTGACTAAGTTAATTATAGAGGTCATCTATAAGAAAATTAATCTACAAATGCAATTTCCATTAAAATTTAGCACCCTTTTGTATAAATGTCAGTCTATTGTTAAATCTACAATAAATTTAATCTAGACGATTAAGATCCAACAAGGTTTTTTTTCTTCTATTTTATTATTTCTTCCAAAAAAAAAGGTGATATTTTATTATATTATATGATTACTGAGTTGAAAGTTCTGACAATTTGAAATGATCAAAGGGTTGTTTAACAATTAATGGAACAAAAAGTAGTATATATAAATAGGAAGTATTAGACATTTTTTTAATGCGAGTAGTGTACAGCAACGTTGGAAACCTAAATTTTATATACACCACTTGGTCCCTTCAATAGTAAATTATTAATTTATATCAGCTATTTTAATTACAAATGTCAGCATTATTTAGCGGCACTTCTTTAATAGTGTTTAATGCAACCAGCATTAATATCAGATCTGAATATTAATGAACACCTGTTTCAATATATATCTCCATCACTGCATGATCCCGGGAGACTAACTTAATTATTGACATAACCTTCATTTTAGTGTTTTCAGATTTAATGAGGTATCATAGGATGCAGAACGAGATCCGAACTGTTCATTTTAATCTGATACGAACCTTTGAAAGAATTTCGTAAATCAGAAAGGACTTCGCAAGAGATAATTCCTCTTTCTCACACGCTATTGCATTCTTTATGCGTGTTGGTTAGTAGATTGACATACATAGTAGCTTCTCACTACTACAGAAACACTGAGTGTGTATGGTTAAAAAAGGAGGATAGACATGGTTTTGCGATCGTGTCCGCGAACGTCGTGTATGAAAGGGTTAGTAAATTGTACATGGTTGTAGAACTGTGTACGTTTTTAAAAAATAATGCCGATTTTTTTTGCCAAACATTTATACACAGTTTTAAAAGTTAAAACCATGTATGAAAACACCAATCATACACCGTTTTAATTAAAAAAAGTATATAATTTTTTTTTTAAAAGGACCAACGAAATCCTAGAATGGAATTCAAATTAACACTACATTTATCAATGTACCAAAACATTAAACTAAATTTAAAAAAACTAGGAATTTAAACAGAAACATACCAAAAACACTACATAATATACCAATATAAGCAACAATTAATTACAATTATATTACACAAATTGTTACATAAATAATATTCTAACTAAAAAATGAAAATAAAACAAAAAAACACTAGATTTGAGACTTAATATATTTACATGAACAATACCTACGATAAAAGTATGGTAAATGAGTACAAAATAAAAAATTAGAAACGAAAAATTTAATCAGAAAGTTCTAACTCAAGTTTTGAATAAACAACTGTATATAATGTGCTCCAATATTCATACACAATTAATTAAAATTGAACCGTGTACAATTATTTTCAATCGTACACGGTTTTTAATAAAGAACAATGTATGAATGTTGGAACTCATTTTCGGATGCATGCTTTTTTACTTTGGAGACAAAATTAATAGAAATTTTGAAAAAACGTGTGTGATGTACTGTGTATAATTAGCGTTGTAAAAAAATGATATATATAAATTAAGGTGTCTGATTTCTACATTGAAAATGCAATAACCGAATCAACAGTAGTTATTATGATGTTATATAATTAAGCTGGGGTGTTCTTCGGCACACCTAACTCAAATCATAATATTTTATTGGTCGACCAAACTACGTGGGAGGTTAGTGCTGACAATGTGCAATTAGTAAATCCCCACTCGTGATAATTAACAATTGAAAGTGGGTACGTACGAATTTGTGATGTTCAAATTCTCCCAGGGACAAATTGATTAGTGAATTTTGCTGCTCATCTCTGTATATATATACGTAGGGTGTTGAGTAGCTATACGTACGGCTGTACCTGCAGGCGCCGCTGTTGACAATTGTATTTACAATAAAATGAAACAGAAAGTCGACTTTATATATATAGTAGCATTGATGTCAGTGCGTTGCGTGCATGCATGGTTCTCCAAGTTCATGAGTAGAGACGAGAAAAGGAAAATTAAACTAAAAAAAATTGACAAATTTGATTCCGCCGACACAATTCCGAAATGACAAATTTAATATCACTTTCCGCTATCTCCAGTCGTGACAATTCACTTGAGATCCCACTTGCTTATCTTTCCTCTTAATTAACACTTTGTTAACACTATTCTTTATTGGTTACAGCTATTCACTATTCCACATATATAATTCAAACAATATTTTTACTAATATGAATAGCACCATTTTCACACTAATATGAAAATCACTATTTTTTCTCTATTCTCATTTACTATTCTAAAATTTTGCTATTCTAGCTATTCTAACTCTCATCAAAACGTACCATTTATATTCTGCAGACATTTTCTTCATTTATATGATTACTTTTATGTTTGCAGATGGTGACATATTTTGTTTTAAAATATCTCTACTTATCGACATTCATTGGTATTTATGTTTTTTAATATATACTTAATGATAAAATTAAGTAGTAACCAGAAACAAAAATATTTAAGACTATAGATATTTATTTCACAAAGTCTTTCAGTTCAGCGGAAATTAACGGTTCACATTTGAGTTAATTTCGAACTAAATTTGGTTTGCGAACCTATTTCGAACGAACTAGGTCCAGTTTGAGTTTGGTTTGAATTAATTTCGAACTAAGTTTGGTTTGAATTAATTTCGAACGAACTCAATTTCGAATCGAACTTTTTTCGAACTTTTTCGAATCAAATTACGAACTACGAATTTTTTGTGCAGCCCTAGACGGCTAAGTACCACAGACAATATTTCACCAAATTCATAAGTTCACAATTGACAACAGGGAAAGCAGCAAAAAAAAAAAAAAAAAGACTGAAAAATGGACATGTAACTTGAGCCGTCCGATCAACACATTAAACGGCCTACAAAAGCCACGTGTAGCGCCGTTTGCATAGACCGCCCGTAGCAGCCTCACGTGGGCTGTATTTGTTTTCTGAAGAGACTTTTTTGTGGAACATGTAGAGTAGAATTAGGGTGTTCTTGAGCTCACTAAGTCTCTTAGTGAGCTTAATCTAAAAATTTATTGAATTAATTTTAAATGATGCATTCAAATTATTGAAACTGATTTACTTCACGAGTGATGCATTTACATGTCAAATTTATAAATTTTCGAACTAATTTAGTATAAAGTCAAGCAGTTAAAAAAAGATGGTTTATAAGTTCATTTTAATGTGTTCATTTTTCATCATTTTTTTACCGCTTGACTATATATTAAATTAGTTTGAAAATTTAAAAACTTGACATGTAAACTCATCACTTGTGAAGTTGATCAGTTTCAACCATTTGGATACGTCGCTTGAAACTAATTCGATGGGTTTTTGAGTTAAGCTCACTAAGTCTTTTTCTGAGCTTAATTCAAAAATCTATTGAATTGGCTTCAAACGATGCATCCAAACCGTTGAAACCGATCTACTTCACGAGTGATGAGTTTACATGTCAAGTTTTTAAATTTTCGAACTAATTTAGTATAAAGTCAAGCGGTAAAAAAAAAAAAAATGGTTTATAAGTTAATTTTAATGTGTTCATTTTTCATCATTTTTTTACCATTTGACTTTATACTCAATTAATTCGAAAATTTAAAAACTTGACATGTGAACTCATCACTCGTGAAGTAGATCGGTTTCAACAGTTTGTTGAAGCCAATTCGATGAGTTTTTGAGTTAAGCTCACAAAGGGGCTTGGTGAGCTTAATTAAAAAATCTATCAAATTGGCTTCAAGCGACGCATCCAAACCGTTGAAACCGATCAACTTCACGAGTGATGCATTTACAGTGATGCATTTACATGTCAAATTTATAAATTTTCGAATTAATTTAGTATAAAGTCAAGCGGGCAAATAAAAAATGGTTTATAAGTTAATTTTAATGTTTTCATTTTTTATTATTTTTTGACCGCTTGACTATATATTAAATTAGTTCGAAAATTTAAAAACTTGACATGTAAACTCATTACTCGTGAAGTAAATTGGTTTCAACGGTTTGAATATGTCACTTGAAATTACAACTCATTACACAGATAGATGCAAATGCTTGAAATTACAACTCGTAAAGTAGATCGGTTTCAACGGTTCTGTATATGGAAACGCTGTGTTGCCTATCATTTTTTCTAAAACCATGATGTTATTACAACTCATTATTACACAGATAGATGGATACACCGCGTCGTTTTATTTTCTGATGATTGCAATTTGAGTAAGTCCATGGTACCCTAAATCCTAAAATACGGATTAGTTCATAATACATACATATTAATATTTTCATTTTCAAAATTATAACAGTTGATCCGAACGTTCAATATGATTTCCATATGAATATGTATTTGCAGATCAAATTTTATATTTTTTTTAAAATTTTTGTTCTATTTTGTAAGATAGACAGAAAACCATTGTTTTTGGATGGTCCAGAATTTTCAAGTCAATTGATTTTGTACCTATCTTAAAAAATAGAACAAAAATTCTAAAAAACATAAAATTCTGTCTGTAAGCATATATTCATATGGGAATCATGTTGAACAGTTCAAAACAACAATTATGATTTTGAAAACGAAAATATTGATCCATATTACGAACCAAACCGTGCTATGCGTAGTACCATAGACTCATTGTTGCAATTTTATTAAAAATGCCACTAACTCTTAACAAAATTAGACGGCCCAATGAAGTTTGCCGTTGAATTTTTCTTTTTGCAAGTGATTGGTATAAGATCTGCAAAAATAAAAAATCTCAAATTTTGATGCAAGTCAAGTTTCAATGCGCCGACTTTTATAGGTTAACTAATTAATTAGTGGATAACTTATCCACTAGACAACTATAGCTAGACTACGACACCATCTAATTTTAATAGAAAGAAAAATATTAATTTCAAAGAAAATACATCATCTCACAGAAATAGTTTTCTCCCTATATAACAGCTTGTAAATAATCTCAAACCAAAAAATAGTTTCTATAAGATTTCGATAGGTAGATGAAAGTAAATTGCTTGGATCGGCCATTTTGAATTAAAAATTAAAAATTATAATTATAATACCAACTGAAAAAATTCATAAACGAGCAAGCAAACTATACTTTTATGAATGTAACAGCAGTTCAAATTTTTTTTCAATACCTTGTTTTTCATCAACTAACTTCGATGGTCAGAGGCCATTTAATTTATTGGTTTAAACCGTTGTACTATTAGGCTCGCAAAACAAGTGTACTCTCTAAATGTTCTAAAATTTTCTGTTTTTGAACAAATAATGATTTGTGAAAAAGAGATCAGAATGAAAAACGGTCGCAAAAAATGCTAACATTCTATGGCTGTTCAATCAGTCAAGTCAATCATATCATTCTTTTTTTATACAAAAAGAAAAGAAAAGAAACTCAGGCATGTCAAAAAGGGCTAACCTTTTTCTTTTCTGACACTGTTTTGTGCGACCTAAACCATGCCTAGAGAGGTTTTCTCCTGTTTAACCCCCTGCCTTTTGAGATACTGTTTAATTGTGCTCCAAACTGACCGATTTCTCAAACAACTGTATTTATGTTTTGATAATGCACGTGCACCCGACAAATCAACAGAAAAATATAAATGATTATTAATAAACTTATTTCATGGCATGGAAGTATGGAACTTCATTACTTCAACAGTGATTCTTCTTTTTTAAAGAAAAGGAAATATAGTACCGTGTACGGGAAGAGAGAGAGAGAGAGAGAGTCCTGTGTGCAGGTATTCATCTGTCTTTTCATGCATTTATAATCTTTCTTCTTTTGAAAATTGGCAGAATATAGCACATGGACCAGAGAAAAATGGAAACAAACTCTATCTCCTGTCAGGACAAAATTGGACAAGTCCCTTTCTTTGTTGCCAAAATTGCCACAGCGCGGTAATTCTGTTTTCCAGTTTTACCAGATGCCGATTAACTGGAAAGCATATATCTATTGGGTATGTTTGAACTTTGAAGGGGAAGTGGGGTTAGCTACTTAGCTAGGTTAGTGAGCTAATTTAGAATTTGATAATAGCACTAATCTATTGAGACATAACTCCAACTTTTTCGCTAACCCATCTATTCCTTCTATCACCCAAACAAATAATTTATAAATGGTATTGTCTTTATAAAATCATTTTATAATAAAATTTTCAATTTATTTGAATTAAGAACAACCTTAGTTCTATATCATTTTATGGTACATGTGATACCTTGAAATTTTTACTTGAAACTACAAAAAAAAACTAATTAAAATTATAGCACAATATAAAATTAATTCGAATATAATTAACTGTAAAATTAAGTTATTTAGCTTCCTATCGAACAATCTTAAAGTGTGTGTGTGTGTGTGTGTATATATATATATATATATATATATATAGATGGGCTATTGTGCTTTGCAAAGTAAAATTCCCTCTTTACTTCGAGTCATATTTTCATTTTTGAAAATCTAAACAACCGATCCGAACCGTTCAACATGTTCTAAATATTGAAATGTGCTTGGAGACTAAATTTTACATTTTTTGGAAGTTTTTTACTATTTATTAAGCCACTTTGAAAATCGCTGATCGAGTGGTCCAGAAATTTTTACTGTTTTTTACTGTTCACAATGGATCAGTGATTTTCAAAGTGGCTTAATAAATAGTAAAAAACTTCCAAAAAATGTAAAATTTAGTCTCCAAGCACATTTCAATATTTAGAACATGTTGAATAGTTTGGATCGGTTGTTTGGATTTTCAAAATGAAAGTATGACCCGAAGTAAAGAGGAGATTTTACTTTGCAAAGCACAATAGCCCATCTCTCTCTCTCTCTCTCTCTCTCTCTCTCTCTCTCTATATATATATATATATATATATATATATATATATATATATACAGAGGAGGGTTCAAATGCACCATAATTTTTGTGCTCCAATATGTTCTACATCTTTTATTTCTATTTTTAAAGTCTGAACAGTTGATCCCAACCATTCAACATGATCTTCATAATAAAATATGTTTGGAGACCAAATTTTATATTTTTTAGAATTTTTTTACTCTTTTTTTAGATAGGTACAATATCACTTTATCGGATGGTTCAGAATCTCCTTAAAAAAATGATTTTGTACCTATCTAAAAATACAGTAAAAATATAAAATATGGTATCCAAGCATATTTTATTATGAAAATCATGTTGAGCGGTTCAGATCGACTGTTCGGACTTTGAAAATGGACATAAATGATGTGGAGCATATTGGAGAACAAAAATAATGGTGCATTTGAACCCTCCTCATATATATATATGTGTGTGTGTGTGTGTAGAACTAAGGTGTTCTTAAGCTCATCAAGCCTCTTTGTGAGCTTAACTTAAAAAACGTATCGGATTGACTTCAAACGACACATCCAAACCGTTGAAACCGTTCTACTTCACAAGTAATGTATTTACATGTCAAATTTTATAATTTTTCAAACTAGTTTAGTATAATGTCAAGCGGTCAAAACATTATGAAAAATGAACTCATTAAAATTAACTTATAAATCATCTTTTTTTTTACCACTTGACTTCATACTAAATTAACTTAAATGTTATATATACACTCCCATATAAATAATGAGAATACATCTACAATTTAAACGTTCAGTTTGAGGAAATTCTTTTTAATATATCACATAAATGTACCCAAAAGATAAATGTAAGCTAGAATTATATATATATATATATATATATATATATATATATATATATATAGTATGGCTAATTTGCTGCTGGCAGCATTTCGGCCAAGTGCTGCCAGCAGCAAATCTGCCATTCTGATGTTCAAACAACCGATCCGAACCGCTCAACATGTTCTAAATATTGAAATTGCTTGGAGACTAAATTTTACATTTTTTGGAATTTTTTACTATTTATTAAGCCACTTTGAAAATCGCTGATCCAGTGTTCCAGAAATTTTTACTGTTTTTTACTGTTCACAATGGATCAGCGATTTTCAAAGTGGCTTAATAAATAGTAAAAAAGTTCCAAAAAAATGTAAAATTTAGTCTCCAAGGACATTTAATATTTAGAACATGTTGAACGGTTCGGATCGGTTGTTTGGATTTTCAAAATGAAAATATGGCCCGAAGTAAAGAGAGGGTTTTACTTTGCAAAACACAATAGCCCATCTCTCTCTCTCTCTCTCTCTCTCTCTCTCTCTCTCTATATATATAGAGGAGGGTTCAAATGCACCATAATTTGTGTGCTCCAATATGGTCCACATCCTTTATCTCTATTTTCAAAGTCCGAATAGTCGATCCGAATCGTTCAACATGATCTTCGTAATAAAATATGTTTGGAGACCAAGTTTTATATTTTTTAGAATTTTTTTACTATTTTTTTAGATAGGTACAATATCACTTTATCGGATGGTCCAGAATCTCCTAAAAAAATGATTTTGTACCTATCTAAAAATATAGTAAAAAAAATTCTAAAAAAATATAAAATATGGTATCCAAGCATATTTTATTATGAAAATCATGTTGAGCGGTTCAGATCGACTGTTCGGACTTTGAAAATGGACATAAATGATGTGGAGCATATTGGAGCACAAAATAATGGTGCATTTGAACCCTCCTCATATGTGTGTGTGTGTGTGTGTGTGTGTGTGTGTGTGTGAGTAGAACTAAGGTGTTCTTAAGCTCATCAAGCCTCTTTGTGAGCTTAATTTAAAAATGTATCGGATTGACTTCAAATGACACATCCAAACCGTTGAAACCGTTCTACTTCATGAGTGATGCATTTACATGTCAAATTTATAATTTTTCGAACTAATTTAGTATAAGGTCAAGCGGTCAAAACATTTTGAAAAATGAACTTATAAATCATCTTTTTTTTATTGCTTGACTTCATACGAAATTAGTTCAAAACTTTAAAAATTTGATATGTAAACGCATCACTCATGAAGTAGACCGGTTTCAATAGTTTGGATGCGTCATTTAAAATCAATCCGATAGATTTTTGAGTTAAGCCCACAAAGGGGCTTGGTGAGCTTAAGAACACCTTAGTTCTACTCTCTCCTCTACTGCGCATAGCATATTAGCAATTTCCTATATATATATATAGAGTAGAACTAGGGTGCTCCTAAGCTCACCAAGCCCTTCGTGAGCGCGACTCTAAAACCTATCGAATTGACTTCAAACGACATTTCTAAACCGTTAGATGTTCAATCTATATTAAAATGTGCTTGGAGACCAAATTTTACATTTTTTGGAATTTTTTTACTATTTATTAAGATGGTTTAAAAATCGCTGTTTTCCAATGGTGCAGAATTTTAATAAAAACAGCGATTTTCAAACCATCTTAATAAATAGTAAAAAAATTCCAAAAAATGTAAAATTTGGTCTCCAAGCACATTTTAATATAGATTGAACATCTAACGGTTTGGAAATGTCGTTTGAAGTCAATTTGATAGGTTTTAGAGTCGCGCTCACGGAAGGGCTTGGTGAGCTTAGGAGCACCCTAGTTCTACTCTACATATACATATATATATATATATGTATGTATATATATATGTATATGTATGTATATATATATATATATATAGAGGAGGGATCCACTTACAACAAATTTGAGTTACAACAAAGTTACAACATTTATTTTTTTCATTTTCAAAGTTCAAATCGTCGATCCAAACCGTTCAACATGATCATCTAAATAAAATGTACTTGCAGATCAAATTTTATATTTTTTTGAATTTTTTTACTATTTATTAAGATGGGTACAAAATTCAATGGTCTAAGTATGGCTATTTTTGTAAAATACTTAATAAATAGTAAAAAAATTCAAAAAAAATGTAAAATTTGATCTGCAAGTACATTTTATTGTGGAGATCATGTTGAACGGTTGGATCGACGATTTGGACTTTGAAAATGAAAAAAATGAATGTTGTAACTTTGTTGTAACTCAAATTTGTTGTAAGTGGATCCCTCCTCATATATATATATAGTTTATTAGCTTATTTGTGGCCTTGTGTTGTATATACCAGCGGTTTCTCTCTCATTTTTTTAACAGCTTGAACAGTTATTGTTATTTCGTCAAGATCCTTGGAAGTTTAATGCAAATCAATCGTTAATTAAACAATAAAAAACTGGCAAGGAACATGAACGTAATTATATATACGAACCATAATTAAAATTTTGATTTTGATATTTAGAATATATTATTTTTTAGGATAAATAATTAGAATATAGTTTGAGTTGCTAATATTATGGAGTTAATTAGCTTCCCTGGCAATGGATTCTGAATTCAGATATCATATTTCGCTTAAGAATCATATATTACAGAAAATGATTGCAATATGGTAAACAACAAACAAAACAAACAAGACAAAGATTCTACAAGGGAACAGCTGTGATCGAAAGTAGAGAATAGCTATACTGATAAAGAAAAAAGTGTCAAACTTGGTAATCACTACAAGTCCTTTAGGGTATGTTCGGACACAATATTGTGCCTGTGGAAAAAAAAAAAATTGAGTTTGATTGAATTTTTTTTTTTCCACGCGCACAGTAAAAGTTAGTTCAATTATCGTGCCCGTGCCCATTCCTCTTTGTGCGCCAAACAAGCTCTTAAAAAAAATAAAAAAAAGTGAATAGTGATGATTGTCTAAACAAGAATAAATTTTGGATTTACATAGCCTTCCTTACCTAAGTTTTCACAGCCAAACAACGGTATATGTTTAGAGACTTTGAATTCAAGGGCGTGGAGTCAAGTCAAACTAGAAATCAAATTTACAGGCATGCACTTCATGACTTGAAAAGGGTCTAATATTGAAAAACCATCAAAAGAATAATTATGGGTGAAATGAGAAGAACTTATATATATATCTTGATGCTTAAATTAAAATCGAGTAGCTCCTCAAAAAAATAATAGGAAGTATGCATGACTGAAGCTCTAGTCGGCACATCAGATTCAACTTAAACAATAAATAACAAGATGTAATAATTAGAATATGTATATATGTGAGAAAATGTAGAAATAATTTCAGAAATTATGTATATTCTAACTAATAGTAGCATTATATCTTTTGGGGGCGCGATCAAGAAGAAATTAAGCAAGGAAAAGAGAGGATCAGAGCGGAAGGGAGACCGATCTTGATCGCGCGCACTCGGTTGTTTGTTCATGAATAATAAAATCGAAAGGGAACCGGAGATGAAATCGCATTATAAATTGAACGATTTTTATCACCTCAAAATCAAAATATAGAGCATCCTTACATTTAAAACACGCTCTTAATTAAGAAGAAAAAGGAGTAATTATAAATTTAGAACCACAGGTGAAATGCTACCAGAAAAGTCAGAGCATAGACATAACTCATAAGCAAAAGAAGATATCATCAAAACGGGGCTAATTTCAATATTTGACTGATATCATGTGTTCAGGTCCCAAATCCCAATAATAAAAAAGAGCCCCCCAGCTTGTATATAAAAAAAGGCATGACAAGAAAGAACGTGAAGACATTGGTTCTATTGTTTGAATTGAGCTACAAAACAAACATGAGAAAAGACCTCTCATTGAGATTAAACAATAAAGGAAATAAAGGTCCTTACAGCAGATCCAAACGCCTGCCACAAAACAAGGAGGCATAAAAATAGTACCAACTTTTGTTTTCTTTGCTATTTTAATACTAGGTCACAGGGAAATTAAAAAGAACACTAATCATAGGAACGCTATATACAGCGTACCACATTACCCATTCAACAGCGCGGCAGGACACAAACCAAAACAGTTTACAGTGGAGAAAAGTAACCATTTTCCCCATTATAAGAGCTTTTAAACTTTAAGATGCAATCTGAAATTCACAGGAGAAATTATAACACTATGAAATAGGTAAATTAAAGTACGTACAAACATAGGATGGAAACATACATATACCTAGTGAACCATGGATTATTCACTAACATAGATACTAGCTCGATCTCAACCTCCATACATAATATTATGATTATCCCCGTTCAATCAACAGACCTAGTTGATTCATGACATTAGCATAATATCATGGAATTCCACCTCTAAAAAAACAAAAGCAAAACCACATATCCTAATAGCTAGCTAGTACCAACTTCAGTTAATTAAACACTGATAAAGGGAGCATACATCCTGCGGCATGTGTCTCCGGTGCAGCAACCGTCATCACAGCACCATCACCACCATCCACCAATCCCTCATGCACCATCATAAAATCATGATGATGGAGGTGATGATGATTACCATAGAGATAACCATGAGAAACACCCCCGTTTATTACCAAATTAAGGTCAGTTCCTGCCAGATACGGCTGTTGGGGCCGGCCATGCAGTGGCTTAGCATCACCATCAGAAGCGGTGTGTTCGGAATAATGCTCAAATTGAACGGTGTGTGGTTGCTGTTGCTGCTGGTTTCCATTTGAGGTAGGAGGGCGTTTTCGTCGTTTCTTCTCATAGGCAATGCCCCTCGCCTTGGCCTGGCTATCCCTGACCTCTCTCAGGTACAACCGGACGGCCCGAGCACCAAAAGGGTTTGCCTCGGGCCGGCCACCATCCTCTTCAAAGGCTGCCCGGAGGCGGCCTACGAGAGCATCCAGACTGCCCCAAGCTTGCTTTAATGGGCACGGGCATGGGCTGGGTGGCGTGGGGTGCCCGAAAAAGGGGCACCCAAGATTATGCACCTTGGTTTTACCAAATTGATCAAGGTACCTTAGAAATTCAAGCACATGGGCCCCACTGCATCGAGAGAGCTCAAGAGGAGGCCTGTGATTGCGGAGGTACTGGCGAAACGTGTTCCAGTCCCGGCGCTTTTGGGACTCATATCGACTTGGCCGGGGACCGGGGCTGTCAGAATTGTTGGAGGATGACATGGTTTGAATCTTTTTTCCTTTTTTTTGGCCTCCTGATTCCTGCGGTAGATTCAAGTTACTTGTAATTAAGTACTTCTTGCTCGATAGTAACGCCTTGAACTTATGCAATCCTGCATATAATTAATTAAGATGAGAATTCTGAGCTTCTGCTCATCGTCGCTTAGAATTAATAGTCTAGAGAGAGAGAGAGAGAGAGAGAGGCAATAACTCGACTTTACCAAATACTAAAGAGAAACAAATTTACACATAGGAGACATTAGGGTTTTGTACAATTTTTTTTTTTTAATTTCAGGTGATGAAGATGAAGATAAGCAAGTCAGGGAGGTTGGTTTATTTCCATTGAAATTTATGGCAAAACATTAATATTTCTAAACCAAGAAAAGATGAAGAGAACTTAGAATACTGTACCAGGGAACTAAAGATGATGCTTGTTTGTTGACAAAGATGGAATTATCTGTAGAAGGCAAGAAAAACTTGGATGCTCATGGAATCTGCTGTGTTCAAATTAACTTCAAAGCTTGAGTAACGGACAAGAATGATGAGAAGTAATAATTGAACAGGGTCAAATTAAGGTGATCTCCTATAACCATCACAAAATGGAAACAAAATGCATATATGCTCTTTAATTCTGGAAGAAAATTATAAGTGGAGAGAGATTAAATTAGCTTCTCGGGGGATGGGGGAGAGAATAAGGCAATACAAAGTTGAAATATATAGAAAGAGAACTAGAGAAGACAAGTGTAGAGAGGGGTAGGAGAGAGAGAGAGAGAGAGAGAGGGGAGACATAAACAATAAAAGCTAGGTAGGTGCAATAGGGTTTTCATGTGAAGAAAAAGAAAGCTCTCAATTAAGGCATCATAATATCTACTACAAGCCTGATATCACATATTTCAGCGCTTGAAAATTAACAAAAAAAGGTTGCACGATCCAAACATATACAATTAATAAGACTCAGAGAGAATTCTCAAGAGAGAGAGAGATTACCAGAGCTAGAGAGGGGCAAGGCAAGCAAGGGAAAGACGGTTCCTTTATGGCGTTGAGTTATGGATGTCGGGATGGAACAAAATGGTAAAGGTCGATAGATGGAGGAGAAAAGAGAGAGAGAGAGAGAGAGAGAGAGAGCGCTACTGTGGGAAAGGAGAATTAAGATTTTAAGACTTTGCTTGTGGAATAATGCTCCGGCTATGGTCTACTATTGAATATATAGACTCTACCAATTAAAAATTTGGTGCTTGGATTTGGGAGACACGTTAAAACTAATGGCTAACAATTAATATAATATTAGTAGTATTTTTATTATAAATTCAATGCTAATCATCATGCACTAATTAATTGTTCGTTATATGGCTGATTCTTGTATTGTTATCTTTGAATATATGTTAGCGTCTGTTGTTCAAGAGTCAAGACTACCTTTTATATATCAAGTCTGTTGAACTTTAAAATTTTACAAAAGTATTATTATTATTGACATAATAAAATCCGTTAATTATGTTAATTTATTGGCCCAAGCACATCTTTAAAATCCGTTTTAATTACTTCCTATATTGAAGGCTAAAAATTCAAACACAAACTACAGAACTTGGAAAAAAATATATATATATCACAAACCGTTACTAATAATGATTTACGAAAATCGTTAGCTGTATTGGTTATAATGTTGCTGACAGTGTTTACAAAATACAGCCATATGAGCCAACAATTTTACAATCTGGTCTTGATGATTTTTATTTCTGAAAATCCACCTTTAATAACGTATTGTCTATATAAAAAATTGTTCCAACGATTTGATGAATTCCTTCAAATAGTCATTTTACAAAATTACAACATAGTGGTAGTCTGCTAATTACAAAGTGTTAAGTGCAGAAATGAATTAATTGTTGTAACGTTTTTTTGTTTTTGTTTTTAGACTTGATTGATTTTATGTATTCCTTACAAATATGAGGTTTTTGGAACATTTTAATTCATTCAAATCATAAATGGGCACTTTCTGGATTTCCTCTCCAAATAGCTATCTCACTGACATCATCTTAGTTCTTGATTATTTTTTTTAGTAATGGATGGAGGTCAAGTCACTCAATTATTAAATATTCACATGAGATTTTTTTATTCAAATATCAAATTAACTTATGATTTAACACAAACTTAGAAGTTTATATATTCATAAAATAAGCTCAACAAACTACCTACAGGCTATATCCTAGGTCATGTGTCTGGCTTAGTCTGTTTCTAATCTGGCCTTACTTGACCTGTTACAATATTGGAACAAGCGGGTAGAGGGTGTTAGGATTAAATTTTAAGCTCTGCTAAGAAAGAGTTATTCGGTAACAAAAAGTTAAGAAAGTGGATGCTTAGCTTTCTTATGGAGATTCAAGTGTTTAAGTCATGTAGAATGGTTCCTTAAAAGTGTGAGCAAGTTTAAAAATGTAGCAAAAAAAAACATTAAAAAAGTGATTTTGAGCTTTACAAAGGAGTAGGCGTTTGACAAACTTAAGACTTCTTAGTCTGCTAAGAAGCTCTAAGGAGACTTAAGAAAGATGTGTCAAACATTACCAGTAAAACTTTGGACCATATAAGT
Organism: Carex parvula; assembly: GCA_025461045.1. Lineage (NCBI taxonomy): Eukaryota > Viridiplantae > Streptophyta > Magnoliopsida > Poales > Cyperaceae > Carex > Carex parvula. Next base: position 354,050 of record JAJGRW010000457.1, on the reverse strand, counting down.
ATGAGCATATTGACAGGCCAATGAGCTAAACTCCATTCCTAGGTACACTAAATGATCGCGAGTAGACTATGAATTTAGCAAAATTAGTTGTCCGACATTGTTAGTCTGAACTACGTTAAACAAACTTGTGTGCGTTTTTTTTTTTGAAATATGAGTTGGAGGTCAAACCACCCAATACATTTCAAACTCCTATGTATTAATAGAGGATTTTTCCACTTTGTGAGTTTCGAACCCAAACTTGTGTGCGTTAATCTTTTTGTTTAACGTATTTATTTTTATTCGTGGGCTTAATTATTTGTGAATCAAAATTTGTCCGGTAGTGTTTTTGTTCTACCTTATGTTACAAATTCAGCCAAACATATATCTAAATTTTGATTAAGAAAACCTTTCTTTCCTCACCTAGGTAATTACTCTCAATAAATAATTGGCGTATTATATTTATGAAGTTGTTGCAGACATATACAAGATTTGACTAAATTAATGTTCGAAATGTGAAACTGGATTTTAACTTCTTTATGGTAATTTTTAACATCTTTAAATTCTTAGGTAAGAATTATAGACAAATTGTTGTCCTCATCAACAACAGTGTAACTGAGAGTAATTTTTGATCGGTGGTGATTTTAATTTATTAAGAAATGAAATTTAAATTTGTGTAATTTATGACGTATTTAAGTATTTTTAAAATTCAATAGAGTTTGACCCTACTTCCATCTTTAGGTCCGTGACTATATATGCATGGATCAGACAATCACATCTTACTACCACTGTTCCACATGTAGTTAGTGAGCTAGCCTTCGACACATAATTTGTACAAAGTACTGTTTGACAACCATCTATTTTAATACAATAATACAACAATTTTATTCTGTATAATCCACACAAGTACGGTTTCCAAACATAAAAGTTGCTATGTATATATATATAGAGGTGGGCTATGTTGCATTGCAATGCATATGTCCTATTGTATATTGGACTATAAATCGATGATTTTGATTTTTTAAATAACTGATCCAAACCGTTCAATTTGATATCTATATTAAAATGTATCTTTAGATCAAATTTTATATTTTTTGAAAATTGTGTGCTATTTTTTTAGAATTTTTGAAAATAACTGCTTTTCTGTGGTCCAGAAATTTCTGAAAAATAATGATTTTGAAAAATTCTAAAAAAATAGTAAACAATTTCCAAAAAATATAAAATTTGGTCTCCAAGCACATTTTAATATGGAGAACATGTTAAGCCCTTTAGATTGACTATTTGAACTTAGGGGTGTCAATGGGTACGGTACGGGTCGGGTGGAAGTATTTTCATACCTATACCTATTAAAATTGACCTTACCCATACCCTACCCTTACCCATTAAAAATTGACCGTATCCTACCCTACCCTTACCCGTTAATATTATCGGATAACGAAACGGTAGTGGGTGAATAATGGATAATACTAATATAATAATTAATTTATTATATTTTACAAATAGAACATCAAAAATTCATTCATTTCACATATATGTAATTGCATTACTAATAAAAGTAAAAATAAATATGCAATCAATTCCAACTAAATTATTTTTTATAAATCAAGAAAATTCAAAAACACGAATATCTATTCGAACAAATTCAATTATTTAACTAAATAACAAAACATGTAAATAAAAATAATATGTTTGACATATTTCTTATAACAAAAGACATACGTACAGTACTAAATAACAAAAACACATCACTACTATGTATAATTTTAGATTTTATAATTACCCTATAGGGTAACGGGTACGAAACAGTCATTACCCATACCCATACCCATTTGGTTAACGAAAAAAAATTCTTACCCATACCCATACCCGATAAGTTAACGAAAAAAAAAACCTTACCCATACCCGCCTTATCGAATACGATACGGGTCGGGTAAACGGCTAAAAAGGTACCATTGACACCCCTATTTGAACTTCGAATCCAACGATTTATTGTCTAATGTACAAGAGGGGCTATACATTGCAATGCACCATAGATGTGGTGCAACCAATTGATTTTCAGACTTTCAAAGTCCAAACGGTCGATCCAAACTGTTAGATGTGATATATATATATATATATATAGAGGAGGGTTCCAATGCCTCCATTTTTCATGCCTCCACCGTGCCTCCATTTTTAAAACTTTAATAACTCAAAATTTAAAACTTAAAAGTCAAAATAAAACCGTTGGATATAATCTACATCATTATATCTATACACGTGTAAAAATTATGACATTTCAATTTTGTTTTGGTTGTCATCAAGAGTTTGTAAAAAACGTACTAATGTGGATAATTTCTAGACGTTGATTTTTCAACTTATTGATTCACATAAAAACAAAATCAAAATGTGATAATTTTTTATGAGCACATAGATAAAATGATATAGATCATATCCAACGGTTTTATTTTGACTTTTAAGTTTTAAATTTTGAGTTATTAAAGTTTTAAAAATGGAGGCATGGTGGAGGCATGAAAAAATGGAGGCATTGGAACCCTCCTCATATATATATTAAAATGTGGTTGGAGACAAAATTTTACATTTTTAGAATTTTTTTACTATTTATTAAGTCAGTTTTAAAATCACTGATTTTAATAAACAGCGAAAAAATTCTGGATCATTGAAAAACATCGATTTTAAAACTGGCTTTATAAATAGTAAAAAAAATTTAAAAAATGTAAAATTTAGTCTCCAAACACATTTTATTATAGATTGAATATTGAATGGTTTAGATCGACCGTTTGGACTTTAAAAATATAAAAACTGAAGCGTTTATTCCGCGGTCTAGGAACAAACGTTTTGATATTAGCCAACCTATATATATATATATATATATATATATATATATTCAGAAATGCTCTATAATAGCTCTGTATGGTATTCCAAGAAATGTTTGAAAATTAATGTTTGATTTTTTATTGCCAAACGTACCGGGTACAATTTCCAACAGTTATATATATTCTTCATGTCTCCCTATCATTCTTCATATTCTTCCAATAATCTCTAGTCTAGCTCTGTTTTAAATAATTATCAAACGACCCCATTAACTTTAGCATACTCGATCTGTTGCTTTTTGCTTTCCTGTGATTGTTTTCTTCTCATGAGTCATTATTTTGGAGCAAAACATCTTATTACTATGATTTTTTAATATTTTAAACTTTTGGAACAATCAAAATAGTTCCTAATTAAATGACTAGTATCATACCCTTGCGTTTACAACGGGAAAATTATAAGTGAATAAAAAATATCTCATATGAAATGTCATAATTTCATTAAAAATTTAGACCAAATGATATATGACATATTAAATGGCATCTATACGTCAATAATATTCCTTAAACAACATATTAAATAACATATTAATGACATATATTTTTTTGATCTTTTTAACATATTTTCATAAAAAATAAACAAAATGACATATTAAATGACAAATAACATTCCTTAAATGATATAAAAAAAAAAAAAAGAAATGAAGACATGACCAATCAATTATCAATCAATTCAAAAATTTCTTAAATGAAATTTAAAAAATAGAAAGAAATCATGACCAATTAGAAATATGATACAATTTGTTTGTAGAGAGTACGTGTGGCGAGTACGTGTCTAAATAAAGTTAGACTTCTACACGTAAACAAGTATAAAAAATATGCATACAATCAGAATATTTTATCGGAGGGCTTATATTTAATTTGAAATTTAATCTTTTAATCAAAGTCGTTGGCGGATCAAGACATCTACGTGCTTAATATATGAATGAAGATAGATGATAATTTTAATAATATAAATTCCAACAGCGTAAAAATCTAATAAGTGCTTTCGTTATACGAACATTAATACCAATAATAAATGCATCAGCAAAACTAAATTAACCAGCTCTTCTGTGTGTTGCATGAAAATAAATTGATGAGATGTAATGTTAGCATAAGTTGTTTACACAATTTTCTTAAATTAATTATATATCCGTTAGTCACATTTGGATGCTCATACTTTGGAACATGCATGTCTAGTAATTTTTTTTTATTCCCACCAGACTTAAATTAAAGATATCGAGATCAATCATCAATGTCTGTTTTATTGGTTGTGTATTCATTTTATTATTAAAAGCTGTACATGGAAGAAAAATTAATAACATATAAGAATGCATATGCGGTATCTTCAATATAATTGTATGTAATAATCAACAAGTGACAATTAACTAACTATTTAATTAACCATAAAGAAAAAAATCAGTACATCAAATTTAATTAATGTGTTGAATAGTTAATATTTATTTGATATGATGGTTATATGCTATGTTTTGGATTTTTTTTTAAGTTAAATGAAAATATTATTAAGGTAATTTTTGTTATGCCCATATTTGTTAGTGTGTATAGATAAGCTATGGTGAGGCGTGGAGTAAAACCAAGTTTTTACTCCATGGTACTATATTTCTATTTTGAAAATTCAAACAACCGATCCGAACAGCTCAATATGTTCTCTATATTGAAATGTGCTTGGAAACTAAATTTTACATTTTTTTGAATTTTTTTACTATTTATTAGCCACTTTGAAAATTGCTGATTCACTGTGAACAGTAAAAAACATTAAAAATTTATGGACCATCGGATCAATGATATTCAAAGTGGCTTAATAAATAGTAAAAAATTCCAAAAAATGTAAAATTTGTTCTCTAAGCACATTTCCATATAGAGAACATATTGAGCGGTTCGAATCGGTTGTTTGAATTTTCAAAATAGAAATATAGTACCATGGAGTAAAAACTTGGTTTTACTCCACGCCTCACCATAGCTCATATATATATATATATATATATATATATATATATATATATATATATATAGAGAGAGAGAGAGAGAGAGAGAGAGAGAGAGAGAGAGAGAGAATGGCTAATATACAAACGTTTGTTCCTGGGCTCAGGAACAAACGATTTGGTTCTCCGATTTTCAAAGTCCAAACAACAAATCTAAACTGTTAGATGTTCAATCTATATTAAAATCTACTTGGAGACCAAATTTTACATTTTTTGGAATTTTTTTACTATTTATTAAGCTGGTTTGAAAACCGCTGTTTTTCAATGCTGCAGAAATTTAATAAAAACAGCGGTTTTCAAACCAGCTTAATAAATAGTAAAAAAATTCCAAAAAATGTAAAATTTGGTCTCCAAGCACATTTTAATATAGATTGAATATCTAACGGTTGGATCGACTGTTTGGACTTTAAAAATCGGAGAACCAAATCGTTTGTTCCTGAGCCCAGGAACAAACGTTTGTATATTAGCCATTCTCTCTCTCTCTCTCTATATATATATATATATATATAGAGAGAGAGAGAGAGAGAGAGAGAGAGAGTGGCTAAGATCAAAGTGGTATGACCAAGGCCTTTGGCGCTACCAAGTCGTTTTTGAATTTTCAAAGTCCAAACGGTCGATCTAAACCATTAGATGTGATATCTATATTAAAATATGCTTGGAGACCAAATTTTACATTTTTTGAAATTTTTTTACTATTTTTTAAGACACTTTGAAAATTGCTGATCACATGGTCTAGAATTTGGTTGCACTGTTTGTACTGTTAACCCGGATCTGCTATTTTCAAAGTGGCTTAAAAAATAGTAAAAAAAATCCAAAAAATGTAAAATTTGGTCTCCAAGTAGATTTTAATATAGATTAAACATCTAACGGTTTGAATCGACTATTTGAACTTTAAAATTGCAAAAACTAATTGGTAGCACCAAGGCCTTGGTCATACCACTTTGACCTTAGCCACTCTCTCTCTCTCTCTATATATATATATATATTGGCTAATATCAAAACGTTTGTTCTTAGGACGTGGAACAAATGTTTTGTTTTTTACATTTTTAAAGTCTAAACAGTCGATCCAAACCGTTCAATATTCAATATATAATAAAATGTGCTTGGAAACCAAAATTTACATTTTTTTAGATTTTTGTACTATTTATTAAGCCTGCTTTAAAATCACTGATTCAGATTTAACTCTTTATTAAAATCAGCTATTTTAAAACTGGCTTAATAAATAGTAAAACATTCTAAAAAAAATGTAAAATTTGGTCTCCAATCACATTTTAATATAGAGATCACATCTAATGGTTTGGATCGACCGTTTGAACTTTTAAAATTAGAAAACCAATTGGTTGCACCACGGCTCCGGAACAAACGTTTTGATATTTGCCAGTCTCTCTCTCTATCAAAATGTTTGTTCCTAGGTTGTGGAACAAACGCTTCGATTTTTACATTTTCAAAGTCCAAACAGTCAATCCAAACTGTTCAACATTTAATCTATATTAAAATGTGCTTGGAGAACAAATTTTACATTTTTTTGAATTTTTTTGCTATTTATTAAGTCAGTTTTAAAATTGCCATTTTCAATGATCCAGAAAGTTTTCACTGTTTATTAAAAAAAATGATTTTAAAACTGGCTTAATAAATAGTAAAAAAAATTCTAAAAATATAAAATTTGGTCTCCAAGCACAATTTAATATATAGATCACATCTAACGGTTTGGATCGACCGTTTGGACTTTGAAAATAAAAAAACTAATTTGTTGCACCACGGCTCCGGAACAAACGTTTTGATATTAGCCAACCTCTCTCTCTCTCTCTCTCTATATATATATATATATATATATATATATATATAATGTTGGGCTACGGCATATTGCAATGTATAGACCATCTTGTGTATTGGATGGTAAATCGTTGGATTCAAAATCCAAACAGTCGATCTAAACCGTTCAACGTGATATCTATATTGAAATGTGCTTGGAGACCAAATTTTGCATTTTTCGAAATTTTTTACCATTTGTTTAGAATTTTTGAAAATCGCTATTTTTTTTATGGTCCATATTTTTTTGGAAAATAACGATTTTGTACCCATCTTAATAAATAGTAATAAATTTCCAAAAAATATAAAATTTGGTGTTCAGACAGATTTTAATATGGAGAACACATTGAGTGCTTCAGATTTAATTTTTGGACTTTGAATTCAGTAATTTAGAGTCCAATGCACAATAGAGTCTGTACATTGCATTGTACCGTAGCCCAACTCTCTCTCTATATAGAGTAGAACTAGGGTGTGATGTGCTCACCAAGCCATTTGGTAGAGCACACCTCCAAATGGCTTGGTGAGCACATCACACCCTAGTTCTACTCCTATATATATATATTACTAAAATTGATAGTTTGAAAAGTAAAATAAATATTTCCTATCCATCTTTGTTTGATCGGACGGTTCAAATTTGACTATTAAATTTTCTGCTGTACTGGAGCATTAGTTACTTATTTTATTATATTTAGGTTATTGTACTGTCAATTAACGATTCTTAATATGTTGGTAAATTTTAATTAGCTTACTTTTAGTCAAGACCACGCTATTAAAAATCTATATATCCATTTTATTTAATCGTTAGACCATGCACATTCGGATTTTTTTTAAAAATCATAATTAAAATAATTAAATTTAAATAAACGACATGATTGCTTCCAGATTTAAAAAAACATCAATACCGAGATGCCAATTCGGTCCGAACGAATTTTTTTACTCCGGACCGAATTGGCATTTCGGTCCCCCTCATTTTCAACTGTTACGCAGCCAACACCACATAAAATCCAACAAATAGTCCAGACCGAATTGGCATTTCGGTCCGGACCGAATTTGCAAAATAAAAGAAAATTCTCCACACAGCTTTTGCTTGCTAAGTGCCTAAGTTGCTTCCTATCAAATTACAAAGCGCGCCAACTGGATTCCTAGAATCATCCTGCTGTCACCGACCGGTGGGTCCCACTATCCATTTTGCAACGTTTCTTCTGAGGGAGGAAAAATCAGCAATGCTGGAAACCTTTTTTGTTGACTCCTTCAGACTTGACTTTGTTTACCATGATGGTCTACATCAATAAATGTATGAACCAAATGTTTTAATTTGCACAAGACAAGAGAAAGGATGTCGGTCAGTTCGACTTACAGTTCACATTTAATAACTAAACCATGTCCATGGAGAATTAATCTGTTCAAAAATCCTACCTGCCGCTATCTCTCTCCTCCGGACCGAAATGCCAATTCGGTCCGGACTATTTGTTGGATTTTATGTGGCGTCAGCTACATAACAGTTGAAAATGAGGGGGACCGAAATGCCAATTCGGTCCGGAGTAAAAAAATTAGTTCGGACCGAATTATCATCTCGGTATTGATGGTTTTTGTAAGTCTGGAGGCAATCATGTCGTTTATTTAAATTTAATTATTTTAATTATAGTTTTTAAAAAAAATCCTGCACATTCACCTATTATTACACTACACTACTTGAAATGAAGAGAGAGAGAGAGGAGACAAGGGAATGGGACCCACAAAGTAGACAGCCACCTCGTGGGTGTGATGGTAGCCTGATGATTCTCTTCCCTTTGCACAAAAAGCCTTTTCAAGGGTCTTGTTTTTTCACATACCCTTCTCTCTCACTGCTTTGATGCTTTCTCTTTCTTAAGATCAGAAAACAAATATATTTTCTATGGCTGGTATAGCAAAAGCCAGAACTACTACAGTTCCTAGTTTCCTCACCATTTGTGGAGAAAAAAATTCTGCTTAAATGCCAACTTACTGTGATTGAACAATGCATCTGATCGGACATGGTTCTGTGTCTCACTGTCCTTTTCTTTTGAATTTTTTATGAATAATAGCTTGAAAACAACACAATAAAGTAATCAATTACCAAACCAATTATAATCGACTAAACATTAATTAATTACCCATGTCAAAAGTTTACTATAAGATGCCAAGGAACAGTTTTTCTTTTCGAATATAGCTAGTAGACATACTTGAATTGGCTAACTAATTATAAAATTAACATTTACAGCCTAAAATATTTTCCTTTATTTTTATTTTTACGTAAAATGGTTAGGAGAGATACATGTAGAGTTGCTACTTTTATCCGATTACCCGGATCCGATCCGGAACTGAACCGGATCCGACCTGGAACCGACCCGGATCCGGTTAATTTGGATAGGATATGGTTTAAAAAATATAACCGGTTAAATTATGGGTACGGTTACAAAATTAATAATTTAATATCCGATCTGGATCCGAACCGGAACCGATATTGTAATGGATAGGATATGGATTTGAATTAGTTATCCGACCCATAACCGAATCCGACCCGATACCCATATAAATGCCCGATAAAACATATATTAATAACTATGAAAATACAATTTTACATATAATCAAATTAACAAATATCATGCCAGTAATCACATTTTGCATATTAATTTTTTAATAAATTTATTGCTCTGAATATATCTTTCAATATCTGTCTTATATATCATCTGCATAATCATGAAAATTTATTACTCTGAATATATCTTTCAATATCTACCATATATATCCTCTGCATAATCATGAAAATTTATTGCTCTGAATATATCTTTCAATATTTGCCTTATATATCATCTGCATAATTATGAAAATTTATTGCTCTCATTAATATGTCTTTGCAATAAATCTCATTGAAATCAAATATCTGCCATAAATTTAATTCTCTATTAAAAAATTAGTATTAATATTCCATTCATGGATTTTTTGAATCATAGGAAAGGAAATCACCATCTCCAATATTTTACTTTCTCAAATTCTTGAGAGTTGTGACGTATACCCGCTTAGGATCCGGAACCGCCCATATCCGGACCGGATCCGATAATCCACAAACAAGTTATGGGTATCTATCTATCCGGAACCGAAAGACTGGACCCGAAATATCTACGGGTAGATAGGTATCCGGATCCGGACCCGACCAATTTGAAACAAATAAGTATATGGATCGAAATTTGGACCCGAACACTTTTAGGATACGGATCCAAATATAATAGTATCCGGACCCGACCCGACCCGATAGCACCTCTAGATACATGTTAACTTGTTTTACAGTAGTTTACAATTTTTTGTTATCTTAAAAATATGGTTAGAGAGTGGCCGATTTAAAGAGTCAAATAAAGCCTAAATGATTTAAATACTTGCCACGTCAACTATTTTATTGGCGTTTTGACGGGCTATTTGATCGAAGAGCAGATCAGTAGGCCATCGGATCTTCGATGATCTTTAAATTTGTGCGCACGAAAATTAAAGCAGACACACACACTAATATTAAAGCAGAACATACAGATCTCAAAAACTAATCGGGCAATTTCAACCCATCGAATCCAAAGTAGATCCAATGTTCGTCGAATCTACTCTGTTCTAATTTGATTGATACTATTATTTAACTCGATCACATTTTTATTCGTAGCGGTCTATTTTAACATAAATAACAAACAAATAGCAGGTATTAAGCTGAAATAACGGGACTTGTTTTTTTTAGTAAATTTAGCCGACATTTTTATAATATCCCTAGCTTTAATTTTCTTATTAAATTCCTGTTTTAATTTTTAATTTTAGTATTATTTATTGTGAAAAATATTATTTTAAAACCATACATGCATGGTCAAAGTGTTTATAATTTTTTTTAATTAGTTCTTATGTAATGTGATTAGGGGTGAAAACGGAGCGAATACGGAGCGAAGTGGTAAAACCATATTCATATTTCTTTTTAATTTTTCAGATACGGATATGGATCGGATGTCAGTCGGATATAGATATGGATACTGATCGGATCAGATATTTATTAAGCTAATATTAAAAAATACCAAAGTTCATAATATTTATGTAATTTTAATGGTGAATAACAATATTTTTTCATAATATATATTAAAATATATGATATATATCTACTATTCGGATACGGATAATTAAAACGTAAAACCATATTAGTATCCATATTCACACAGATATTTAGATATCGGATATCCACATCTAATTTTTCAAATACGGATCGAATACGAATCGGATATTATCCATACCGTTTCACCCCTAAATGTAATGACTTATTTATCGTAATTGCTATTAAACAAAGTTGAATTGCTTTTTTTTGAAAAGCAACGAGGATCAAGCCCTCATTTATATTAATCTTGATTGGTTACATAAGTTGGATTCTCAAGTGATGAGAACTCAGATGAAAGAAAAATCCAACTAAAAAGAGAATAGAAAAATAATGATAAAACGAAAAGTAAAATGCAACAAAATGAAAAAATGGAAAGAAAACTAAAAAAAAAAATCACTAAAAGCATCCAATATATAATTAGATTAAGCTGCGACATTGGTGTGACTATTGCCAAATGATTTTGGAATCCTCCATTGCCACAAAACCTCACCCACTAGCTGATCTATCGGTTTTGATTTATCATTGAAAATTCTACTGCATCTCTTCCTTTCTTCCTCTCTTCCTCCAAATTATAAAATTAGATAGCAAGATCAATTCCCTTCCTTTTTTGCTACAATGTTGAATTACTTAAAAAAAAATAAATTTAATATGAGAAAAAACTAATTAACTTGGTATTGCTATAAGACTCTATATAATGATATTTTTAATTTTTAATGGATTTAACTATCAACATAGTACAACAAAATAGTTACAAATTATTCGGATGCGAACCGATAGCACCCGTAAAATTATTTCGGCTGGATTTAACTATATTTTGAGATGTTTGGGAAACCGTTGAATAGCTTTACCATCATACCTTTTTCACAATATAAGTAAAAATGATGCCTCTAAATTTTAAATATTTTAAAATAAGTTTTATGTGAATTTTGAACATGTTCCACACTAAAAACATGTCACAGACACTGAACTAAAAATTGATTTTCAGCCTTCAACATAATTTCCCATATGGAACTAATTTGTCAAACACAATAATTAATACTCTTCAAGAGTACTGGAATAGAACTCTTGAACTATTTTAAAATAATAAAAATGACAAGAGAAATTAAGGAGCAGAGATCGATCTGTTGTGAGAAAAAGGTCATTGTCAAAAACAGTTAAAAACAGTCACCACGGTTTTATTACTCATCTAATTATAATTTTTCCTACTATACTCTACCGATATAATTATTTCGTATTTTAATTCATGGACATTTTTTTTACAGAAAAAACCATTTGTATTGATTTTCCTTTTTTCTAAAGTTCCTTCTATATAATTAATTCTTTGTAAATCTTTCCTTTTTTTTCTATTTTGATGAACCTTAATTAGCAGGCAATTAACTAGCGAGATTTCAAATGTAGATATAGAAATTGAGTTTAGTTGTTATTAATTTGTTGACTGTTTGCTGGTCTTCTGTCTTCTTTGAAATATTTGTATATTAGAAAAAGAAAAGATAATTTCACCAATGTAATTTCACATCAAGACATGTCATTTTCACCGCCCGAGAGGCCGAGAGATCGAACTGATTTGAATGCAGTAGCTGCACCTCTGTGCAACGCTCTACAGTATTGTAAAGGATCCGGTGTGTCCGAGCAAAATGGATCGATGCATGAATCTGGATGTACGTAAGGGACAGACTGGACATAATGCATGCTGACACGTGGGCCCACAATAACTCTGTGCTGCAGGGTTACCAGATTCTTAATTCATACATGATAGACATGCAATATGAATATGAACGTGCAATTGATGAAGTACTGGTAAAAGTGGTGGTCCTTTATGTTGTAGCATGCAAACACGACATACATACAAGTATTCAGTACTAGTATATTAAACAGCTAGTTAAATACTGGGGAAGAAAGAGACGAGACCTGTCTTATTCAATTCATCAATACATATATATACCGACATATTTGCTGATGAAATATTTTTGTTTTTTGTTTTTGCTAGAATTATATTTTTTATTTAATTTCTTGCTTAGTTTAAGTAATTCTTCTTATTTATATATGCGTGGTTTCATAAGAAAATAAAATAAAATATTAACTCCATTTAAGAAATGCACAAAATATGTATGTTTTTCTCCTACAAATTGTATTAAATTATATAAAAACTTTGCAAGCAATTAATATATATAAAAAATAAGAAAGAAATACATGCACGCATCAAACTTTCAAAAACCAAACTAATTTCTAAAAACTTCAATTGTGAAAAATTAAAATGTGTTGTCAAGTCTATTACTGTTATATATCTTGTTTTCTATTTGCATTTTAGATAATAATTTATTATACTTGTGAAAGAAAATTAAGACATTACAAAGGCACACAAAAAATAGAGATATTTAACTTGTATGCACATATGCGAATTTATATGAAACCCATTAATATTGTTCTAGTTTACAAATTTTACTGTATTTATTACAAACAAGTGAAAGGTGCAGTCTGTGAAGGCATGACTCAGTAAAACGATTGAACGAGCATCTAAAATAATAAAATAAAAGAAGTCGCAACAAAAGGTCTTGGAATTAATTAGGCCGCCGGGCCCACAGAGAAAGCTATGAGTTGGATATTGGACTGTACAGTCCATGTGGGCCTTTTGATTGTGACAGCCCATTTATTCACTTTCTAGTCTTTGCAATGCCAACTTGCCAAGCAATCCTCTCTTTCACTCTGTCGTTTTCATTTTGGTAATAAACTAATAATGCATTCATAACTTAGGTTAATCCAGCTAATGTAAATCAGATAATTTTGAAGGAAAAATTGTATAAAAATCTCTTACATAATCACTAATCAGTCTTTTTGGAAGAAAGCTACAGGCATCCACCTTAATTTGATCTTAGGAAAAAGATAAAATAATAAATGAAGAGACTATGGGCTTAGTCCACTCCTAGACACAGGTCTACACCTAGGTGTCAAACAAAGTACCTCCAGGCCCATTATAAACAGTAGTACTAAGGCAAGAGCAAATACTACACAGATTGCATTCTTCCATAAACTAAGCACCTCATGTCTCATAAAAAACCTTTTCAAAATCACCCTCCACTTACTGTTGTAGAACTTGTTTATCTCCTCAATCATGCAGTCTAATTGCGGGACCCGAGTCAGTCTGATAGACCGGGTCATCCCGTTCCACATTTCGGCGACATCTTTATCGCTTTTCAAGTAGTTCAAAATAATACCTTTCTTTCTGAGTAATCTTGCATCCTCCTCAGTGTCTATGATTCCGTTCATGAATTCGATATACCGAGACAATACCAGTGCCGTGGATCCGAATGATGCTTCATATGCAACCAAGTTTCTTAACACAACTTCACTGTTTATATCAAGGCTTATTACAGGCAGATAAAGTACTGCTGTTTTAATGCAAAAATCGACTGTTGATATACCGCCGCTTGTGGGACAAATTTTAATACCAGCAGATGTTAACTCGGTCACTGATGGAATCAAAATTTCTTCGAGCAGTGGTTCACTGCTTCTTTCACTGTCTTGTGCCTTTTCACTTGATAAAAGTTTCTCTACGGGATTTAGGATGATTGGAAGCATAGGTATGTTTTCCATTATTCGAAGGAGAATTTTTATTATCAATGACCGAAGGGTTTCTATGCGATGCGAAATGAAACTTTTTGTCAAACCTGAAAAATTGTGCAAAAATGTTGGGCTGAGGTTGTCTTGCTCACCACATTCATCTCCCTCCAAAGGATCAGAAGGCTCCTCTCTGTACCTAGGAACTATATTACAATATAGAAAATCTAATAAATGCGGGTATTTCCTGATGTCAACATGCATAATTTCTAGATTTTTGAAAGGGGAGATCTCTTTGAAAAACCCAACAAGCATGTCGGTCACTATTTCTTCGGTCATTTGGTGTAATTGCATTTGGGTGTCTGCTATCTTTAGTAGTAGAAAAAGCGGGATTTGGTTTTCGATCATTATTATGTCACGGATTATCATACTATGTGCCGTCGTCCTGTGTTTAGAGTCGAATAACAGATGAATCATCCTAGATGGGATTCTTTGAATTGATTTTTTGTTGGTCTTAGTGAATAATTGGAGAAATTCAAAAAGGAATGATGCGTCAATTGCCATCATCCAGGCAAGAGCTTGCCCCGTAAAATTTAGGTGCCTGTAAAAGAAAATCAATGAATGATTTACATAATGTGTTATGTCTCTGAATTTAGCTTATTTTTGAAAAAAAAAAAAATGAATTCTCTACCTATAAAATCTTTGTTGGGAAAAGTGTTCAATTTTAATTGTAATTGTGGAAATACTTAACAAAATCAACATCTGATTTTGTACCAATGAAGTTAATAAATGTATTAATCTTCATCTTAGGTGTATGGAAAGCTTGTCAACATATTACACTTTGACAGAGATATATATGCGAACAAAGTTAACACTTCTAATTCTATTTGTATAACAATTTCTCACTGAGAAAGATACTGGCTTTGGGGCATCCTTATGAACTTTTTACGAGTAATTACAGAAAGAACAAATTGTTTATGTACCTGTGATAGTGACCTCTTATATGATATTCTAGTTTTCCAAACATATCTACAATATCTTGAAATCTCATCATTTCTCGGAGTTCGTTTTGTACTCTTTTTGCCGATGCAATTTTGTATCGCTCCATGTGTTGTACCTCTTCACGGAAATGGTGGTATGGACCAAGAGACAGGATCTGTGGCACATAAAGCTCCGGTTTAATAGTTAACAGAGGTTTTGGTACTTCAAAGATGGAGACAGCTTGGTCATGTTCAATTTCTAACTCATCGTCCATTATCCGACGAATAGTCATGATCCATTGGTTTTGGTCATCAGAAGCAAGGTGGTGATGTGAAAGCATTGTGTGTAACAGTGAGAGAGAGCAAAGAGAGAGGAGGATTAATAAGGACATGAAATTAATTTTTCTTGTAACTCTTAAGAGTTGCAATCCATGTGGTAAAGTTAGAGGAGTTTAGTTTAATTCAATTAATATGGTAGTAATTAAGGGTTTTGACAAAAAAAAAACTGAGTACGACAATGAAAGGAAATCCTAGTCTGCAATCAGTTGTTACTCTTCTTAATTAACGCTCTTAAATGGGAAAAAGATTCATCTTTTTTTTTTTGTACCTCAGAAAAGAAAAAATAAAGATTCATCTTTTCGAATACATTGAACAATCTCATTTCTCTTTTAAAAAAACTAATGGGCTATGATGAACACTTCGAACAGGACCGGCCTAAGAACTAACAAACCGGGCTAAGGTCAAATGAAATTCTTTTAATGGGCCTGACCCGGTTAAGTTAAACCACACCGTTGCTTCCACACCTTGCTAGTTGCATCGGCCATCGGCATTACTCGAAATTACGCACTTCCTCGTGCCGCTCCATTTATCTTTGCCATTGTGGAGACGAAGCCTGAAAGTTCAACTTTGCAAATCCTCAATAGTAATGAAATTATTGTTAGTGGAAGTGAATGGGAAGAACGGTTGGGTAAAGCGATTAGCATTAGAAAATGTTACTGAGTGCGTCGATCACTACATCAAAAAGGTACTGTAGCATGGAATTCACACTGGATGTTTTTTTTTTAATTGAATTTAGTTGAATTTACTGGACTTCACTTTGAGCACCACATATTGCATATCTTTTCTCCATCTTTTCTTTTGCTGTGTTACTTTAGTTTCTGACATGGTCAGTTGGATAAGTGCATTTTTAACACCTTTTATTTTGTAATTTGGTCATGTATCAAGATTTTATGTTCTAATAGAATTTTCATGTAAATTGGTTACATAAATTTAATAATAGGACTGAAAACTTGAGTTCCCCTGCTACAAATTAAAGAGTACCTAAAAACTAGCTGATGTATCTCAACTACACTTTCTCTGTCCCTGATTAAGGTGATTATGAGAGAACTTGGTGAAGGACCTGAAGTTACCTTACTAATATATATTAACTAAAGGACAAAAAGTTTTTTTTTTTTTTTTTTTTTTGAAACTAGAAGGACAAAAAGTTAATTGACTAAATTTCACTGATATTTTCTGGAGCTTGTATAAAATTGGCGGGGACAAAAAATATTATTATTGCCTGCCTATCTAACATGTAAGGCCTAGAAATGCGAAGAGAAAATCTGGAGAGAACAAATCAAGTAGGGAAGAAGGCTCGGTCTATGTAGTTGCATATGGTTTCTGGTAAGAAAAGCCATATTGATGCCACGTAAAAGTCTAATAGATGTTTGGTTCTATCAGATCAATGTAGGGTCTATTGGTTCTATACATCTGTTATGGCCTAGTTAGTGTTTGCATCATCTCTGGTTTATTTTACAATTGGAAGTTTTGATCATGTTTTAATATGTTACGTTGTGAAGTTTATCATCTCCATTAATGGAGAAAGACTATGAAATCCTAATACATATCATGAAAAATATATTCAAACTGCAGTACCTAAAATTCATTCTAGTTGCATTATAGGATATCTGGTATGTACTGGTACTAAACTTTAGGGAAGCATCATCATTGCTTCATAAATTATGATAGAAAATATAACTGACAATAAGTAATGGAAAAAGACGTAAGAGGCAGATTGATGATATGTATTCAGAACAAAAAGGAATATCTGTTTCATAAATAATTTATCTTGTTTCTCTCTCTTAGGCAGATTGATGATACGTAATAGGCAAATTTCTTGTGGATAGCTAACGTGCTAGGATGCCTCATTCTGGTACATGATTTTTGTATGCAATGTATATGATGTGTATGCATAAGTAAACGATTTTTGTATGCAGTGTATATAATGTGTATGCATGTTACTTGTCCATTCTGGTACATACCTGTCAAATTGATGTCTAGCTGTGAAACACTGCTCACCCTTTAAAAAAAAAAAAAAATTTAGTTGACAACTTTTGGTAGCAAAATGGAATCAGCTAAAAAGCTGAATTCTGAAGTTTTGGTATCATTTGCACTTTAAACTTTTAGTTTTGATTAATCTAAACTTGTAGGCAAATGAACAGAGTATTGAGGTTTGGATATTCTTTTTTAATTTTACAGAGTGTAAGTATAAATGATTCTGTTAACTTTGTACCGCTAGGTGTTCTCTATGGAGGTCAACATGTTGCAATTATAGGTGGGTATTTTTGCTAATAACGACATCTTCCTCTGAGTAGGATTCAATTAATACATTGTTTCTAATAATTTATGTCTTGTGGTCAAATTGTGTGACAGTTTTGGTATTGCTAATGGCACTGGACTATCTTCATTAAATATTTAAATTTCTGTCAGGATCTTTTGTCTGGCAAAATCAGTTACCATTTTTGTTTTTACTTAATGTTATGACTGATAATATACATACAATTTTACATATAATTCCTACCATGGGTTGGGGTGAAGCATGAGCGACCTCTGTATGGGAGTTTAGATATGTACCATAATTAAATTTCACATCTTGCATGACCAAAGTTGTTATCTATAACTGAAAGGATGATGAACCCCAAGAAGAGGGAAACTTGAAGGGTACCTAATATAGAAGATATATGGAAATACATTGATTTAAACAAATGGTACAAGATGAAGCCCATTACTATTGAAAAATGACCAAATAAAAAAAAAACCAAGTAGAAGCAATCTCAGGTAAAAACCAACAAGTCAAATGCTGGAAACACCCAAACTGTAGAAGCAAATGGACGTATGAAGTTGTACTGGCTATATATAGAATTAAATTACAGTGGTACTTTGTATTATAGGCTGAATAAAGCATTGAATTGTTGTCTTTATTTTATTTTTTCAAAAAAAAATAAATAAACAACGCCAATCTTTGGTTGGTGCGCTTTTTACATCTGGAAGAGGGTCGAATTTGCTAGGACAAGTCTGGTTGGGGTTAAAATGTCAACCCAACAAAAAAAAATATCTCTTTGTTTAAGAAGAGTTACAACTTTCTCCGCTAACCCTCAAAAAAAGAAGAGTTACAACTTAAAAACCTTATATAGTCAGGGTTGAGGTTGGTTTTACTGTTCATCAAGCTCTAGAGATTGAGAAAAGAATAATATTTGATAGAGGACAGAATTCACGGCTATGTTTGGATGACACAAGAATAGCAAGAATAGAGGCTATTTTAGAATAGAAGCTATTCAGAATGGCAATGTGCATCCAAACAATATTTTTGCTATTCAGAATAGATAGACTAGCTGCTATTTTCTATTCCTTGTAAATGTTAGAATAACTACTATTCGGAAATGTGAAATGAGAGAAAAAAATATTTTCTTTTTAGATTTCCACCAACACAATTCCGAAATGACAAATTTGATACTACTTTCTGCTATCTCCACGTCGTGACAATTCATTTGAGATCCCACTTACTTATCTTTTATCTTAATTAACACCTAATTAACACTATTTTTTATTGATTACAGCTATTCACTATTTCACATATACAATCCAAACAACATTCTTACTAATCCGAATAGCACTATTTTCACACTAATATGAAAATCACTATTTTTTCTCTATTCTCATTTACTATTCTAAAATTTCGCTATTCTAGCTATTCTAACTCTCATCCAAACGTACCCCATGGGATGTGTACATTTCATAGGAATGCAAAAGAGTTGTGCTCTAGTTTGATTTTTCAGGAACATAAAATCTTTTCAATCCGATTGAGGGCGGTTTGGGAACTCATGAAAATGTTATTTTGGATAGACTGAGTCTTGACCTGGCTGCATGTCAAAAACTTTACATCAGAATGAGAGACATCTGTTTAATTCATCAATATCACTTCTTAAGTCAGGAATAGTATGCAAGTGAAATTATTGATCTATCTACTAGCTATAAACCTATGATGCAATAGCAAGTTAGCAACCATGTTATATCTCCAGATTTGGTAATTTAAAACGGAATTTTGTTTCGTTATGAAAAAATAAAATATAAATTTGATTTGAAAATTAAATTTAAAATAAAAAACCTAAAAATAAAGATGATTGTATTTTGAAAGTCGGATTAGTAAGTTTAAGATGATCACTACTTGGTTGAATAAACCATGGCTAGACTTTTAAATTTAGCCCCGGTATTTTTTTGTTCAAATGCTAATTTTGATATTGTTATTTTTTTCCGTCACAACAAATTTACGGTTTATAGTACCAACAAGAGCTTGAAACCATTTGTATTTGTCAATAGTATATTATAATCATGTCTCTTGTAACCATTGGTGTTATACCTTTAAGCTAGCAGAGTGTGTGTATTTAATAGCGACATTTGATTTGATCGGTTCAGGATTGTGATCCCGGAGAGCGCATTAGGAAACGCTCTCATGTACATATATGTAGAGCTTTATTAATGTTAAATAGTTAATCCACAGGATTTTACCAAACATTGCTATTGGAAAATGAAATATCATACATTACAAAGTGATGAGGTTATTATTTCCAGGTGAACAATAAGGGTCAGAACAGCACAGCTGGGATATTGACATTTTTGTTGTGGGCTAATACAATCTACTGTTTGCAAATAGTTTTGTTTTGCTGTTTCGAACTTTCAATTTTTGGTAAAGAAACCCTTTTAGTCTTTGTGACTTCCAAACGTGTAAAGTTTGGAAAAGATAAAATCTTTTGCAAAAAAAAGTTTAGGCCCAAAACTACTAATGATGAAAGTGACCTTGAATCTACCGAAATATTTATTTCTACCATAATAAAAAAAAAAAAAAAAAATCAAAACACCCCAGTTTCTGAGAATTTCGAAGAATACCCAGGCCGCTCAATGGTTTAGCGGCCCTAAAGACTGGGGGCCACCCAATGGCCTAGCGGCCGACATTTTTATTAATATCCAAAGTTTAATAGAAATTATTATTTATGTCCGGATTTTCAACTTTTCGCCAAAAATGCCCAAGCCAGCCACAAAATGTCCGGCTTACGCCCTCCCCTAAGCCGGTCATTTTGTGGTCGGCTTAGTAATTTTTTTTTTTTACCGTAAAAACTCTATAAAAAGGCCCTTAACCCTTCCTAAGGGCACACACACCGAGACTCCTCAGCCAAAACGCTATTAAGGTAATATTATATTATTTTTATATTATTTTTTTTATTTTATAGAATAATTAATTTAATTATTAAAAAAATTAAATTTAATTAAAAACAAACCCTAAACCCAAAACCCAAAACCCAAAACCCTAAAATTTGAAGTAGTAACCTGTCAATTGTTTACTATTTAGTAACCTGACAATTGTTTACTATTTAGTAACCTGACAATTGTTTACCATTTAGTAACCTGACAATTGTTTACCATTTTCTAAAATGTAGTTTGTTTATCATGGCCATTATTTCATTACACTATGGTGGGAAGATGCTGAGTAATGCACACGGGGTTTATTACAACAAAGATGCAGTTCATTCATTTCCGGTTCCAAATGATATTTCACTTTTGGACCTGAAATCCATGGTTTACACACACACTGGTTACAACCCAGGAAGGTGGAACCTAGAATTGGCAACCTGACATAGCAATCCCATCAGCGGGAAATGAGTTGTTCTGAAACTTGTAGATGAGAATACGTGGAGAGCTATGCTCGATTATTTGAGGTCCCAAGGGAGTTACATAATAGAAATCTTTGCCAGAAGAATTCCGGTAGAACCCGGGGTTAGAAGTTCTGGCTCTGGATCAGTGGCATCACATTATACCACACAACCAGAAACATACAGACCCCTCGTTCCTTTAATCGAACCTGACCCAGAAACCTACAATTACGTGACTCCACCAGCACCCCAATGAAGACACTCAGTTTCATCCCCACCTAGACCCCATCGAGGCAGACCAAGACACTCAGTTTCATCCCCACCTAGACCCGTAAATGTGGCGCCTTTACCGTTACCTCCAGTATCACCTTACCCCAGACCGGCACCAGTATCTGATGCAAGCTGTCCGGACTTTGAATATATTAATGAAATACCGGAGGACGATCTGAGGAGTGGGGATGAATTTGAGGGAGAAATGTGGGGGCATTCGAATTGTTGGGTTTTATGGTACTTAAGGCAGCGGAATTTCAAAATTTTTGATAAGAAAAGTACCAAAGGAGATCATCATGTGCGATTGAAATCAAACCAAAATCAATTTCCAAATCATTAAACATCATACATTTAGTTTCTTGTCTCCAAACAAGAAAAGAAGGTCCTTGAGATGTAGGGTTGTAGCCTCCACCTCCTTATTGATGTTAATGGTGGTTGATGCCTTGCAGCGCCTTGGTGGTTGATGCGTGCGTGCCTAGAATACCTTTGCACCAAGATGAGACTCCAAAGTAGAAGTCCTCCACGGTATCCACCAAGAAATTAATTAGAAACCAAATATTCCTCTTGCTAGCGAGTACTAATTTGGTTGCTCCTTAATCCCTATCTTTCAAGAGATCTAAATCTTGATTCTTTAGGATTTATGGTTTCTCAACACATGAGATATGAAACAAGAGAGAAAGAGAGAGTTCTTGACAGAACTTCTTCTCTAAAAACGAAATCACTCTCAAAAGAAATGAAAGGGAAAGTATATATATAGCAAATGAGGAATGTGAATTCAGTTTCCAAAACTAACCCCACGTTCTCCCACATTTTTAACCATGATCAAAATCGAATTTGTCTTTCCTCCAGAAGACAAAGTTCTAGATCTTTCTCTTACCTTTTCAGAAAGATATAGAACTCCCAAAACCGACTTCGGATGAGGGAGATATGATCAAAATAAGAAATGTGTGCGGCAGTTTTCAGAACATGGCGGTCCAAAATAACTACCACGTTCTACCACGTTTTTTACCACGATTTAATTCGATTTTGGCTTTCGTCCAGAGAAGCAAAGTTCTAGATCTTTCTCTTACCTTTCCAGAAAGATATAGAACACTCAAAAACCGACTTTGTATGAGAGAGATATGGTCAAAATAAGAAACACTACGCAGCAGTTTTCAGAAAACGTGGTAGTTATTAAGAAAACAATTCACAAACATGGGCCACAATTAACAACAGCCATTGGACTTTGTTTATTGGGCCAAATTCTATTTTTCTTTATTTGAATTAATACAATTAATCTAATTAATTGTATTATCATATAATTATTTCAAATAATTATATTTCTCATGTTCTAGTGGAGAAACTAATTTATTTATCATGTCATACATGTCAAATAAATTAAGGAGCATTTCTAATTAACTGCTTATTGGTGTGACCCTGTGGGATCTATGTCAAATGACAATGGAATCTGAAACTCCTTTCGATTCCATAAACTACAAGCGGCACCTAGCAATATGCATTATAGTTACCCAAATAACACAGATGATAAGTACCTTACTGTATCACGATCCCTAAGCAACAATTGTCTCGTGTCAATTCCATGTCTCATGATATCATGAATAGATCCAAGGTAGGAATGTGTCATTCTTTGCAAATCTACTCGTTTCTTGATTCCAAAATAATTAAGTAATTATGATTAACTCCTTAATCATATGTTCACATACTTGTATTATTTCATCAAGGGGCCCAGTGATATCATCACTCATTTACATGAGGGACATTGGTATTCTTGATAATTACTATCCCTCCACATGAGAGATACATACTGAGATAGAATCTGTATAACTGCCAGTTACTGACAGCGTTGGATAATACCCACGAATATGTATTCTCATGTGAGAGAAACAATCATCTCATACCTTAGAATTCAAGACACAAATAAAACATTAATGACACAAACACAATCCATATTAAAAGTTTTATTTTGGTCACGTCAAATCCCCTGATCTCCATCAGGTATCCATTTGATTAGATTGACAACCCCTTGTCACATGATCTGCAGAACATGATCATCATCTAATCCAAATGCTAATCGTATGCTGGTAATTAATGTTCCTTGTTAATTACCAAGACTAGGAACATTTTAGAGTATTTATTAACTCCTGTATAGAGTTCCACAATTCCAGGTCCTCAACCCGAATGATCTATAAGTAATAAAATACTCAATGAACAAAATGATAAATATATCATCCAATTACATGAACGAAACTTAGAAAACAATCATCCTATGATTGGCTTCTAGATCACAACACTAACAATCTCCCACTTGAGCTAGAGCCAATCCCATATACATCTCCATGCATAAAAGCTCTAAACAAGTGTAGCCTTACACAATCTCAAATCCACTCTCTAATGTATCTCATACCCATAGAGGCAGTGTGCATCGTATGCTTTGTTTGAGAAAGCGGCTTTGTTAGCGGGTAGCTGTGTTGCCGTCCGTATCAACTCTGCAAACCTTTACATCACCTCGATTGATAATCTCTAAAATCAGGTGATACATTTGTAAAACATGTTTGGATTTCTGGTGTGATCTTAGTTCTTTGGCCTGTGCAATAGCTCTATCACAATAGAGCTCTACAGGATCCAAAGAACTATGAACCACTTCAAGTTCGGCCAGAAACTTCTTAATCCAAAATCCTTCCTTCGCAGCTTTCGAGGCCGCTATGTATTCAGCCTCAGTGGTTGAATCAGCTGTGTTCTCCTGCTTGGAACTATTCCAGCTCACAGCACCACCATTGAGAATGAACACATATCTCAATTGCGATCTCATGTCGTTATGGTCGGTCTGGAAACTAGCATCGGTGTAACCCCTTACAACGAGCTCAAATTCCCCACCATAGACAAGGAACATATCCTTAGACCTTTTGAGGTACTTTAGGATATTCTTGACAATGGTCAAATGTGCCAATCCTGGATTAGCCTGATATCTGCTAGTCACACTTAACGCGTATGACACGTCTGGGTGGGTGCATATCTTGGCATATATGATAGAACCAATTGCCGAAGCATATGGTATTTTTCTTCATGCAATCAAGCTCAACAGTCGTCGTAGGACACTGTTTCTTGCTCAAATAGATGCCAAATGACATTGGTAAGAAACCTTTCTTGGAATCTTGCATGCTAAACCTTTTAGCACTTTGTCAATGTATACACTTTGACTCAATCCTATGAGTCTCCTAGATCTATCTCTATAGATCTTGATGCCTAGAATATAGGCAGCTTCACCCAGATCCTTCATTGAGAACACCTTCATCAATGAAGTTTTCACATAATTCAGAGAAGGAATCTCATTTCCAATCAGAAGTATGTCATCCACATACAACACCAGAAAAATGACTGCACTCCCACTTACCTTCTTATATATACAAGGTTCTTCTTCGCACTTGACAAAATCAAACATTTTGATCTCTTTGTCAAAGCGTTTGTTCCAACTCCGCGATGCTTGCTTCAGTCCATAAATGGACCTCTGAAGCTTGCAACCTTTCTTAGCATTATTAGGATCCACAAAACCATGAGGTTGTGTCATGTAGACATCCTCTTCTAAATTCCCATTTAGAAATATAGTTTTGACATCCATTTACCATAACTCATAATCATGAAATGCGGCAATTGCTAAGATAATCCGAATTGACTTAAACATAGCCACGGGCGAGAAGGTTTCATCATAATCAACTCCATTAATTTGCTTAAAACCTTTCGCAACCAGCCGTGCTTTGTATGCAGTCAAGTTGCCATCCATGTCCGATTTTCTTTTGAAAACCCACTTGTTCTCAATAGGCTTAATCCCTACTGGAGGATCAACCAAGTTCCATACTTGATTGCCGTACACAGACTGTATTTCGGATTCCATGGCTCCTAGCCATTCTGCAGAGTCGGGACTCACCATCGCTTCCGCATAGGTCAAAGGATCTTCAGTATCTTATACTGTCACCTTATGGAGCCCTAACCATCTTTCAGGCGGATGACTCACTCTTGCTGACCTACGAATAACAGGTGCTTGAGGTTCAAGAGCTTCCTCTACAACCCCTTGTGGATCTGCCTCTTGACCTTCTTCCACAACTCCTTGTGAAAGTGGTTCGTGGAACGGAACTTGAATTTCTTTCGCAACTGATTGCAAAGGTTCTTGTTGACTCCCTGCTAGCCTCCACATTCATGGGTGAGACAATGAGATCTAACCTGATCTCACTGTTAAGTGTTGCATCATGAACTCTTCAAGTTGCACACTACTCCCACTACTTCTTCTTGAAAGAAATTCTTTCTCCAAGAACACAGCATGTCTAAGAACAATCATCTTGCTTTCAGACCGCTTATAGAAGTAATATCCCTTAGTTTTCTTGGGATAACCAATGAATAAGCACTTGTCAGATTTGGATCCTAGCTTATCTAATATCAACTGTTTGATATAAGCCTCGCAACCCCAAATCTTTAGAAAAGACATATTAGGAACCTTTCCATGCCATATCTCATATGGTGTCTTCTCTACGGATTTCGGTGGCACATTGTTCAGTGTGAATGCAATGGTTTCAGACATTTTAGTTGAAATTGGCAAATTAGTTTTGCTCATTCAAGATCGAACCAACAAGTTCAATCTTGTCTCTTGGAACCACCAAAACTCCTTTTGAATGCTCCTAGAGAGTAAGTCATAGGATCATCCCAAACCATGAGCATTTGAATTTCAGACTCAATTTTCTGCTTTCATGATCCAATCATAAGCTTATGCCTTTATATCGAGTTGTTTTCAACTGCGCTCTTAAATCCTTTTGAACCGTTCAAAATGATTCAAGATTTATGTCACATAAATAAGTAAGCACCTAAGTGAACCAAAAGACATACCTAAGGCCAGCAAAGGGCTATTCTCACGATGGACATAACTACTGTCAAACCACAGTAGATGAGATGAATTATTGAAACACAACTCAATTTGCTTATCAACCCACATACATCATATGTATTGGATCCAATAAGCCTTTTCACCTAACATTGTGAAAAGTTTAACCTAGTCATTTCTTTTAAATAAGACTCATTCGTCACAATTGATTTTGAATCAACTTGGACTAAGAAGTCTAACTTCTCTGCAATTCTTGTTTATTTGACCTAGGTGGAAACGAGAGTCATACTCTCTTATTGAGTCTTACTTTTCTTTTGGAAATTGATGTTGTGTAAAGTCATTTTATAGATTGTTCTTCATAGGAACATCCATAATACAAGAACATCTTTGCAATGTGACCTTCACAATTGCAATAGTCGCAACACTTGCAACATAGATATCTTGTGACCTTATCAATCTTGCTTTGCTTCCTCCATTTCCTTTTGCATACAAATCCGAGCATTTGATTCCTAATCTCAAATGGGATTTTATGACCAAAGCAAATCATCCAAGAGGTAGCAAGCTCAAACATCAATTTCAAACATACTCAATGAAGTAAGAACATTTCTCAACTTCAAACGAAGTATTTTGCACAATTCCCTTTCAATGTCTTTTACCTTTCTTGATTTTCTTCCCTCCCTCACCGACTGCAAAAACATGAGAAACTCCTTTCTACATGTCAACCTTTGCAGTCCATGCAACTCTTCCAGATACTTCTCCATTCCTTGATAAATGAAGAATAACTCAATGGTAGAGAGTTCAACACGATGTCTGTGGCCAACCCCTTGTCCACAGGACACTCGAGCTTCTCCAGCTGCTCCACATAGCTCATCATCTAGAGCATGTGAGCACTCACGGAGGTACCCTCAGCCATCTTGCATGCCACAAAACTCTTTGGTCACGTTGTACCCCTCAACATAGGCTTGCTCTTGAAACCTTTTCATAAGCTAGCCCATATTGTAGTAGGATGATTGTGTCTTAAATCATCTCTACAATTCGAGACTTATCACCACTACTAGGAGGCACAATGCATCAAGCTCGTCTCCACGTGCTTAATGTACATGTCCTTAGTTTTCTGGTTTGCATGATTATCTGGTTCGTTATGAAGAGGAGTAGTCAAGACGTATTCCTTTTTCTCGCGTCTGAGAACAATTCTCAAGGTGCGATGCCAATCCATGAAATTTGAACCATCACTTTTCAATTTTTTCTTTTCTAAAAGAGAACACAACGAGAAGGAAGATTCTTTCGACATGATTTACAAATTAGAAGATTTGAGTTAAGTTCATGCTTATGTGTTTTATTACCACAATAATAGAACTCTCACTACAATTATAAAATTTAAGTCCAATTTTGTAGCAGGTCCAAGATCCATATTTTCACTAAGACAAGCTAGCGTCGGTATGAAACTTGAACTTAGCTATCTTAGGTAGGCAAACCCTTGCCAATCACAACCGGGTGATTCTTGGTGTTTATCCAACCATCTCATGTTTGAATAAACTATTCCCCAACGCCCAAAACCGTTTTGGATTATCCTTGTCAAGTAAACCTCTCTCTATTTGGTTCGACATGACCGTCATGCCCCACATCTCCTAAAGATAAAAAGTGATGCCTACTGAGTAGGTCCCATCAACTAACGATCGATAGTTTGATCTGGATAGAGAAGGAAGGGAATGACACTTAATTTTTCTGGACTTATTTAGTTTTTAGGTAGTCGTGTGATTCATACACCCATACCTATCCTATGACTCTCATAGGATTTATATAAAATACAAACATAAAGCATATCACATATGCTTTGTGAGTTTGTATGGCTCTTGCGAAAACACTTTCCGCAATCGTCGCTCCTTCCACCATCTCCATGGCCGAAGTCACCTATTGAGCAACTTATGGCTCTTGCGAAAACTCTTTCCGCAATCGTCGCTCATTCCACCATCTCCATGGTCGAAGTCACCTTTTGAGCAACTTAATTACCCATGCCCTCCCAAAATCTACTTAGAACTATTCTAATAGAAATTGAGATTACATTTAAAATTTCCAATCCTAAATGTAGTAGGCATGCAAGCCTTGAATGAATTACATGAGAAGCAAGTTAACATCTTTGCTTATTTAATAAATAAAATTATTAATATCATGGAGCACCAAAGGCCGAGTTACAAGCATTCACACATGCATTCATTACATCACACAAGGCATTGAAATCATGGGCCACACAAACCCACTGTTCGCTGCAAAACAGAGTTAGCTTTTGTGCAACTATTGCACACATGCACAAACAATTCATGCGTTCTTATTAATCAATTAATTCCCAACATGATAACTAAAATTTCATATTTTGGGATTTAATTGACTAATCTTATTTGGAAATTTGGCAAAAATCAATCACACATAAGCCCTATGCTCTGATACCACTGTTGGGTTTTATGGTACTTAAGGCAGCGGAATTTCAAAATTTTTGACAAGAAAAGTAGCAAAGGAGATCATCATGTGTGATTGAAATCAAACCAAAATCAATTTCCAAATCATTAAACATCATACCTTTAGTTTCTTGTCTCCAAACAAGAAAAGAAGGTCCTTGAGATGTAGGGTTGTAGCCTCCACTTCCTTATTGATGCTAATGGTGGTTGATGCCTTGCAGCGCCTTGGTGGTTGATGCGTGCGTGCCTAGAATACCTTTGCACCAAGATGAGACTCCAAAGTAGAAGCCATCCACGATATCCACCAATAAATTAATTAGAAACCAAATATTCCTCTTGCTAGCGAGTACTAATTTGGTTGCTCCTTAATCCCTATCCTTCAAGAGATCTAGATCTTGATCTTTTAGGGTTTATGGTTTCTCAACACATGAGATATGAAACAAGAGAGAAAGAGAGAGTTCTTGACAGAACTTCTTCTCTAAAAATGAAATCACTCTCAAAAGAAATGAGAGGGAAAGTATATATAGCAAATGAGGAATGTGAATTCAGTTTCCAAAACTAATCTCATGTTCTCCCACATTTTTAACCATGATCTAAATCGAATTTGGCTTTCCTCCAGAAGACAAATTTCTAGATCTTTCTCTTAACTTTCCAGAAAGATATAGAACTCCCAAAACCGACTTAGGATGAGGGAGATATGATTAAAATAAGAAACATGTGCGGCAGTTTTCAGAACATGGCGGTCCAAAATAATCACCACGTTCTACCATGTTTTTTACCACGATTTAATTCGATTTTGGCTTTCCTCCAGAGAGGCAAAGTTCTAGATCTTTCTCTTACCTTTCCAGAAGATATAGAACACTCAAAACCGACTTTGTATGAGAGAGATATGATCAAAATAAAAAACACTACGCAGCAGTTTTCAGAAAATGTGGTAGTTATTAAGAAAATAATTCACAAACATGGGCCACAATTAACAACAGCCATTGGACTTTGTTTATTGGGCCAAATTATATTTTTTCTTATTTGAATTAATACAATTAATCTAATTAATTGTAGTATCATATAATTATTTCAAATAATTATATTTCTCATGTTCTAGTGGAGAAACCAATTTATTTATCATGTCATACATGTCAAATAAATTAAGGAGCATTTCTAATTAACTTCTTATTGGTGTGACCCTGTGGGATCTATGTCAAATGACAATGGAATCTGAAACTCCTTTCGATTCCATAAACTACAAGCGGCACCTAGCAATATGCATTGTAGTTACCCAAATAACACAGATGATAAGTACCTTACTGTATCACGATCCCTAAGCAACAATTGCCTCGTGTCAATTCCATGTCTCATGATATCATGAATAGATCCAAGGTAGGAATGTGTCATCCTTGCAAATCTACTCGTTTTTTGATTCCGAAATAATTAAGTAATTATGATTAACTCCTAATCATATGTGCACATACTTGTATTATTTCATCAAGGGGCCCAGTGATATCATCACTCATTTACATGAGGGACATTGGTATTCTTGATAATTGCTATCCCTCCACATGAGAGATACATACTGAGATAGAATCTGTATAACTGCCAGTTACTGACAGCGTTGGATAATACCCACGAATATGTATTCTCATGTGAGAGAAACAATCATCTCATACCTTAGAATTCAAGACACAAATAAAACATTAATGACACAAACACAATCCATATTAAAAGTTTTATTTTGGTCACGTCCAATCCCCTGATCTCCATCAGGTATCCATTTGATTAGATTGACAACCCCTTGTCACATGATCTGCAGAACATGATCATCATCTAATCCAAATACTAATCTTATGCTGGTAATTAATGTTCCTTGTTAATTACCAAGACTAAGGACACTTTAGAGTATTTATTAACTCCTGTATAGAGTTCCACAATTTCATGTTCTCAGCCCGAATGATCTATAAGTAATAAAATACTCAAGGAACAAAATGATAAATATATCATCCAATTACATGAATTGGTGCTGATTATCATATATAGATTATGTCTTTGCTTTGTTTGGAGAACGAAACTTAGAAAACAATCATCCTATGATTGGATTCTAGATCACAACACTAACACGGATCACCTGGATGGTTATGGTGAAGATGGGCCGGTTAAAACAGCTGAAGGGGAAATAGGTCGTACTGTTCTGAACATGCCGCTTAGTGGCCGGACTGATACGCACCCGTTCTCAGACCTCAATGATGTATCTGAGTTTAGAGAAGCAGATATTGGTTATTATGGGCAACGGATTGAGTACAAAGGTGAGCTGACTGCGGACCAATATTTTAAAAGCAAAGAAGATTTAATGTAGAAGATGAGAGAGCACCATATCAAAAAGAATCAGGAGTTCAGAATGAAGAAAAGTGACAGGGATCGGATTCATGCGGTGTACAAGGACCCGAATTGTCGTTACGAACTTCGGGGAAAGCCGGCGGGATATGGAGACGCATGGGTTATAACTAAGCAAGACAGGCCTCACACATGTAGGACTGAGCACACGAGGACTGACCACGAATGTCTGACGGCATCACTCATTGCCGATGCCATTGAGAACAGCATTAAAAACGACCCGTGTATGAGCATCCAGATGGTGGCAGACATTGTTTTGGCTGTGTATGACAATGTGAAACCTAAATACAACCGACTATCGAGGGGCCGTGAGCTTGCAATAGCCCGATAATTTAGGAGTTGAGAGACTTCG
Organism: Carex parvula; assembly: GCA_025461045.1. Taxonomy (NCBI): domain Eukaryota; kingdom Viridiplantae; phylum Streptophyta; class Magnoliopsida; order Poales; family Cyperaceae; genus Carex; species Carex parvula. The sequence continues at coordinate 322,456 of JAJGRW010000457.1, read as the reverse complement.
TACAGCTTGCTGAGACCACTGTTGATGGCAATTTGCAACAACAATCCTAGCTCGACGTACTAATTTCTGACCAGCCCGATACGGCATAAGGAAACAGGAGAAATCATGACAGGTGTTGCCCAGTTTAGAGCCGTAGCCTGGGCCTTTGGTCCATGATTGCAGCGTTTCAATTCTTGAGACCTGTGATCAGCATAGATGCCTGCTTCTTGTCTGGGCGATATGAGGGGAGGCTTTTGATAGCTTGTGGCTACGATGCCGAGAACCAATTGTTGCCTATTGCATTTGCAATTGTGCCGAAGGAGGATACTGAGAATTGGAGTTTTTTCTTGAAATGGTTGAGGAATGAAGTGCTCGGATGTAATAAATTTGTATGTGTTATATCGGACCAGCACAAGAGGATCAAAGCTGCACTGACAGCTGAATACGGATGATCTCCCGAGCTTTTTGTGTACAGGTATTGTATGCAGCATGTTGCTGACAACCTGGTTAAGAACTGTGGAAAAGACAAGTGGTACGGATGGAGGTTCAGGAAAGGAGCAAGGAGGAAGAACCAAGAAGGTTGAGAGAGATGTTCGAAGAGTTTGCTCAGGTATGTATAACTTATAACATTTCGCTTAATTATTATATAAGACTATTATGCAAATAAAGTAACACCCCTTTGTTTTTGTGCAGCTAAATCCGAAGTGTAATGCATATTTAAAGATGGTGGACAAAGTACGTCCTAGTGATGTGATGGAGCCGTCCAATTACGAGAAGATTTTCCAAACATGTGATGGAGGATACCGGTTTGGTATCATGACAACAAACGGCTCCGAGTCGCTCAACAATGTCTTCCGAATGAATCGTAGATTGCCCGTGTCTGCCATAGTAGAGGATACGTTCTACACTTGCAATAGATGGTTTGTTCAGCGGTGACAGCACGCAATGGAATTAAGAGACAAGGGGCATGTTCTTTCTGATCGGGTTTTGTAAAAAATTAGAAAACGTTGAGAGAAAGCCGCAAAAATGTATTTAGTGCGTTACACGCAAGGCCAAGGTCAGTACTAAGTTTCATCTCCAAATGAGTACGTTCTGCACCTGTAGCCACATGGGCAACATGGAAGCCACTCACAGGGAGTTCATGTATATTGTGACACGCAGTCCCGACAGACAAATGAAATGTACTTGCAGAGATATCCAATTAACTTCTATTCCTGCGCTCATGTTTTAGCTGTTTGTCATGATCGAAACTGGTTGGAGGATCAATTTGTTGCAGACTGGTATACTGTGAACTATCTTGAAAGTACTTAGAACCATGTGTTCAATCCAATTGGCAATATGGGAGACTGGCCTGCTAATACTGGAGACAGAATCCTTCCGAGTAGGGGTTGGATTAGGATTGGGAGGCGAAAACACATCAATCATGTAATGATGATGAATGAAATGGAAGGTAGACGAAGGGGGCATCAGGCTTGCCGTTCCACATCTGATAGGCAACAAAGAGGTATGTAACATTCATTCTAAATTATATTTCTTTTCAATTTATACCAACTTACTAAGTAACACATGCAAATGCAGAGGCAAGGAACGCAGCAAATGCGGCAGAAAATGAGCGAGTAATGGCAGAGGGAAGTGGGTCCGGAGGGTCACGGTGTAGACAGCTACAAGCCCTTTTAGATGCAACTGCTATATATGCCGAAGCAATGGGAGAGGCAGTTGCCATAGGAGGAGAGGCGGTTGGGGTGCAAGGGGAGCCATCTGGGATCCAACCGAGGAGGTCCACTACTAGACGTACAACAAGGGCATCTACAAGCGAAGCGGCGCCATCTACAAACCAAGCAGCGCCATCTGGAACCCAAGCCGGGCCATCTGGTAGGTCATCTTTCGCAAGTGGTTTATTTCGGGAATTAAATTTTAGACGTGGTAGTAATAGGTGATTTATATGCATGTTGTAAAAATTGTGTGGACTCTATTTACAATTTGTGTGTACTTTATTGTTTTGTACGAAACTACTTTATCGTCATGTACTTGGGACTCTATTTCTCACGCCTTCAGAGGAAACAACATGGGGCTACTAAATAAGAAGTAATGAAATTAATTAATACTCAAGAAATTACAACCTAATTCATCCAACTACAATAAAATACTAATTCTTAGAACCAAACTCAAATGCATCCAAATTTTAAACCCTACTAATACAACATAAATTCTAAATAAGTTTACTTCTTACAACGAGGCTTGAAAGTGCATGGAACAAAATCATCATCGGAATTTGCTAGATCTGGATCAATTATAGCAGATGAAGTGGTAGCCTTACCGGTACACGGAACAAACTTATCGTCTGATGCTGGAGGCTCTGGATCAACCTTCTTCTTTTTCAAACCAAAGTCGTAGGGGTTCTCCACAAAGTCATCGTCTGAAATTTCATACTGAATATGCCGTTTAATCCATTCCTTCATTGTATATACATAACAGTTACATGGATCACGGCATACTTGATAGTTGTTTTTCTTTTCCTCTTTTTTACCTCGATCACTACTTGATCCTCCTCTCGTTGGGCCACGATTGGACATTCTTTTGGCCCCTTCAAATATCGGTCTTTTTGCCTCAAAAATCGCCTTATATTTCTCTCTGTCCCTTCCTCCCTTTCTTTTTTGTGAGTTGAGTGAATTGTGTGGAGGAGAGAGAGAAGAAAAGAGCCTTTTTATAGATTTTTTGCGATAAAAAAAAATTACTAAGCCGGCCACAAAATGGCCGACTTAGGGGAGGGCGTAAGTCGGCCATTTTGTGGCCAGCTTGGGCATTTTTGGCAAAAAGTTGAAAATCTGGGCATAAATAATAATTTATATTAAACTTTGGATATTAATAAAAATGTCGGGCCTAGCGGCCCTTCTTTTTTTTTAAATAAAAAGATTGATAAATATTTATAGTTTGGTATTTTTTGTTGGTTTTGTTGTATTTAGATAAAAAGTTAAATGTAAGTTTATTTATGTGTTTAATTTTCAGCAAAATATGTTAAAATTAAGTATATTTTGCATCAAATAATAATCTAAAAATAAATATAAAGAAGCCATAAATAGAATAATATAATGCATATGTTCTCACAAGTACAATAAAAATACGTCTAATAAATCTATAATAAAAAATGTTCTTACCAATACAATTAAAATATCAAATACAATAAAAACATAAATTTAACTCCTAGATAAACATCAAATCCATTGATTGTCTCTCAACCTGCAAGTTTATAAACAAATAGTGACTGTTAAATCTAATTGTTTCAATAATTTTTTAAAAGTTGAAATTTAATAATAAAATAAATTAACTATCTCGTGCATCTCGGGCAGCTCTATTCTGTCTTTTCTGTGTATCTCGGCTGGCTTGGTGTCTTCTTCTCCTCTTATTTAGTACGTCTAACCATTGCGGAATCCTGTTGTGTCGTCTTTTACCCAAAGTAACATTTTTTATTTCTGGAACAATGACAGGGCCCTCATGTTCAGGCCATTCCGACTGATTGTCATACACAAGCCATTCACCCCTCCATGTGTTGATCAGTGTATGGATGTGGTAGTAGTGACTTACAAAGCTGTCAGGGTCGATGCCTCAGAGACGGCACACGGACAGAACATGAGAACACAATATTCTGTCAAATTGAGGCTTCTGGCATGTGCATTTCACCGTGTTATTCTCCCTGATGACCACCGTGATTGCGCAAACCATGTAATTGCGTAAACCATATGAGAACTGTTGACCTTGACTGGCTTCAAATTCGCTTTGGCCGTCCTTTGCGCAAACCATGTGAGACATTTGTAAAATGTGTCTTCAATTATTGCTGCCACCGGTAACTTACGAGATGACCTAAAAATATTATTTAGCGACTCAGAACTGTTTGTAGTCATAATTCCCCAAAGGTAACCACCGTCCAGTGCTTGAAATATCTTCCATGGTTTCTGACACTCATTCTCATCTTGATCCAAATACTTACCCACACCGTCCAGCCAATTGAGAGCACGGTCACATACATCCCCCATTGCTTGCATTCCTTGCTCGTATCTCCTCATCTTCCTCTTAGCCACACATATCCTAAAAAAACTTGATTGACGTCTCACTGCAACCATTCTTCTTCATGTTCTCGGCTATATGAGTAGCACAAAGACGGTGAACACATTAATTTTCATCCTCATCGTTCCATCCCAGATTATCTTGTCTGAACACCTTCTTGATACCCTTGCCCCTATCAGTGATTACACACATGAATCTGGAGCGATTTACGTTGCGTCGCAACCAATGCATGAACCACGCACAATCTTCGAAACTCTTTGATTCTACCAGTGAAAAAGCTAACGGGAGAAGCTAGTTTTCTGCATCGTACCAGGTTGCAATCAACAATTTGCCTGTGTTAAAGCAATCAACCAACTCACGGCCACGCTACAGTTTGTTGTACGCCGGTATCTGACCGTTGTATCTTTTAGCAACAGCGATCCTGACAGCTTAGATACTCAAATCATCATCGTTCCTCATGTGAGCCGATATACAATCGGCAACCATACTAGCCGATAACTGTGCATGATCTATTCTTGTCGCATCCGCATGACAGAAATGTTTTGTTGGGCACTTGGAGACACGCCATTGTGTACCGTAACCGGTGGCCTTTGTGAGTATGTACCAGCCACATCTATTGTCATTGCACTTGAACCTAATTCTAGTGGTGTCACTGTGCATATTTCTTATCTCTTTGTTGCAAAGTATGTGAAACCTGGCAATTGCACTCTTCATTTGCTCTTTTGAGTCATATGTTTGTCCCTCAGACAATTCATTCTCATACTCTACCCTCCTTTCAAACAAACCCGAATTTGCTTCCTGAAACCCTGATGTGTCATTGAAAGCTGAAATCGGGTGCTGAAACCCGCGATCGACCTTGAAAGTCCTCTCTCATCCAAGTACAGGCCCGGTATCTTCGTCGTCACTATGATCGCTCATACCCTCAGGATCAACATCACCCTAATTTTCTTCTGCCTCTAGTAATTCCGGATCCACTATTTCATCAGTTTCATCCGGATCACAAGATTGACCCTAATGAGGTGGGCCCGACGGGTTGGATGACTATTTGAGGGTCGGTCCCTCTGAACTGGGGCCCGGCTACTAGACGGTTGGTCAGTTTGGACAAGGGACGGACTAGAGCAGGATGAATTACCTCGACTGTGACCCTGGATTAACCTCATAACTGGGTTGGTACGCCGGGCTCTAGTAACCTCCACATATAAGTCAATTATCTTGTATGCACCCCCAGAAAAACTCATGATTTGATTGTACAATACCTGCCAGACTCCTTCATTCTGAATTGGAAAGAGTTGGAACTAGGTTTGTGCTGAATTAGTCGGCATGCTAATTTTGGCCTCAATTTTAAGGTCATACTGACCCTGATCCAATCACAAACTCTGACATATTAAGCCCACATAATCAGTACCCGGTAATACCGGAATCACAGTAACAGATCTGATACTATAATAAACCCCATTGGGACCTGTTAAAACATCCCCACCAGTATAAATAGATACCATAAGAGTCATTTTCAATCCAATACATAAGAAACCTAAAATTAAAAATTAACTAAATTAATTATTAACCTACTGAAAATAAAAAAAAATGAAAAGAAGAGAAAAAAAAACTTACAGATTAGAGACTGTTGTCTAGGAGAGAGAATGAGTGAGAGTGTGAAATAAAATTTCCAAAAACGAATTATAAAATAATAGGGTCCGCTCCGGCATTATGTGGCCTTGGATCCGCTCCGGTGTTGTGCGGACCCATTTCAGGGTCCGCACCGGCATTGTGCGGTCTCCTTGAAATGGGTCCGCACAACACCAGTGCGGCCATGGTGAATTTCAAAATTTTAAAAAACAGTGGTTTTTTGGTTTATTTTTTTGAAGCTTTGCTATAAATAAAAATTTCGGCAGTCCTCACAAAATTTTCAGAAAATGTGAACTTTATTTAAAAAAAACGAATATTTTTTTAATTTTATATAAAAATACACGTCCGGAACTCTATTGATTGGCTTCTCGAAACGATTTACAATTAGTAATTATAAAATTATAAAAGTATTGATTGTATAAAAAGAAATAAAGACCTATAATTAATTAGCTAATTAATGGTTTTCAGGCCGATGCTGGATTTTTCCTTAATATTTTATGAAGAGAGCAGCTTGGGTCCGATGCCCATCGGATCCAAAGTGGGTTCGATGGGCTCTCTGACCGTCCGATACGCATTAAGAGTCGTGCGCACGTAAATTAAAGCAAACACGAAAGTTATGATGTGAATCTTAAAGCATATCGGACGGTCATAGAGCCCATCAAATACACTCTGGATCTGATAGGCATCGGACCCAAGCTGCTCTCTCTTATGAAATATACAACTAATATATTTGTTTTCAAAGCTTTCTTTATCTGCACCGCCCCCTATTGTTTTATCTTCTTTTTATCTTTTAGTTGTAGACTTGTAGCTATCTACACAGGAGTCGAGATCTCCTGTGGCGCTAATAATGTAGCTATCAGTGTGTGTACACCAAATTACTTGAGGCCTCAAAATAAGCATATATATACAATTGTCAAAGTTACAGGATGTACACAAAAACAGAAAAGAAAAGAAAACACTACTACAATTGAAAGAATCAAATCGGTGAGGCTAAAAGAATTGGGTATTTCATAAATGTAGCACTCCGAAATTCATTTCGAAAATTTTAAAATAAAAAAGATGACTGTGCTACTTTCAAATTACGCTCAAACTGTTTTGAGCAAATTTTCTTTTCTTTGGTGGTTACCACCGTCATGTAACGAACCTTAATCTCATATATAAATGTGGGCTAGACCCATATTTTTCCTCAAAAAAAAAAAAAAAAGTTGACTGCGTATTTTCAAATTCTTAAAATTTAGCAAATACAAAGGGTCTGCATGTCATTTTGTTTTTCTATTACCTTTTTAATTTAAAATTTTACTTATTATTTGTTATTATAATTGAAAAATTATGTAATATATTTGTAATTATTAGTAATATATAATATTTAAAATGCCCGTTATGTATTATTTTGAGATTTCTTCAACTGTTTCTTACTTTCTGAATTTTATTATTTTAAAATGTTACAAATAAAAATTTCGGTGTAGCACTATATACTTCAAGTACAGAAAAAGCTTCAAATTTAGCGCCACCAGAAATTGAAATCTATAAAGCACCACCCCAAAGCATATGAGATTCCGTGATTTTTATTAATACCCTCCAAAAATAAAAAATTAGCAAATCTGTCTTCGTTTTTTTTTTTTAAAAAACGCCATGACCGCCCCACGTTTTGGCGATCCACTATTCATACCAAACTGCCCCATGTTCGGGCGGTTACCTATGCATACCAGACCGCCCCACTGTGGGGACGGTTTGGTGTTTATTTTTATTTTTTATTTTTTAAGAGACAATATTAATAGCAAGATGCTGAAATATAACACTAAAAATTCGAATCTTTTTTTATAATATTTGTTAGATGAGGAGGGTTCAAATGCCTCCATTTTTCATGCCTCCACCATACCTCCATTTTTAAAAACTTTAATAACTCAAAATTTAAAACTTAAAAGTCAAAATAAAACCGTTGGATATGATCTACTTCATTTTATCTATACACGTGTAAAATATTATGACATTTCAATTTTGTTTTGGTTGTCATCAAGAGCTTGTAAAAAATGTACTAATGTGGATAATTTCTAAACGTTGATTACTTATTGATTCACATAAAAACAAAATCGAAACGCGATAATTTTTTATGAGCACATAGATAAAATGATGTAGATCATATCCAAAGGTTTTATTTTGACTTTTAAGTTTTACATTTTGAGTTATTAAAGTTTTTAAAAATGGAGGCATGGTGGAGGCATGAAAAATGGAGGCATTTGAACCCTCCTCTAGTTAGATTACTTCTTTTGATGTATAATTAGCATATTTATACTAAAATACGCTAAATTACTTGAAATTATGTTAAATTATGGTGAATTACACTAAATTACGTTAAATTACTCTAAATTACAATAATTTCGCTAATTATACTGAAATACGCTAAATTACGCTAAACTACGCAAAATTACGCAAAATTACGCAAAGTTAGGCCGATTTTGTGCCATCTTTCATAAATCATAAAAAATAGTAAAAATTGGTATTCTACAAGTTCATTATATTACCAATTTACTGAGCTACTTAGATCGAAAAATAGAAAAGAAAATCTTAATCGGAAACTTCAACTCAAGTTTTGAGCCTCTTCTTTTTTTTGGTAATTCTGAATTTCAAAAAATGGCAAAGTGGTCACCGACACATGCATATTTTCGCAAGCTTTTTGAAAAGTGGTCATTTGCTAAAATCGGACACTCGAGCGCTGTTTTATTGCCTTTTAAAGTTTCGTCGTCGTTTTTCACCTTCTCAGTGAAGATATCGTCCCTATTCATATGTAATTTAGCGTAATTTACCGTATTTTATTGTAATTTAATATAATTTAGCGTAATTTAACGTAATTTAGTGTAATTTAGCGTAATTTAACATAATTTCAAGTAATTTAGCATATTTTAGTATAAATATGCTAATTATACATCAAAAGATGTAATCTAACAAAAAACCCAGCTAACGTGGGTATATTTATTAATTTGTAATTAACTTTAGATACTAATAAAAATGTCGAAAACTAGAGTTTAGAAATTAGGGTTTAGGGTTTAGGATTTAGGGTTTAAGGTTTCTTTAAAATGTCACTAATTTTTATAAATATATTATGTGAAAATTGTAAATCATTTAATGTACGGTAATTTTTAGGATTTAGGGTTTAGAATTTTAGAAATTGTCCAAAATAAGAATTTAGGATTTAGGGTTTTAGAAATTTCCCGACATATTTAGAAATTTTTAGCAAGTGTTAAGCATATGTAGAAATTATCCATATTAGAAATTTTTACTAATAAATGTAAATTTTTAAAAAAATATTAGAATTTAGTAACCGGCTATTTTCAAATGTAGTATGGCCAGATCTAGACAGGGATACAAATTATAACCATAAATCATTATAAAAATTGGACATGTAAATTTCAAAATTAAAAATTGGACATGTAAATTTCAAAATTAAAAAATGGCACAACATTAAAAAAAAAAAATTAAACACCAAACCGCTTCACAGTGGAACGGTCTGGTATGCATAGGTGACCACCCAAACGTGAGGCGGTTTGGTACGAATAGTGGATCGCCCAAGGCGGTAAGGGCGTTTTAAAAAAAATATATTGAGGCCAAATTTGCTACTTTTTATTTTTGGAGGGTATTAATAAAAATCACGGCATGAGATTAAACATAAAGTGCACTTGATCTTTTTTAAAGCTTTCACCTGGTTGATTTGTACTTGACACTAGCGAAATAGTTTCAACACCAGAAATTCCAAATGAACAGAGAAATCAATTTCCCGCGACGCATGATAGTTTGCTTTGTTTTGTTTAAGTGACAGGTCATTGAGAGCGACAGAGTGTCTAAGTGGACTTTCATGTTAAGATTCGTTTTTCTAATTATTTTACTATTTATAGTGACAGTAACTTTGTGGTGGTGTTTTATAAATTATAAGGCTATATTTGGTTGCTACTTAAATTTAAATTTAAAAAGAATTAAGTTAATTATTTCATCTTATTCTTTGTTTTATACTTTATTTGATATTTTAGGTCACGACTTAAATTAATTTGCATGAGGGAGATAGAAATTGAAAAATTAATTTTTATTTATGACAGTGGTCCCTACAAACGGAGTAAATATAGAACAGGTTAATCCGTCTAAAAGAATGATTTAATTTACTCCTCCGTAATCCAATCTTACTCATCGTGTTTTACATCTCGTTTGTCAGCTTAAGATCCCACCTCTTAAAATATTCAATTAATAAGTAGAAGTGCTTTAAGAATTCACATAGAGAGCGCCCAAGGAAGGAGTCAAAAATAGTTGGTCATAATCGGCATTAAAAAACTAGTGTTTAAAAAAAAAGATGGTTAGGGAGGCTAATGAAAGCATAAAAAAATTGAGGGAGTGTCAAATAACTAAATAATATTTTACATGACAGTGATCGAACAGTTTAAAAAAATTCTTCAGCCTTAATTTAGTAAGATTCAGCAAATATTTTTTTGTTAAGTATTGATTTAGTCAATGGTTAATTAATCTATTAGTCACTTACTGAACATCACTTGTTTGACAGTACAAAAGAAGACATTTCTCTGTTATGATCTCTTCTTCTTTAATTATTCTGAAAAGGATCTTTCGGTAAAAGGGGCATAAATATATTAATTATCACTCACCCCTTTTTTTTTTTTTTTTTTATCTTTTTGTTTCAAATTTGGTGGCCTACTGCTCCTTGATTCTTAGTCAAGAAGAAAACAAATGATTGCATCAACATTGCTGGCATTGAGAAGTAGTCTTTGTGACTACAAAATACAAATATAGAAAACCTTCGGCAACAAAATGTTCTTTAATCAGTCTTAATTATCCTATATGCGTACAAAAATGTTATGAACTCAATTGCAATTGTTACTGGGATTTTGAATTTATGGGATTTTTTTCCTAATTTTTTAGGGAACTTTTGAGTGCCTTACAAAATTGTAAAGAAAATTTGAGAGCAAACAAAAATATATATATATAGAATGGCTAATATACAAACGTTTGTTCCTGGGCTCAGGAACAAACGATTTGGTTCTCCGATTTTCAAAGTCCAAACAACAAATCTAAACCGTTAGATGTTCAATCTATATTAAAATCTACTTGGAGATCAAATTTTACATTTTTTGGAATTTTTTTACTATTTGTTAAGCTGGTTTGAAAACCGCTGTTTTTCAATGCTGCAGAAATTTAATAAAAACAGCGGTTTTCAAACCAGCTTAATAAATAGTAAAAAATTCCAAAAAATGTAAAATTTGGTCTCCAAGCACATTTTAATATAGATTGAATATCTAACGGTTTGGATCGACTGTTTGGACTTTGAAAATCGGAGAACCAAATCGTTTGTTCCTGAGCCCAGGAACAAACGTTTGTATATTAGCCATTCTCTCTCTCTCTCTCTATATATATATATATATATATATATATATATATATATATATATATATATATATATATATATTATTTTTCATTCCATAACACATACATAATATATTTTTTATGCCTTTATACTTAGCTGTCTAGTTACACAACTATTCATAAATTAATTATAATTAAGGAAAGATATCAACAGAGATAGTAACAGTTTCAAGTTTCAACTAACAAATAATTTAAATTGCCAGTTTCGAAACTAACAAACAATTTTTTCTGCATTTTCATCCTTTGCACCAACTCAAATTTTGAGTTGATGCAAAAAGAATTCAGACCATTCGATCTGTACTAATTTTGGACCGCTTTGATCCGAAATTTGATGAAATAGTCATAGATTCAAATATAAAATTTGAGGTACTGCAGAGAATATGAACTTGGCTCTTTCTCCACCCCTTTTCTCAAGGCTACAGATGTAGCTCAATTATTCTTAAATAGTTAAAACTGTTTATTTTAATTTGACATGATTCATAAAAAAGCTTTTACATTTAAGTCAAGTAATTTTACTATCTAAGTCAAGTAACTTATATAATAGAATGAGATCCGAACCGTTTATTTTAATTTGACATGATTCATAAAAAGCTCCTGTAAATTTAAGACACTCAAAACACAATTACTCTATTTCTTTTGTATCTGGAGAATCAAATACAAGTAACGAAGAAGATGATGAAGGTCAAGCCTTTCTTATAAAGGAAAAGAATCATAAAAATAAACGGAACTACTACACAAAAAGAGCCCAATATTTGACAAAAAGAAAAACAAATCTTTAAGCTTTCTATTTATAAGTGATGTTACTTTCTGAACCTGGAGGTCCAGGAGGTTGATCATCAATGGAAGACTTATTGATTAAAGTCTCAGAATTTCAGCCATTGAGGTAAGGAAAGCAACTTCTAGACCGTAGAGATTCAAGAAGAATATACAATAAGATTTATGCACATATATAAGTCTCTTTGTCCATATTTAATCAATACACTTTCCTAAAATAATATGTGCTGAAAAAGGAAACAAATTGCCACCCCTATAAACCAACAAACACCAAAAAAAATTAACCATTGCGGCGTAGCCGCAATAACCCGACATTTTCATTAATATCCAAAGTTTAATAGAAATTAATTAATATATTCAGATCCGCTGGAAGTTATAAAAATATCCGTATCGGTCATTTTTTAGCCGGTACCCAATTTAATTCATACTAGCCGGAAATGGCGGTACCCAAACTTTTTTTTTTTAGAATGGGCATAGCATAGTTGACTAGAAGAAAAAGTCGTAGGAAACTCGGATTGAAGTTTGCACTCGGTTTGGCTAAGATCAAACAAATGCATTTGGTTGGAGGTGTGTGTTACATCAGTTGCATGTATCGGTGCATCATCGATGTTTTTGCAATAAAACATCGATGTTTATTAGCCTGGTAGTGCTAAAAAGACATCGGTGCGTCGCTAGTGTTTTTGTAATGAAACATCGATGTTTTATTAGACTTAGCATTGGCAATTAAGTAAGATAGTGCTAAAAAAATATCGGTGCATCGCTGAGGTTTTTGCAATGAAACATCGATGCACTTCTGTCGTTGCTAGGCCATGCATAAAGCATCGGTACTCAATTTTAGAATGTTGATTATTGTCAAATTAAATTCACTAGCCGTATGCGAACATTAAACTTTAGTGTCATATGACATTGTAAAAAAAAAAAAAAAACATAGTTTAGTATTCGCATGTCGCTAGTGAATTTAATTTGATAATAACCAGTATCATAATAAAACATCGATGTTTCATTACAAAAACATCAGCGACGCACTGATATTTTTTAGCACTACCCGCTAATAAAACATCGATGGTTCATTGCAAAAACATCGAAGATGCACCGATACATGCAACCGATGTAACACACGCATCCAACCAAATGCATTTGTTTGATCTTAGCCAACCGAGTGCAAACTTCAATCCGAGTTTCCTATGACTTTTCTTCTAGCCAACTATGCTATGTCTATTCTAAAAATAAAAAAAAATTTGGATACCGGCTATTTTTCGACCGGTAATAAATTAAATTGAATACTGGTCGGAAAATGATCAGTACAGTTATTTTTTAGGGTAATTATATGTTCCCCCATCTATCCATCCCCCATTTCATCCTCCAACTAACTAACTACATTTTCTAACTAACTTTCAAAATTCTAACTACCTTTTCTAACTAACTACCTTTTTCTCTATTTATTTCTTTCCTCTTTCTCCCTCCCTCTCCCACCTCTCCCTCTCCCTCTCCCACCTCTTCCTCCCTCTAACCACCTCTCCCTCTCCAAAAGTGTTCCGCCGGGTCACATCCGCCTTGCCGGGTCAGATCCGAGTTATTTGCAAAAAATAAAGCTTCATTAATGGTGAATTAGACCAGTGCGTACTAAGTACATATGGATGAATACTTAATGTTTTAGAGATGAATACTTCAACGTTTATGGATGAATACTTAATATCTTAGGCATAAATACTTTAACTTATATGTATGAATACTTGATATATTATGGATGAATACTTTTTATTTGTTTGGTATACACATTAACTATTTACACTTACACGATGGGGATGAATACTTGCTTAATGCGGGATGAATACTTGCATGACGAGGGATGAATACTTGTGTAACGGACAACTCGAAAGTATGTCATCATGGATCTCATTTGAAAGAGAAAATTATTTAGAAGACATTCGTGGTTTTAGATTTGCAAAATTCCTCACAGATCGTCAGAAATATTGGTTAGATTGAACGGAGAAAAAAAAACCCACCTCTAAAAACGTGTAAAAGATGGGTGATTGATGTGTCCAAATATGCTTCTATTGCAAGGATGAATACATTTATATAGATGGATGAATGCTAGTTGTGTTACAGATGAATACTTTTTTTGCAAATTTTTAAAATGAGCTGAAGGTAGTTAGAAATTAATGCTCTGACAGTTGTGCGGTCCCCCACATAATTAATGCTCTGACAGTTGTGCGGTTCCCCACACGTGTTGTTTGTCCCCTACTTTATTGTTGTAATATATCCAAATATGTTTCTATTGCAAATGTGAATACCTTCATATAGATGGATGAATACTAGTTGTGCTACATATGAATACTTCTGCAAATTCCTAAAATATACTGACAGTTATAAATTCTATCTAACTAACTACTTTTGACAGAGATGAAACGGGGATTGTTCACGGGGGAGAGCTAGGCGGACCCTATTTTTTATGACTTCGCAGCGGATGTGGTATATTAATTAATTTCTATTAAACTTTGGATATTAAAAATATCGGCGCAATAAGTAACTATGAATAAATGAATTTCATATGGTCACACGTCATTTTTTTAGTCTAGATTCTTCGAAGTTGGTTATTTTGAACTAAACTGCTACCTTAAAAAGTTAAAACAAAAAATATAAAACATAAAGTCTCTTCCGCTGCTCTCTCCACTTGTATCCGCGCTTGCGCAGTTGCGCCTCCTCTCTCTCTCTCTCTCTCATTTGTACGCAATTTGCAAACAAAAATATGAGAGAACTATTTTTAGTTTTATCCACCAGATTAGGAAATTTTTTATAAGCAGATTGAAAATAATCGAACCGACCTCTCTCTTTCACCTTGTATTCTTGTAAACGAGAGGAACAAAATCGGAAACCCTAACCCTGGTTTCGGATAAGGGTTTTTCCGACTCGAACTGCCTCTCTCTCCTTTTAGAGTTCTTTTGTTAAGGATTCGATCATGGCGGCGCTCGGTGGAGATGGACTAGGTTTGTATATACCATCTTTTTTTTTTTCATTTGGTTTGGTAGATCTGATTTATTATGTTCTTAGGTTTATTTTCGTTTATCTGAAAGTTATTTTCCCGTTTGATTTGGCCCTGGTAGACAAGTCCCCTATTGTTAGTTTATATATGGATTCAAGAGGATAAATTTGCTTGAACGTACTTTGCTTGGTGAATAATTTGTGAAGAATTTAGCTACAGTATTCTTCCCAAATGCCATTTCCTGAACTATGAACTTCTTTGTTCTATTTAATGTTACATTTGCGGTTTGAATTTGGTACTTTCACCTCACTAAGATGGTTTCTGGAATATTGAATATCTTGCAGTCTGTAAAATTTCCTGTTGTCAGCAAATTTTCTCTGAAAGCATCACTTTATCGATTTCTTTTTTAGATAGTAGCTTTTCTAAATTGTATTCGCAAATATATTTCATACCTTTTTGAACACTTGCTTTTTGCAACTTCTTACTCTTATCTAAATTAAAAAATTTCCCTCTACTTTTTCTGTGTTTAGGCGGGACCAAATTTGATGCGTCGCAATATGCATTTTTTGGGAATGATGTCGTGGAAGAAGTAGAATTAGGCGGCTTAGAAGATGAAGAAGATAAACGTAGCAATATTGGGTTTTCAGGAATAGACGAAGAATTCCGGCCATCTCATTCTGGGGATAAATTTGAGGTATGTTATGGTTTTTTTTTTTTTCTTTTTTAATTTGCAGTATATGTCTTTTACAAGTTCCCATTGATGAGGACAAAAAAGCGCTGAAGTAAGAATAGCCACTTTTAAACATGCCGAAGATGCCCTGCACAAATTGATGGCAGGCTTGACATCTTTTCCGTGAGAATTGGGGGGGGGGGTGGGGGGCTTAATCCTCTTAGATTCATCAAAAGAGGGGAAAAAAACGCAAAAGACGGTGGAAGAGAAGCAGCTGTAACTGTTGTATTGACTTGAGTATTTGCAATGATGCGGCAATGTTTCAAAATTTGAAGTTCGGTAAAATTACTTGACGCAGTTGTAAGTTGTAACTGTAGTAACAAGTACGGTATTCTGGGATACTATGCTTATGGTGGAGAGCTTGAAGTTGGAAAGTACTTAATATTCAGCAAAGAAATTGCTAATATCATGTAGGTATATATCAACTTGTGGCTGTAGATGTCAATGTTTGAACATACTTGATTAATGTGTGAGAGACAGGGAAGGCACATGAAATGTGTTAGGGAAGATCCCATTGAAAGATGTAAATGAGTGGGGACTGGGGATCGATTTGTCTCTTGTGAATAATTGCAAATATTTCCATTTGTTTACCTTATGTTGTTACTATGGTTGTAACTAGTACTTAATGTATAGTTGAATGTGTCCTGGTACATGCATGGCCGGAGCCAAACCAATTGGTGGTGTCAAATTGAACAGATATTGGTGATACATATAAGAATTACATTGTCATTTACATCTTCTTGCCGGCATTAGTTTACACAAAGATTATCTTCTGTCCATGGGTTCTATAGGTAATCTTACTAAAATGAGCACTGGTAAGTGCTTTACATGATGGGTAGCATATGATTTTCACACTGACAGTGCTATGTTTTTTTTCTTGGTAATATCTTTATTTTGTAAGTTAGAACTTGTGTTGTCGTCACTTGGTAGAACTGAGGGAGGTACAGTCAAGTGTGTACTGATATTGCAAGCTGAAATCTTATTAGGTGTTTTAATGAAATATGTACTTGTGTTAATTAATTTATTTTTTTATAATCAGGCTGAAGGGGAAGGCCTAGGGTCCTTCTCTGATGTTGACGATCTTGCAAGCACGTTCTCCAAGGTAAATTTCAGAATTTCTTTGTTTAGAAATTGCATTTACTATACATAATCTATATGTTATGTATTCCTTGGGGCTTTTTTTGATGCTTAATCTGTGTATCAGATAGACAGATTAGCATCATGTTTGTTGAAGGGTATAGAAAGAATGGAAAGTAGGCAAAAGAAAAAATATTAGTCTCTTTCCCCCTTCATTCCAACATCTCCTCTCTCAATTAAATTTTAGAATCCAACAGTGTTAATAGGAAATGATAATATCTTTATTTACAAAAGATGTGTAATTTTTCGGTAATAACTTTCCTTAAATAGTAGTATTTCTTTCAATAATTAATTGTTTCTCCATTTGGTTTTTTGTTGCAGCTTAACAGGGTAGTCAGTGAACCAATGCACTCTGCAATGGATACTCGTGCTAAATCATTTCCTCATGAAAGTGAGCTCCTTTGTTTTTGCAAAATTTACCCTTCCGATATTCAAATAAATAATAAATAGCAAAATCTTTGCACGAAGATGACATACGAATTTAGTAGAATTTCATATACCCATCTAAAGTTCCAAAATTGCATATTTTCGCTTTAATTCAGAAAGTGAAAATAATCATGTATACTTTTCCTAAACTAAAAATCGATCAACTTTGCTCATCCTTTAATTTTCCATTAAGTTAACAACTTATAAAATTACTTTCCTTCCCTCAAAATGAATAATAACATTCCAATTCCTTCCCCAGTGCCTCTTTATCTTTCTCCCCCTCCTTCGAACCATCAGCTCACCCGTGCCCATGTTGAATCTGTATCATTCTGGTACTAATCCATACCATTCTTGAACTCTGCACGAATCTCAAGACGGCCCCCCTATATCTACAATAGGCACCGAGTTCCTTTTTGCCCGGCTGGTACTAATTCCAGACCATTTTTTCCTAATTGTGTACCCTCGGGTACCTGAGGGGATACGGATCCGCCCATGTCCGTACCCCTACTGAGAAAACGGTGCACACTTCTACGAAATAAAGCTACTTATTTATGGTTTAACGCCTTATTATGAAAGCTTGAATAATCAAATACCCGTTATCTAAATATTGATTCAAAAGGATTTGCAAGACATGATGTTTTCATCGTGTTTAGCTGATGTCATCAAAACCTAACAGGATATCATCTCAGTCTATGCTTGGGTCACTTGTTCACTAGTCGGACCGGTGATAACCGGTCTGATAGCTTGTTTATTTAATAAGTATATATTTATTTCATAGAACTGTGGGCTTAGCGTAGTGGCGCGAGCCCTGTCTCTCTGTAGAGAGATGCATGTCCGACTCCCGTGAAAGGCATCTAAAAGATGCCGTGGTATTGGGACCCTTGAATAAAAAAGTACAATATAATAAAACTACGTGTTGAAAAAAATGAATAAGCTCCTAATTTTTAACATGTATGAACTACGTGTTGTTAAAATCAATTTGTCCATATGTATTGTGGCAAGCTTGTGAAAAGCCTCATAAAGTATCCTAAATTCCTAATAAGTGTACAACATGTTCGTGATACTTGAGCTACCAATTGGAAAATCTTTCTCTAGAAAGGAAAATATAATATTTTGCACTGTCTAAAAAATTGTATATATTTTAGAAATGTCTTGACACTACGATACACTTAATAGCGAGAGACTGAAATTTTCTTTAAGTTCGAAGGATTTTTTTTGTAATTTATTCAATTAATATTTCCCCATAGGCTTTTATGTTTTTTATTTGAATCTTTGTAATGCATTTTGTCTTCATAATTACTGTATGGATTTATTCGATTCATATTTTTTTTGTAATTTATTCAATTATATTTCCCCATAGGCTTTTAGGATTTTATGTTTTTTATTTGAATCTTTGTAATGCATGTTTTCTTCATAATTACTGTATGGATTGCGCCAATTAATAAAAAGGCCAGCTAGATCAACCCAACCAAAAAGGAATCCTGGTCCATGTTTTATGGTTTACACCCGCAGGTTCAGACTGTGTTTAATAACACTTTTTTTAATGTAAATGAGACTTTAGAGTAGTTAGTGAGATGATACAAGAATAAGGATATCTTGGTCAAATACTCAAATGTGATTTTGATTGAACAAATCATATGAGTTTTCTTTTTTAAGTCTTAACCTCAAAGTTAATGGTGTGGCAAGCATTTTTTTTTTAAGTTTTGGTTTGGTATTTGTGAGAGGTTACGAGTCTTGAAAGAATGGTAAGTTTTTGTTTTCTGAAGGGTAATGCCTAAGGGTATAAATGAAATTCTGACTTGTTAATTTCTGGAGATTTTTATAGAAAAAAAAATCATAGTATCCATTTAGCCATGTTGTATTTGGTCACAAGTGAAAATATTTGGTCAAATCTGGAAAGGTTGGATTAATGTATGAAGGATTGATTGTTGCAATGCCACGGCATGCATTTTGGATTATTCATTCTTAATCTTGTATAATTGTTTTTTTGTACTTGCAGATTCTATCCCTGCTGAGTGGGCCCATGACACATACAACATGCCATGGTCGGATCAGCATTTATTTGACACTGATCAAGCTCTTATAGAAGCCAACAACGATGCCCAGCACCGGTGGTCCCAGCCCCATCACGCCTCATCTCCTACCATATCTCGCCCTGGGGACTCAAAACCTCTCCATCGCACTGCCTCCTATCCCCAAAAAGAGCCCCAACATTTTCCCACTGAGCCTATACCCATCCCAAATCGCCATCCTGCTTTCAACCCTGTACCATCGGCACCTCCCTTCTCTCTATCTGGGTTGATGCCGCATGCGCCAGTGCCAGTACAATACCATGGAAGTCCCAACTTCACTCCACCAGGCCCCACAATTCACCCTAATTTTATCCAGCACCGTGGGCCCTCCTCACCTGTAATGAATTCTAATGTTGTTATACCCCAGATGCAACACTTAATGCAATCTCAGATGTACATGCGGTCCCACCATTCCCCACCACACCAGTTCCCGAACAGGATTGACATGTCCCCATCTCATGACCTGGCAGATCCACGGTTTAGACCGGGTTACCATGTCAGGCCAAACCACCATACTCGGTTTGAAAACAACATGGGGTGGCAGCAACCACGGTTTTGTTCCCGTTACATGACCATTAATGAAATAGAGCATATCTCCCGCATGCAACATGCTCTGGCTCATGGATCTGATCCTTACGTAGATGACTACTACCATCAGGCTTGTTTATTCAAGAAATCTGCTGGATCAGGTCTGAGGAATCATTTTTGCCCCAACTCAATACGAGACCCGTCAGCACGCACTCGTTCGAGAGATGAGCCACATGCATTTCTTCAGGTAGAAGCTCTTGGGCGGCTACCTTTCTCGTCCATTAGACGGCCAAGGCCGTTATTGGATGTGGACCCAGCATCTTCTTCTCCAGACTCAAAACCTGTTAAGCCTCTTGACCAGGAGCCAATGTTAGCTGCACGTATTACCATTGAAGATGGCCTTTGTCTTGTTCTTGATGTAGATGATATAGACCGTGTGTTCCAATTCAATCAATTACCTGATGGCGGGTCCCACCTCAGGAGAAAGAGACAAGCCTTGTTGGATGAGATTGCCAGTTCATTACATTTGGTTGATCCGCTTGCACCAGGTACCGATGCTGGCACCAGTACCAGCCATGGTGATTTTGTTTTCTTACGCATTCTCTCTCTCCCCAAGGGAAGGAAGCTTCTCTCAAGGTACCTAAATCTCCTGCATACTGGTTCCAGTGAGGTGGCACGGGTTGTCTGCATGGCAATGTTTCGCCACCTCCGGTTCCTCTTTGGGTCGATGCCAGCTGACCCTCCAGCTGCAGCATCCATTAAAACCCTAGCTTTTTCCCTGTGCAATTGTTTACGTGGCATGGATTTATCTTCTCTGAGTGCCTGTCTTGCGGCTGTTGTCTGTTCTGATGAACAGCCTCCTCTAAGGCCGATTGGCAACCTAGCTGGAGATGGGGCCTCCCTTGCTTTGAGAACTGTGCTGGAGAGAGCTGCAGATTTGCTGAAGAGTAACTCGGCAGACTTGGCATCCCCAAACCGGGCCCTATGGCAGGCCTCATTTGATGAATTTTTCATTCTCCTGACAAAGTATTGCACTGGTAAATACGATAGTATAGTGCGGTATGCTGCTGGTATCGGTTTAGAGGAAGTAGCCCGTGCTATTAGTCGGGAAATGCCAGTGGAGTTACTGAGGGCTAGTTTGCCCCATACAAATGAGGCTCAGAGACGATTCTTGGTCGATTTTGCCCAGAGGTCCCTCCCTGTTTCTGGACATGCTCATGGCGGGTCAGACACTGGACCTGTCTCATCTGATTCGGTCCCTAGTTGAAATTTGTTTTTTTAGCTGTACGAGTTGTTTTTGCTCTGCCCAAGGCTTATATCATAATTTTTTTCCTATGGGGGTTGAAGGTGATGTTCGTATTTAGGTAAAGATAAAAAAAGCAAAAAATATATCATGGTCTGAGGGCTGAGGGGTTCCTGAAAGTGTTAATTCTGGTTTCCTTATAGTTAGTCCGGTTTGGTCTCAAGTAGGTATTTTTGTTTTAGGTAAATGAAGTGTTTGTTGATCAAGTGCTTGATGAAATATGAGGTCGAGGTTCAATTAAGAAAATAAGTCTTCATCTCGGGTGAGCTCAGTTTTGTTGCTCTGAGGTGAAAACATTAAAGAGAAGAACTTAGGGTTAGCAAAAGTTCAGAGGTGTGCAATGTACAGCGAGATTGGGACTTCATGAAGGGAAGTTGTGATCAAGGGTACTTCGAGGTGGGAATTCTCAGAAGCTTCTTTCATAGTTTATTATTATTTTTTTTTTTTTGCACCGTATGGATGTCAAGTAGCAATGGACTTGTGTCAAGCATCTGTTGCATCAATCCCCCCTTTTGAATTGGGGTTAAAATTTGGATTAATGTCTTTGGTTCTGTTCATGTATAACAACATGGTTTTGTTTATTCTCTCAAATTTCTTTATTGAAACTTTTCTACCCATATCAAAATCTGATTGGAGATGTTTGTAATTGACCTTTCTTCTTGTTCTGCATTTCAGTATATTGATCTTAAAAGAACATGTTCTTTCTGTGGGGCTGGATGGATGAAACAACTGTCTCATTTTGTACCTTGTCTACATCAAAATTAATTTTCTTTCCTGGTTATGTAAGACCAGTAGTCCTTTTAAACGTACTCCTTTCCATTGGGGATAAAGATGGTATTTTTAAACTTGAAACCCATAAAATTTGTATAAAAGGTCAGAGACTAATTTGATCCTGGTAAAAATTTAGTACCCAATTATTAAATTGTGAAAATTTAGAACAAATATCTGAGTTTTTGTTTTCATAATTTTATTATTATTATTTTTTTTTTGCAAAGCTTTCCGTTGGTATTAAGACTATTAACTATGCAGTAGGCGTTTGTAACACAACACAGTTGCTGGATTGTGCTGATATTCTTGTTTACATCGTTAGCAGCAGGTTTAATTAAAAGTAAAATGATATGGGTTTGAGACTACATGCGTCAAGTCCAATTTTGCAGGGGATTTCGAGATGAACAGCCAGAGATTGTTAGAGGCATTTATGATATTTTGATTAGATAAAGCAGATGAATTCGGGTCCGACTCTGCTGCTTTTCTTATAGACAAGTAGCGTTCTCCTTTTCTTTCATTTTGACCGTTCAATTTTATTAAACGGCTTCAATTGATTCTTCTATTATAATAATATATTTATCCTGCCCATTCTTCCTGCCCAAATGAATATATTCTCTCAGGTGCTATCGCGCTTGCCTTTTTTGGTGAGATCATGCTCATGTGCGATCGCGTCTTGTCTTTCCTGGTGAGATCGCTTGTGCCATTAATTAGGCGGGAGAGAATACATTCTCTAACGAGCTTTTCCCTCCAATTTTTTTTCTTCTTCCTCTGTCTCTACTTTTCAGATTTTATCTCACCATAACACTATCTCTCATTTACTCCACTAATTTGAAATTCTCTCATGCCTTCTTGCCTTTAATCAATCATAAGCCTTTTTTTTTTTTGTAAAATGGAGGTTCTTGATGAGATAGAATCTGTTGATTCAACTCCTCATGTTGGTATGGAGTTTGATACACTAGACGAAGCATGGGATTTTTGAGTTAGCTATGGAGGAAAGAAAGGCTTTAATTCTCGGAAAGATCTCAAGAATCAGAAAAAAGATGGACCGATTACATCGAGAGGGTTTGTTTGTTCTAATGAAGGATATCACATGAATGACAAACGAAATCGTGAAGTCAAAAGACCCCGAGCTGAAACCAGAACCGGATGCCCTGTTCGTTTTTCCCTCAAGTTGATACAGCAAACAAGAAGTACCGAGTCTATGACTTTTATGGGGAGCATAATCATGTTTTACAATGACATGAAGCAGTTGGTTTAATGCCATCACAGCGTAAGATTCCAGAACCTCATGGCGTCACTATTGATTTAGCCGATGGTTCGGGAATTAAGCCAAGAAAAACGTATGAGTTGATGGGACAAGAAGTTGGCGGTCGGGCAAACCTTCCCTTTACTAAAAGAGATTATGCAAATTGTTTACGAGATAAGCGAAAGAAAAATTTGGCTCGCGGTGAAGCTGCAAGCATGCCAAGGTACTTTTATGATCAAACTTTGAAAAATTGTTCCTTTCATCACACTGAAAGTTAGATGATAAGGGGCAGATTCCGAATGTATTTTGAGCTGATGCAAAAATGCTTATTGATTATGCTCATTTTGGCGATGTAATAACGTTTGACACAACGTATAGCACAAATAAGGAGTTTAGGCCTTTAGGTGTGTTTGTTGGTTTTAATCACTTTAGAGAGATTACGGTAT
This sequence comes from Carex parvula, assembly GCA_025461045.1. Taxonomy (NCBI): domain Eukaryota; kingdom Viridiplantae; phylum Streptophyta; class Magnoliopsida; order Poales; family Cyperaceae; genus Carex; species Carex parvula. The sequence continues at coordinate 298,958 of JAJGRW010000457.1, read as the reverse complement.
TTGGAGTTGATCTTCTATATAGTGAAACGGTTGATTCTTTTAAGTGGCTTTTTGAAATTTTCTTAGCCACCCATAACAACAAGCACCCGAAAACTATCTTCACTGATCAAGACCAAGCTATGGCTACAACACTAAAAGAGATAATGCCAAACGTGTCATGGTTTATGTACTTGGCATATAAATCAAAATGCTATTAGGAACTTGACGGGCAAAAAGGAGAATGAAGAAGACAACAGGACGATTAGTGGGAAAGAAATTCTAAAGGCATTCAAAGCTTGTATGTATGACTATGATGATGAAAAAGAGTTTCTAGATGCCTTTAATTCCTTAATAAGTAAGGTTCGTGGAACGAGTGTGACTAGTGGACATGAGGTCCATGAAGAGGAGACAAAGAGAAAGGCTAGTAAAAAGAAGGTTAAAAGAGAAAATTGGTTGAATTTCATATTTAAGGTAAAGAAAAAATGGGCTGAATGTTACATGAAGGATGTAGTAACATTAGGAATGCGAAGCACACAACTCAGTGAGAGTTTTAATCGGATTTGAAAAGCTATTTAAAGTGGAATATGAATATAATTCGATTTTTTAAGCATTTTGATAGGGTTCTTGTACAAAAGCGTGAAAAAGAAGTAAATTCAGAGCACGAAGTGAGAAAGAAGGCAAATATCCTGATCCTTCAACAAGCTGGTGCATTGTACACGCCGAAGGTGTTTGAAATCTTTCAAAATGAATGGGAGGTGTCCATGGCAGCTTTAGTCAAGTCAAAAATTGAAGGGCCATTAACAACTGAGTATTGCATTTGGATTAGCACATTTGGTAGTGATACTTGCTTAGATAAACATTTTCAAGTTGTTGTTAATCATGCTAATCAAGTGGTAATTTGTAGATGCAACAAATTCAAGAGAGTGGGAGTTTTATGTGGCCACACTTTGAAGGTACTTGATGTAATGAATGTTAAGTTAATATCAGAAAATTACATTCTAAAAGATGGACTAGGGAAGCAAGAAGTGAGATTGTTGAAGATTTTAATGGAAAAACCATTGTTGAGAACCCTAAGCTAGATTCCACAAACCGATATCGGGTTCTTGCCCGAAAGCTTCTTAAGCTAGCTGCTAGGGCATCTGATTTTGAAGAAGTCTCGCAATTTGTTGATAAAGCTTTTGACATACTTGGTAAGAAAGTCGAAGAAAAAATTCGAAACATTTCTAACACCTCAACTGATGGTGCTGATATTGTTTCTCTATTCCATCAACAAAATTTGGGACCAAAAGAAGGTTGTTTGATGGAAGGTAGAAAGAGTGAAAAACACTTAGAAAATTGGATTCAAAAACTAACAAAAGCAAATAAAGAACAATCAGCCAATGCAAAGGGGCAAAATGGAAATAATGCCTCTGATAATGAATCACAACACCAAATTTGTAAGATAAAACTATACTATTTGTATAGTAAAACTATACTATTGAAATAGAGGAGGGATCAAGTTACAACAAATTTGAGTTACAACAAATTTAAGTTACAACAACCATTTTTTTCATTTTCAAAGTTTAAATCGTCGATCCAAACCGTTCAACATAATCTCCACAATAAAATGTGCTTGCAGATCAAATTTTACATTTTTTTGAATTTTTTTACTATTTATTAAGTATTTTACATAAAATAGTCATATTCAGACCATTGAATTTTGTACCCATCTTAATAAATAGTAAAAAAATTCAAAAAAATGTAAAATTTGATCTGCTAGCACATTTTATTTAGATAATCATGTTGAACTGTTTGAATCAACGATTTGACTTTGAAAATGAAAAAAATAGTTGTTGTAACTTTGTTGTAACTTGATCCCTCATTGAAATAATGCCTCTGGTCAAAGTTATGCCTATTTATAATTTTTTTCAGGGAGTTGAGACATCTAATTCACTTGTAGCAATATCGACAAAATCTGAAGAATATGGATATCTAAATAGTTACATACATTATCTAGCGGTAGGATTTCTCTATATTTTAATTGAAAATAATTCTATAAACTAAATTTCTGTTCTTGTATTTTTTATTTGAAATTATTAGGGGAGATCAAGTGATGCTTTCCCACCACTTTTTGATTGTATGGAAAGTGCATCTATGAGTTAGGTTCAAAATATATATATAGATGAGCTATGATGAGACGTGGAGTAAAATTAAGTTTTTACTCCATGGCACTATATTTTCATTTTGAAAATCCAAACAACCGATCTGAACCGCTCAACATGTTCTCTATATTGAAATGTGCTTGGAGACCAAATTTTACATTTTTTAGAATTTTTTTACTATTTATTAAGCCACTTTGAAAATCGCTGATCCGGTGGTCCAGAAAATTTACTATTTTTTACTGTTCACAGTGGATAAGCGATTTTCAAAGTGGCTTAATAAATAGTAAAAAATTTTCAAAAAATGTAAAATTTGGTCTCCAAGCATATTTCAATATAGAGAACATGTTGAGTGGTTCGGATTGGTTGTTTGGGCTTTCAAAATGACAATATGAGCATGAAGTAAAAATGACATCTTACTTCACAACTCACCATAGCCCAGCTCTCTCTCTCTATATATATAACATTGTTATTTCACTGTAATTGCACATTGTTATTTCAAATTATCTATTAATTTTTTTTTCTTTTTTGGTAGGAGATAGCTGGAAGGGTCGATCATGGACCAGCTCCTATTTTTGGTGAATTCATGATGAATGAAACAACAAATTTGCAAAACCTTCATGATGTAAGCAGCTCGATGCACGGGCAATGTTGAAGTCATACATAACAATTGAAAAAAAATCTAATTGTTTATTCCACTGTTGGGGTATATATACCCATTTACATATAGGTCTCTAGAATCTTCTCTAATTGCACTTTTACCAAATAACTCCTAATACAACTATAAATCTCAACACTCTCTCTCAAGATGGACGAAATATATTAACTAAGCCCATATTGTTACACAATCTAGATAGATCTAAGAATAATAACCGGTCTTAAATGTATAGTCAATTTGAGCCTATTCCGGCCCATTTAACTAACCTCGTATTGTATGATTATGGAGCAAAGCCAATGTGTGTTGTACTTACCAAGATGTTTGATGAGCACAACTTCAAAAAACTATCGAATTAGTTTCAAATGACGAATTCAAACTGTTGAAATCTATCTACTTTACGAGTGATGTGTACATACAAAACATTTGAATTTTTGAACTCATTTAATAATTAATGCAGAGTCAAGCGATAAAAAAAATAATGAAAAATGAATGCATAAAATAACTTATAAAAAAAATTATTTTTCGTTACCGTTTGATTTTGTATTAAATGAATTTGAAATTTTTAAAAATTTATATATATACAGTATATAATCACTCGTGAAAAAGATAAATTTTAAAAGTTTAACTTTAAAGCCAATCTAATAAATTTTTAAAACTGTGTTCACTAAATTCTTGAACAAGCACAACTATCTTTGCTCGTGGATACGAGAATAAAAATAGTAGTTAATCAGAGTCCGAGGGTTTGCATCGCATCTTGTCGGGCGATGAATTGGTTCATTGTGCGGTGGGCCCCGTGAGTTCTGTAAAAGAGTTACACGTCATAAAAAAGAAAGCAATTGGAACTGGACCAACAGTGACTTTAAAATTTGTTGTTTCATACGAATGGTTTCAAGGAGAAACCGTTGACTTTCTCAGCCAAATCCAAGAGGATCCATCATTGCACTCCCTTAGATTTTATTTTTGAGGGGTTGAATTGAATATAGGTCTCACAAGTTTAAAATTTATAAAATCCTGGGATTTCTGCCCATAGTGTAAATACCGAACTTTTTTTAGTTACCATCTTAATATTTTAAAATTCTAAATTTCTTATTAATTTTTACAAAATTCAAAATTTACCACGTGTGTAATGTGATGTTGCGCATAACCAACTGCAAAATTGAAAATTTATCTCTTAATTATGCACGGTTTGGTGTTGTGCATGAGTTTTCTATGTTTCACCATCAATTTCAGACCCACACCATTATACGTAGCATCACGGTATGTACATAGTAACATATGAATTTTGCAGAAATCAAATAATAATAAGATTACAATTTGAAATATTGAGGTAGCAACTAATAAAATTTTGGGTGCAAATGCGAAACAAAAGAGTAACTAAAAAAACAAAAAACACAAATTAAGCAACAAAGAAAGTGTTATAATAAATTCTAAAACAGAATTTTACTGTTGTCCATTATTCAAGTATGTTTCGGATTAATTCAAACCGTGCAATAAATTAAAATCAACGGCTAACCTTTGATCTTGGGAAAATTCGGATGCAACAATATTGTTTTTTCCAACCTGACAACAGGTCATGGCAATAAAATTGCCTCAGTTATACACTTTAATATAAAAGACTCTCCTCTGTATTTCAAAATTTCAACAAAAAAAAAGAAATATAAAAAACAATTGCTCTATCCAATAATCCATGATTGTCTCGAATTTATTTATTTTAGAATTTATTTGATTTGATCTTTTCAGATTTTTTTTTTCATAATTATAAAAGGCCCTCATTAAATGGAAATGAACCAAATAATTTGCAACAGAAAGAAATGACTCCTTCCAACTTCTGTTGAATCTGGCAATATTGGTCAAAATTAGAGTAACCTGTAGCAAAAAAGAAAAGTCAACAAGGGCATAAGACAGCAGCTTATGGACATAAACAGCAACAGTAACAGGGCCATATATAGCCTTACCAGAAAGGCACTGTAACAGTACATATTTAGCTTCTAAATTCCTGGTTGGTCTTCTATCTTGTACCATTCAGCCTGTACAGCTGCCACTGAGACAAAAATAGGGTTTACACAGAGAAGGAAAGGCCAAGATGAGAAGCAAAGAGCAGCATCTTTGGTTGGTGCAGTCCATGTGATCCAACCTGGTAGTCACATATTCTTAAATAATTTTTCCCTCTCCAAGTTCAGAAACAGGCGCTAAATTACATGCATGCATGTCAAAACCTATAGCTTAGTTGTTTGGAGTTTGGAGTCCAGTTTTGTTCTTAAAATCAAAGTTAAAAGCATGCCCATTTCTCCTTGTTAGTATCAACAATTAAACTATTGAAATATATACATTTGAAATTTTCATCTTTTATTTGATATTGTTTATCCTAACAATGACCATAAAATTAACACTTCTTATGGCCATAAATTTATTGCATACTGTTAATAAAAAATGGACCTCTCCATCAAATTAAACAGAAGATAATATCATGGATGCATTGGATTCGTCAGGTTTGAACCTATTTTAGTATTAATGTGCAAGTTGTTTTTGTACATCATGTTAGTCCATTCTCTTCATTCGAGATAAAATTTTATCTTGAAGCAGAGAGAAATGTTGCTTATAAGTTGTAAAGCATATATGAGGTAGAAAAATAACAGGACATGCACCAACCCAGGCGTTTACTAATTGTCCACGCTACTTTTAATTTATGATTTTTAGTTCTCTGACTAAAATCATTAATTAAACATGTAATAAGTGACAGGAGAATATTTTACATGCTACTTTTAATTTATGATTTTTAGTTCATAACAATTTTTACACGCTACTTGTATGATTTACACTCTGTTATATCAGAATATTATTGAGATTAATCAACAAAGCAATTTAAACAATTACATGTAACAAATTGTTATGAATTGTAATTAATTACAGAAGCTATATATGAACAATATATAAGTACTACAATAAGATTAATTCCAACTACTCTTTAATAAAAATAGATTTAATCTTAACTAATTAATAATTGTCACAACATTAACAATTGTTACGTTTGCTATTGATGTTTATTGCTGAAGGCCAAATCCTAAATTTGACGGGAGAATTTAATATAGAAAGTTTTCTGTTAAATTTTTTATCAACTGATGTCGTGTAGTCACGAGTGGGTAAAATATCACTCTGATCGGAACGAGTAAAAAAACAAAGAAATACGAATTGGAAATGGAATTCGAGTCGTAGTACCGATCGGAAGCAGAGAAGTGATGAGAAATGATTTCAGTCGATGGGATTTCAGAGAGGCCAAATTGCGTGATGAAATCCTCCACAAATCGATGGGATTTGACGAGAAATGTACGGAATAAACTGATAAGACAAAAATCTCCTCTTCTTCTTCTTCGCTTCTCCTTCTCTTCTTCTCCGCTGTCTTGGCGTCGTACGGAACTTTTGAGTTCCGACTGGACAATCCTTTCTTCTCCAGTTGAACTCTCCTTCGTCATATATATTTATTTTAATTTATCCTTTGTTATTTCTGCTAAAGAAACAAAACCTAGTCGATGGCATAAATGGTAAATTATAAGAATTAGCTGACCTTTTTTTAGTTTCACCAAATGAATTCTTGTCGTTTAAACATTGTTTCCAATCAGAAAATTTCAATTCTATTTCATTTCTATTGAAGTCATCTCTATTGAATTGAATTGAAATTTTGTGCTTCTTGGTTCCGATCAGAGCCTATTTCAGTCAGGCCTGCTTTTCTGTTTTCGTCTGACCGAGTTTCTGTGTTGTTGATCACTCTACTTTCACAAATTGCTCTCCTTGACTTCAATTGCTTTGCCAATCGTCCAGTCGGCAGTCACCTTTTTTATTTTTACTTTCACGCGATCCGGACAGGTCACGTGTACAGTTAGAGAGAGAACATACGGTGATTAGAATTTAGAACAAAAAAAATCTATGACTCTAGCTAGATTTGGGCATAAGGATGTAAAAAGGTTACGCTGTGATGAGATACATGATGGTATGTGTATCGGTCGTGTGTCATAATTTATGTGTTTCATACCGTGATTATCTTTAAAAAATATGGTAAAACACGACACATCATGCGAAAAATCTAGTCACGACACACGGTCATGTGGGTCACGTGTGATTAGGACTAGATCTTGATCGAATGACGAATCTTGAATAAACTAACTTAAATTATGAAAACAAATATTAAATGTGAGCAAATGTGACTAGCCACAGCGTAATTCACGTACAGTGACCATTCACGTGACGTGGTTGTCTTTTCAAATTTGGACACAACACTGCACGACATATAGAAATATGACTCGGTCACAACACGACACAACGTATGACTCAAGTCACAATTGACTAGTCACAACACAACACATTACGTTATGCATTTAGATTAGGCTGCAAAAAAAAAAAACAGAGATGAAATTAGATTATAAGTTAGAAATTCAGATTTCACATAATAGGGTAGAATTCAATTACATACGGTTACATAAATATTTCAAAATTTAGGATACAATAGATGTCCAACTCTGTACAATATTATCTCCGCCACCACTAATGTACACTAACAAATTTTACCATTTAATTGCATTGGTGAAGCTACATAGAGCCGGGGGAACTCGTATCCTTTGTAGTTCTGGTTGGTTGTATGCAATCTTTTAATATTTTGTTTAACATAATTTGTAAAATATACATTAGTTGAATTTAATCATTTACATTATTGAGTGAGTTTGTAGGTTTAAGATTTTAATTGCAAGATTTATATAAAGAAGAACCAAGGTTCATGAAGATCTTAATTGCAAGACTTATTTGAAGAACCTAAGAAATCAACAAGACTTTATGAAGCTATAGATTTGTAATAATCAAGTAGTTACGTAAAATATATTTGAGAATTGTTAATTTCTGGAGCATCCGTTCGGAACGGACCAAACTGTATGGAACAGATTAAATCAAAAAATTACAAAGAGTTTTAGTTTGGTTCCGTCCAGTACATATGTCATCTGTTGGAACAGCTATCAAGTTTTATGGGATAAATTGTACTAACCGTCCTGAACGAACATAAACGTTCAGAACGGTTAATATCAATTTAATTAAATTGCGAAAACTCTAATTTCAATATTTGTACAATCCGTTATGAACGGATCACTTCAGTTAGAACGAATCTGGCAAATCTGGAGCCCTCACTATAAAATGAGTTACCCCACTTCAGATTTGACCAAACTAGTCATCTTCCACATTCAAAAAATATTTATTGTGCATTTTTGAAAGCTTCCATTGTTGAGTGAGGTTAAACTTCAATATCTTCTCAACACTCTCAAATTCACTCGACTTATCTTCTTGGAGATATAGTTTAGCGTCTAGGATTTAGTTCTAGAGTCTTTCCATCATAGCTAGTGCATCATGCTTGTAGCGTGTTGAAGGGGTTCACTAGCTTGAGCGTTTCCGCTCAAATATATCCATAGTTGTATGACGATCCCGAGAGGCTCTCCAGCTCAAGCTTGTAGGCTTATCTTGTACACGAGTTAAGCCGTGACTTTCCACCTTTGTTGGGCTCACGTATCACGAGTTGTATCATTTCTTTTTGGGTACTAGAAAAGGGGCGTCGACGATGTTGCTCTATTCCGGAGACGTAGGCATTTTACGCCGAATTCCGTTACATCTTGCGTGTCAAATTTCTCTAACTCTACTCTATTTACTTTACTTGTACACGCTTGCTTGACATTTGTTTGACTTGTTAGTTTAGAGGATTTAACCGAAAAACGTCTAAGAGTCTTTAAGACTCCCTATTCACCCCCCTCTAGATGCCGTTAGGGACTACAATTCTCACTGTGTAAAATGAGGAATTTGCACTTGTGTGTTTTAATCTGCACAAATCTTAAAGACCTCTGCGTTCCACCTCTGATTCGAAAAAACAATCGTACAACTGAGATTGCGTACAGTAATGAAGTACTAAAGTAATGAAGTACAAAGGGGGCAGTTGCTCTCTGACTCAAACAAGTTTGAAAATTATATCTATAAAAAATTTCTCTAAAATATTCTTCAATTTCTACATTTTTCTGAACAAAAATATAAAACTATACTTAATAGTATAAAATTCTGACTCACTCTGAAATTTTGCTCCACTCTATTAAAATTTCTGACACCTGACTAATTGTTAATTGTAGGTTGGTACTGCATGGTTAGTCTTTACTCTTTATACATTAAGAGAGGAAAACAAAACTTAATAAAGAATTTACTGCTCAGATCCAAGATGCAATATTTTATCTTAAGAAATACTTCAGGTCAACCAGGTAATTAAGGAATCACAACCACTTATCTCCAATTCCAAAGGCCGGAGCTTCCTTGGCATGAGAGAGGTCTGGAATTAGCTAATGAATTGGAGTTCGGACTGGTTGTTATTATTTTTTTGAGAGAAAGATGGAGGGTTAAGTTTTCAAAATTTTAATATTCTTAAAGGATTCTTTATTGGTATTTTGAACTTACGACCTTTTATGTGAATTTTATGCCGAAACTTTTAAGATTCATATTATTTTAGGTTAATGGAAAAAATTGGTAAATGATTATTGACTCAAGTGCAACAGTTTTATGCGTTGTTGATGAAATTTGTGGGCAATTGGTGATGCTCAGATGTATTCACAGTTGGCCCACTTACATAGACAGCTGTAAGTTGTAGTGTCAACCAAAATTGAATTTTTTTTGAGTGGGGTTCTCGTCCAAAGTCAGATCTAAACCGTCCGATCTTCATTAAAGTTCGTACAAACATTTAGATTCAATGAGTTATTTAAATTTATTAAGTTTTAAATATAGTTGCACAAATTTCAATGTAAATATAATGTTTAAGCTTGATTTTGGACGAGGCTTTGTTCAAAGCCCTTTGGACAAAACCCAATTTCTTTTTTTTTTGACATGTTGGGATGATGGAAAGGGATAAGTACTCATACTTTCTAATAAAGTCAATTACTCAATTTACATACAGATTTCGAATTTCCCTATTTTAAATTTATTTAAATTTTGGTGGATGACAATTATATCTCAACATAATAGATGTGTGTATGATAAAACATCAATTACCTATATGAATGTTTCAAAAGAAAACTTTCCAAAAATAATAAAATGAAAATACTTGAGGCTTCCTTTACAAAAAAAAGGGAGATATATATCTTGACTCAGTGCGCCTTGTTTAAATTATTATTCCTACTATTATTCTTACTATTGTTTTGTTGAATGTTATTTTGTTTTAAATTTTGGTGGATGACAAGTATATCTCAACATACTAGATGTGTGCATCAACGACCTATATAAATGTTTGAAAAGCAAACTTTCAAAAATTAAAAAAAAATGAATAAGACTTAGAGGCTTTTTTTACTCAAAAAGAAAAAGTTCTCACTTGGCTGAGTGTACCTTGTTTAAATTGTCAATATTTTTTGGCACAATTTTTCTAATATTGTTTTTGTTTGACATTATTATCTAGGTCCGCTAATGAGCTGAGCCGGCTCATGAGCCAATGAGTTGGACAACTCAATAAATTATATCGAGTCAGACTCTAAACTAAATAAAGCTTGAATTCGGCTCGGCTCATATTTTATCACTCTAACAGAGCCGAGTCCGAGCCAAATCGAGTAGCCCATCGAGTCTTTGATATGGTTGAGGAGTTTTACATTGGTGACTTGAAGAGTTAATTTTCCATTTCTTGTGAAGTGTCAATGATAACTTTGGTGCTTAGTTTTGCTTTTTTATTTCATGAGTTGAGAATTTTGAGGAAATTGTAATTTCCATTTGTTACTTTTGCTGTTACTTGCTTGTTACTTGCTGTTATTTGCAATTTGTGAGGTGTCAATGATAACTTACAATGCTTGTTACTTATGCTTTTTAGTTATACTTTTTAATTATGCTGAATGTTACTTGCTTGTTACTTGATGCTTTTTTATTTCATCACATATTTTTGAAATTGGAATTTGTATAGAAGTTAAATTTACAACATCAGATTTCAGATTCTTGTTGTTGCCACCATCTCCAAATTAACTTCGTGTATTGATTTCAATCTTTTCTTTTTAACTACTTTAGTTGCACCTGTTCTTGTAATAATTGTTTGGAAATTATAAATTTTGAATTTTGAATTTTCGCTGAACAATTTTCTACTGTTTGTAAGTACTAAATTTTGAATTCAATTGATGAGTTATTACTAAATTTAAGAATTTGATTGCTGTATTTTTTTAACATATATATATATGATATGAAAATAAATAGTATGGAACACCCAAAAATTAAAATGAATTTGGAAAAGTGGGCTTTCCGAGCAGAGGTACTTGAGAGGTTCAATGAATCTGAGCTTTTATGAATTGAGCCGAGTTTGAGCCGAACTGAGGGGTTCAATGAGCCGGGTCGAGCCAGGTTTTTTTATCTCAAATCCGAGCTGAGTCCGAATCTGAGCTTTTATGGCTTCTTAAGTGAGCTGAGCCGAGTTCGAGCTGAATCCAACTCATTAGCAGGCTTATTATTATCCTTGACAATTATTAATTATGATTACTTAGAAAGTATAATTAATTATAATAATTAATGGTGTTTCTGAGGTTGTATTTGCAACTTTCAACTAAATAGATTATGTGTACTATGGGAACTACTAATGATATATCAATATATCGGAAATTGCTAATATGCTACGCGTAGCATAGAGGGCCTCCGTGTTACGACTCAATATTTGAGTTTTCAAATTCTTAACGGTTAATTCAAACCGTTCAACATGATCTCCATATAAATACATACTTGCAAACCAAATTTACATTTTTTAGAATTTTTTATTATTTTTTTAGATAGATAGAAAATCACTTGATCTGAAAATTATGTACCATTCAGATCAAGTGTTTTTCTACCTATCTAAAAAAATAGTAATTTAAAAAAAAATGTAAAATTTAGTTTGCAAGTACATATTCATATGAAAATCATGTTGAACTGTTAAGATCGACCGTTAGAATTTTGAAAACTCAAATATTGAACCGTAGTACGGAGATCCTCTTTATGCTACACGTAGCACCTCAACTAACTCCCAATACATCATATGTCAAGTGGTGGGGTTTATGACTTTTTAATATTGTAGTACCAACCACATGGACTTCCGCTACAAACCAAACCAAACCCAGGGACTATGGATCCGCTGTGACACATGTTTTACAACACTGTGTTGCAAGTCTTGATGATTTGCTACCCAGACCGAGAATCGAGAATAATTCGGCGAGATATAAAATTTGTAATTTTAGTATAATGTGATTATAATTTGGAATGATTTGATTCTTATTGTGCATATAAGTTTGTCAAAATATGAAGTTTTAAGAATAAAAAAAGTTATGTGAATAATTCAAGAATAACTCATAAATTTAGTAAATTTGTAAATAATTCAGGAAAAAAATAAAAAATCTATTTAATCTGTCTATCAATACAAAAAAAGTGATGAAAATAAATAGCTTGTAAATTATCATCATACCTACCAACATTGCTAATTTAATATAAAGGTAAAGTAAATATGACTAAAATAAATTATCTTGCAAAAGAGGAGGGTTCAAATGCCTCCATCATGCCTCCAATTTTAAAAATTTTAATAACTCAAAATTTAAAACTTAAAAGTCAAAATAAACCCGTTGGATATGATCTACATCATTTGATCTATGTGCTCATAAAAAAATATCACATTTTGATTTTGTTTTTATGTGAATCAATAAGTTGAAAAATCAACGTCTAGAAATTATCCACATTAGTACGTTTTTTACAAGCTCTTGATGACAACTAAAACAAAATTGAAATGTAATAATTTTTTCACGTGTATAGATAAAATGATGTAGATCATATCCAACGGTTTTATTTTGACTTTTAAGTTTCAAATTTTGAGTTATTAAAGTTTTTAAAAATAGAAGCATGATGGAGGCATTTGAACCCTCTTCCTTGCAAATATATGTTTTATTAGTTTTTCAATCTAAAATTTACTTTGATAATATTTTTTCTGGGACCACATAATCTGGAGGTGGGCTTATACGGTGGCAAATTTTCTTTACTTTTAGCAGTTTGTTTGTGACAACTTTAATTCTTGTCCAGATTCATGTCAGTGATATACCACACCGAATGATACACATGTTCCATCGCCGCAGGAAAGAAATGGGGTGTCTAAGATGCATTTCGTGCTTACCATTTTTCTCGCTAGACGCTAAAACCCCTACCAACCAACCTGTAAGTTTGAGGTATAATTATTTGGAGCTTTGGGCTTTGGCTTTGCTCAATGATAGCTATGTCTATGTAGCATATTAATAGTAATAATTAACTTAAAAAAAAGGCTTGTGATATGTATATATATTTGAGAATGTTTTGCTTACTAAAAGTTTAGGCATTTTTATGAAACAAACTTTTGTGGATATGTGAATATAGGTGGCATGCCAAATGAGGGAGCACCGTGTCTGAAGTCTTTATTTTCAACATGTGTCATATAAAGTTGAAGGTGCATTTAGAAGCCTTGATGCAAATTAATTAGTCATTGTGCTATTCTCATTTCTCGCGATTTGAGAGAGGAGAAAAAAGACTGAGATGATCAAATTGTTCAATTTATATTGTTTATTTAATTTACCATTTTATTTAAGAAGGAACCAGAAGAACTAAATGAGAGAAGGAGAATTAAGACATAAAACAATACATTAATTATTTTTATTATAAATTGAAGAAAAGAAAAGTAAATAAGATATTAAGAATGTATAAAGATGATTATCTTTTTTTCATATGGTTTCTTGTGTATTTCATACAAGTTTACTATGCCTCTATTTATAGACTAGAAAATATATTTGACAAGCTACTATAAATTAATTATATTGATAAATATGAAGAGATAAAACATAAATCTTTAAGGAGAGTTTTGAAGTAATTAGTGAAGAGTTGCAAATGAACATTCATAACTTAATTTATTTATAACAATTTTTAATTTGTACCCTCTCTATTTAAAGATGAGAGAATTAAGGACGAGTTTGAATATTTAGATACACTTATTTTTGTTCTGCAGAAATTTTTATTGTTACCACGCAAAAAAATTAAAATTAAATCGTTACCACCCCGCTGACCCGTTCTTGAATACTACCACCCCCGCTAACCCAGTTCGCGCACCAAACTGGCTGGTGCGCGGACTGGGTTAGCGGAGCTCCGTTTTCACCGTATAAGAGCTGCGGAGAGCGCATTTTATTCCGCAGACTCCACTCCATGCACGAGCTACAGTGAAAAGGTAAATTTTTTTTTTTTACTTTTTTTTTTTAGTTATTTGTAGATTAGGTAGTTGGTATAGGTGTCCAAAATAGGTTCAAATAGAGTAGAATTGTAATAAATAATTAGAATGGTGTCCAAAATTAATTCAAATAGAGTAGAATTGTATTAAATAATTAGAATAGTGTCCAAGTATAGTAGAATTGTATTAAATATTTAGAATAGTGTCCAAACAGAGTAAAATTGTATTAAATATTTAGAATGGTGTCCAAACAGAGTAGAATTATATTAAATATTTAGAATGGTGTCCAAACAGAGTATAATTGTTTTTAGCTATATTATGTTGTATTTTATGCCAAATTATTTTAGTAAATTATTAAAGTACCCTATTTGAGGTACTTAAGACCAAATTTGACTATAAATGCACCAAATTGTAGTATGGCGTCATCCAGCGGCACCAAGCACACCAGTCTGCCTCATGATGATGTAGAGTTGGATGTAGTGTTAGCTCGGACCGTCTTTCCGCATTTGACGACCGAGTATATCAGTCATGTTTGCTGGTTTCCGTACAAGGAGCACAATATCAGAAACTCATATGTAAGTTTACATCTCTACACCACTTGCAAATAATATACATTTTCATTTGAATAAAATGATAAATTGTATTTGTGTTTATTTTGAAATTAAATGCAGACTCATACTCTGACGTCGACGAGGAACAACCAGATGAATATCCTCTACGACCCTTGATTTGCACCCGCGTTGCAGAGGCTGGGTCTGTGGCATGTGTCATAGCTCAGTGACTTAAATGCAGATGTCGCTCTTATATCTGCATTGGTCGAGAGGTGGCGACCGGAGACCCACACCTTCCACTTGCCCGTCGGAGAGATTACGGTGTCTCTCCAGGACGTGAGTTGTCTCTGGGGTCTGCCCATTACCGGAGAGGCGGTGACGGGTGTGGAGTACGGAGACTTCACGCAGCTCGTCACCGACCTACTGGGAGACGGGTTGATGAAGCGGAGGGCGACCAAGAAGGGGTACGTCTACTCGAAGAATGACATCAGTTTATCACAGTTGCGGGAGCGGTTCAGGTAACATTTATTTTATAAAAGTAATTATTTGATGTCTATTTTTCGCAATTTTCACTAAATTGGTTCGAATTTACAGTGGAGCCCTGGACGCAGATGCTGATGCTGAGATGGTAGATTGGTGGACCCGGGCTTACATCATGGAGATGTTTGCTCGCTGGATGTTCCCAGATTCATCGGGGGCCACTGTCCCTGGATGTTTGCAGCGGTATTGGCATGTCTATATCGGGGTTTGTGCACCGCATGCCAGGTATAATTTTTTTTGAAATTAAATATGAATAATTAAATGGTTACACAAAAAAAAACCATAATTTTAACTGTCACTTGTACCTAAATAGACAAACAAGCACAATTTCTACGGTCCAGCTGGTCTCCTGATGCATTGGTCGTGGACGAGGTTCCCGTTCGGCCGTCTACAGCCACGAGTGAGAGGTTGGGCTCCAGTTTGGGGGCAGCCCAACGGGATTACATGTTCGGCTTATGCGCAGAAGTGGTGCTCGAGGAAGACGTACATCCAGACCCCGCACGGCAGACCTATGGGTGTTGATTTCTTCCGGAGTCAGTTCGAGCAGATGACTCCTGACAGACACGTCTGTTGGCGGCCGTACGACGAGCGTGTTTAGGGTGAGGACGATGCTGCTGTCCCTCACTCCTTCCTGCATGACCTGCCTCACATATGCCTCCAGCAGCGTCAGTTTTGGTTTGCTCAGGTAACCCTTGCATTATTATTAAATTCCAGTTTTGCATCACTTTTATTTATTACGTACGTAGGATTATTATTTTTATGTACTTGCAGGTACCACTTGTGTTCTACCAGCTTGTTGAGCATTACTATCCTGGACGGGTGATGCGTCAGCCCTTTCCCGTCCCGGATCCCATCTCCAAGGACAAGTGGTACGAGCTTCACAAAGAACTGGCCACTACCAGCGGTAAGAATTGGCGGACGTGCACGCCGATTATGTGACTCAGCTTGAGGCGATGGGCGACAGGATCCCTGACGAGCTCCAGTTGTATGCTTTCGATACATACGATCAGACATATCGTAGTTGGTATCAGGAGTACTGTGCCTTCACGGTGTACTTGCATGGTCAGATCACGGAGATGAAGACGAAGCCGCTCCACGTACGACGCGACATGGTTAGTGACGAATGGCTTTATTCCCTGCGCTGGCCCAGCTACACAGATTGTAAGTCTTTAATTTTTTGGGTTTAAGAAAATTATGAAAATTCATTTGCAATTCAAACTAATTTTTTTTTATTTTAATTCGCAGGTACTCATGAACATCAAGCAAGTGCTTAGGAGCGCAAGATACGCCGTCACAAGAGGTTGGAAGGCTATCGGGAAGAAGTGGTTGTGTTCCGCTGCACCGCCTGTCGTCGTCGTCGGGTACCAGGATCAGCTCGAGAGGGTTCTCAGGCTTTCAGATCTTCCACGCTACAAAGATTTGAAAGACATGGACGATGCCGATTCTGCGGAGCCTATGAGCACGCCAGAGCCAGATTTCTCAGACCTACACGACGCAGCAACTGCTGAGGCTGCATTTGAGGCTGCTGGGCTTGCAGCGGTACGTATATTTTTGTAATTATTTTTATAATCATCTTCATTGAGAAACCTAATTAACTATTTGTTTCAGGGAGATATACCCCGCGGAGATCCGCACGATGAGCAGGACCCCTCCTCAGATTTTACGTTTCACCTGGGCTCTCAGTACGGGGCTTACATGCAGGATGTAGACTCACCTCCGTTTTACACACAGCAGACGCCACTCCCACAGGAGATGCCACTCCCACAGTCCAGTGCAGCAGCTATCCAGCAGGATGTCTCATATAGACCCGTGTACCCTGCAGAGGATACACGTGAGTTTATTTTCGGACCTGGTGCAGACGAGGGACCACACGAGGAGACACTTTTTGGAGAGATACATGAGGAGACCCCACCACAGCCATCACGACCGTACACATCGCTGGAGGAGAGGGAGCGTCAGGAGGAGGGGCGGGGTAAGAGACTTAGGAGAGAGAAGAAGCCGTGGACACCCTCGAGCAGATATGATAGAGTTACTTGTTGTAGTTTATGTTTTTGGATATTATTTCGGTATTAGTTCTTGTTATTTGGATGTTATTTCGATATTATTTTGATATTAGTTCTTATGTTGTCTTGTTTTTTCTGTTCTTTAGTTCTTCCGTAGTCAATTTAACACATTAGTTTTTACGTTATTTACCTGCCTGCTACCTTGCGTCTGATGAATGAACATCGTTAAAAATAAAACAGAATTTTTAGACACCCGTTGCAAACATAAAAATAAACCCTAAAATCCAGTCAGCCCTAAATCCTAAACCTAAATCTTAACCTTAACCTTAAACCCAAAAATCCATTCAGCCCACCACTCCGCTAACCCAGTCCGCGCACCAGCCAGTTTGGTGCGCGAACTGGGTTAGCGGGGGTGGTAGTATTCAATAAAGAATCAGCGGGGTGGTAACGAATTAATTTTGATTTTTTTGCGTGGTAACAATAAAAATTTCGGCTTGTTCTAAATTTTGAACTGAATAATATTATTGTTATAATGCTCGTCTTTGTTTAATGAACAGAATGAATTCAATATTAAATATATTTTACAGACATTTTGACAACCTTATTGTCTTTTTTCGAATTGAATCCTGTAAATAAATAAATATACTTAATTACTTATTTAAGATTATCTTTCACAATTAATTATCTATCCTCCCAGATATAGTTTGTACTTCATTAAAGAGACCGGAAGTGTGCACTTCATCCCCTTGGAATTGGCAAAAACTTCATGCAGCGCACGAACCATATATAGCACTGTTTTGATTCTCTACTCCGTGCGCTGCACTAAGCAAAAACTACTCTATTAAAATATTTACCCTCTAATTTGGCGTGCAAGTTTAACGATAAATTTTAAATATTTTTAGGATCAAGTTGTAAAATTCACAATATCACCATTGTGAATTATTAATAAGAGACGATTCTTATAAGCTCGACATGCCTAACGTAACAAATAGGAACTATTCTTAGGATTGTATTTATTAGGTAAATGTTAATTTCAATGACTTTCACATCAACAGGACCTATCTTTCAACATAAGATAACGATAAATGAAATAAAGGGTCAAAACATTATAAAAACAATAAGGACCAATTATCCTCCGTTTTTTTTTTTTTCCTGCAACTTACAAAAAATATTCATGATATTGTGACAATAAGGACCAATTATCATCCAATTATAAAATAACACACGCTCTGCAGTCTGCAGCGGTAAATATGAACATTTCGATATCATGAGTTTAATCTTTTTTTTTTCTACATAAAAAAAAAATCGGCCATTGTATTTAAATTTTTTTTAATTGTTACAGGAATCACAATAACATACAATAAACATACAGAGTCTTATTATAGAACAGCTTGGGTCCGATGCCCATCGGACTCAAATTTGGGTCCGATGGGTTTAGGGACCGTCCGATCCACTTTAAGATTCGTGCGCACAAATTTAAAGTAGACGCGAAAGTTGCGGGGCAATTTTAAAGCAGATTGGACGGTCATCAAACTCACTTTGAGTCCGATGGACATCAGACCCAAATTGGTTCCTTATTATTAGGCCAACATGTCGAGGTGCGATGGCCATTAATTACTTGTTTCTTTTTCTTGTACATATATAAATGCCCTATAATGCTATTAATTGGCTGCTGCATCTTAAAAACAATCAGATACAACATGCTTTCTTAGTGCATATCTAAAATGAATTAATTGTGTATGT
>JAJGRW010000457.1:191329-277115 GCA_025461045.1 Carex parvula | reverse complement strand
GTTTTCTGCATCGTACCAGGTTGCAATCAACAATTTGCCTGTGTTTAAAGCAATCAACCAACTCACGGCCACGCTACAGTTTGTTGTACGCCGGTCTGACCGTTGTATCTTTTAGCAACAGCGATCCTGACAGCTTAGATACTCAAATCATCATCGTTCCTCATGTGAGCCGATATACAATCGGAAACCATACTAGCCGATAACTGTGCATGATCTATTCTTGTCGCATCCGCATGACAGAAATGTTTTGTTGGGCACTTGGAGACACGCCATTGTGTACCGTAACCGGTGGCCTTTGTGAGTATGTACCAGCCACATCTATTGTCATTGCACTTGAACCTAATTCTAGTGGTGTCACTGTGCATATTCCTTATTCTTTGTTGTAAAGTATGTGAAACCTGGCAATTGCACTCTTCATTTGCTCTTTGAGTCATATGTTTGTCCCTCAGACAATTCATTCTCATACTCTACCCTCCTTTCAAACAAACCCGAATTTGCTTCCTGAAACCCTGATGTGTCATTGAAAGCTGAAATCGGGTGCTGAAACCCGCGATCGACCTTGAAAGTCCTCTCTCATCCAAGTACAGGCCCGGTATCCGTCGTCACTATGATCGCTCATACCTCAGGATCAACATCACCTAATTTTCTTCTGCCTCTAGTAATTCCGGATCCCTATTTCATCAGTTTCATCCGGATCACAAGATTGACCCTAATGAGGTGGGCCCGACGGGTTGGATGACTATTTGAGGGTCGGTCCCTCTGAACTGGGGCCCGGCTACTAGACGGTTGGTCAGTTTGGACAAGGGACGGACTAGAGCCGGATGAATTACCTCGACTGTGACCCTGGATTAACCTCATAACTGGGTTGGTACGCCGGGCTCTAGTAACCTCCACATATAAGTCAATTATCTTGTATGCACCCCCAGAAAAACTCATGATTTGATTGTACAATACCTGCCAGACTCCCTCATTCTGAATTGGAAAGAGTTGGAACTAGGTTTGTGCTGAATTAGTCAGCATGCTAATTTTGGCCTCAATTTTAAGGTCATATGACCCTGATCCCATCACAAACTCTGACATTACCATTAAGCCCACATATCAGTACCGGTAATACCGGAATCACAGTAATAGATCTGATACTATAATAAACCCTATTGGACCTGTTAAAACATCCCCTACCAGTATAAATAGATCCCATAAGAGTCATTTTCCATCCAATACATAAGAAACCTAAAATTAAAAATTAACTAAATTAATTATTAACCTACTGAAAATAAAAAAAAATGAAAAGAAGAGAAAAAAAAACTTACAGATTAGATACTGTTGTCTAGGAGAGAGAATGAGTGAGAGTGTGAAATGAAATTTCTAAAAACGAATTATAAAATAATAGGGTCCGCTCCGGCATTATGCGGCCTTGGATCCGCTCCGGTGTTGTGCGGACCCATTTCAGGGTCCGCACCGGCATTGTGCGGTCTCCTTGAAATGGGTCCGCACAACACCAGTGCGGCCATGGTGAATTTCGAAAATTTCAAAAAACAGTAGTTTTTTGGTTTATTTTTTTGAAGCTTTGCTATAAATAAAATTTCGGCAGTCCTCACAATTTTCAGAAAATGTGAACTTTATTTAAAAAAAACGAATATTTTTTTAATTTTATATAAAAATACACGTCCGGAACTCTATTGGTTGGCTTCTCGAAACGATTCACAATTAGTAATTATAAAATTATAGAAGTATTGATTGTATAAAAAGAAATAAAGACCTATAATTAATTAGCTAAGTAATGGTTTTCAGGCCGATGCTGGATTTTTCCTTAATATTTTATGAAGAGAGCAGCTTGGGGCCAATGTCAATCGGATCCAAAGTGGGTTCGATGCGCTCTCTGACCGTCCGATACGTATTAAGAGTCGTGCACACGTAAATTAAAGCAAACACGAAAGTTATGATGTGAATCTTAAAGTATATCGGACGGTCATAGAGCCCATCAAATCCACTTTAGATCCGGACCCAAGCTGCTCTCTTTTATGAAATATACAACTAATATATTTGTTTTCAAAGCTTTCTTTATCTGCACCGCCCCCTATTGTTTTATCTTCTTTTTATCTTTTAGTTGTAGACTTGTAGCTATCACACAGGAGTCGAGATCTCCTGTGGCGCTAATAATGTAGCTATCAGTGTGTGTACACCAAATTACTTGAGGCCTCAAAATAAGCATATATATACAATTGTCAAAGTTACAGGATGTACACAAAAACAGAAAAGAAAAGAAAACACTACTACAATTGAAAGAATCAAATCGGTGAGGCTAAAAGAATTGGGTATTTCATAAATGTAGCACTCCGAAATTCATTTCGAAAATTTTAAAATAAAAAAGATGACTGTGCTACTTTCAAATTACGCTCAAACTGTTTTGAGCAAATTTTCTTTTCTTTGGTGGTTACCACCGTAATGTAACGAACCTTAATCTCATATATAAATGTGGGTTAGACCCATATTTTTTCTCAAAAAAAAAAAAAAAAGTTGACTGCGTATTTTCAAATTCTTAGCAAATACAAAAGGTCTGCATGTCATTTTGTTTTTCTATTACCTTTTTAATTTAAAATTTTACTTATTATTTGTTATTATAATTGAAAAATTATGTAATATATTTGTAATTATTAGTAATATATAATATTTAAAATGCCCGTTATATATTATTTTGAGATTTCTTCAACTGTTTCTTACTTTCTGAATTTTATTATTTTAAAATGTTACAAATAAAAATTTCGGTGTAGCACAATATACTTCAAGTACAGAAAAAGCTTCAAATTTAGCGCCACCAGAAATTGAAATCTATAAAGCACCACCCCAAAGCATATGAGATTCCGTGATTTTTATTAATACCCTCCAAAAATAAAAAATTAGCAAATCTGTCTTCGTTTTTTTTTTTTTTAAAACGCCCTGACCGCCCCACATTTGGACGATCCACTATTCATACCAAACTGCCCCATGTTCGGGCGGTTACCTATGCATACCAGACCACCCCACTGTGGGGACGGTTTGGTGTTTATTTTTTATTTTTATTTTTTAAGAGACAATATGAATAGCAAGATGCTGAAATATAACACTAAAAATTCGAATTTTTTTTTATAATATTTGTTAGATGAGGAGGGTTCAAATGCCTCCATTTTTCATGCCTCCACCATACCTCCATTTTTAAAAACTTTAATAACTCAAAATTTAAAACTTAAAAGTCAAAATAAAACCGTTGGATATGATCTACTTCATTTTATCTATACACGTGTAAAATATTATGACATTTCAATTTTGTTTTGGTTGTCATCAAGAGCTTGTAAAAAATGTACTAATGTGGATAATTTCTAAACGTTGATTACTTATTGATTCACATAAAAACAAAATCGAAACGCGATAATTTTTATGAGCACATAGATAAAATGATGTAGATCATATTCAACGGTTTTATTTTGACTTTTAAGTTTTAAATTTTGAGTTATTAAAGTTTTTAAAAATGGAGGCATGGTGGAGGCATGAAAAATGGAGGCATTTGAACCCTCCTCTTGTTAGATTACTTCTTTTGATGTATAATTAGCATATTTATACTAAAATACGCTAAATTACTTGAAATTATATTAAATTATATTGAATTACACTAAATTACGTTAAATTACTCTAAATTACAATAATTTCGCTAATTATACTGAAATACGCTAAATTACGCTAAACTACGCAAAATTACGCAAAGTTAGGCTGATTTTGTGCCATCTTTCATAAATCATAAAAAATAGTAAAAATTGGTATTCTACAAGTTCATTATATTACCAATTTACTGAGCTACTTAGATCGAAAATAGAAAAGAAAATCTTAATCGGAAACTTCAACTCAAGTTTTGAGCCTCTTCTTTTTTTTGGTAATTCTGAATTTCAAAAAATGGCAAAGTGGTCACTGACACATGCATATTTTCGCAAGCTTTTTGAAAAGTGGTCATTTGCTAAAATCGGACACTCGAGCGCTGTTTTATTGCCTTTTAAAGTTTCGTCGTCGTTTTTCACCTTCTCAGTGAAGATATCGTCCCTATTCATATGTAATTTAGCGTAATTTACCGTTTTATTGTAATTTAATATAATTTAGCGTAATTTAACGTAATTTAGTGTAATTTAGCGTAATTTAACATAATTTCAAGTAATTTAGCATATTTTAGTATAAATATGCTAATTATACATCAAAAGATGTAATCTAACAAAAAACCCAGCTAACGTGGGTATATTTATTAATTGGTAATTAACTTTAGATACTAATAAAAATGTCGAAAACTAGGGTTTAGAAATTAGGGTTTAGGGTTTAGGATTTATGGTTTAAGGTTTCTTTAAAATATCACTAATTTTTATAAATATATTATGTGAAAATTGTAAATCATTTAATGTACGGTAATTTTTATGATTTAGGGTTTAGAGTTTTAGAAATTGTCCAAAATAAGAATTTAGGGTTTAGGGTTTTAGAAATTTCCCGACATATTTAGAAATTTTTAGCAAGTGTTAAGCATATGTAGAAATTATCCATATTAGAAATTTTTACTAATAAATGTAAATTTTTAAAAAAATATTAGAATTTAGTAACCGGCTATTTTCAAATGTAGTATGGCCAGATCTAGACAGGGATACAAATTATAACCATAAATCATTATAAAAATTGGACATGTAAATTTCAAAATTAAAAATTGGACATGTAAATTTCAAAATAAAAAATGGCACAACATTAAAAAAAAAATTAAACACCAAACCGCTTCACAGTGGGGCGGTCTGGTATGCATAGGTGACCGCCCAAACGTGAGGCGGTTTGGTACGAATAGTGGCTCGCCCAAACGTAGGGCGGTAAGGGCGTTTTAAAAAAAAAATATCGAGGACAAATTTGCTACTTTTTAATTTTTGGAGGGTATTAATAAAAATCACGGCATGAGATTAAACATAAAGTGCACTTGATCTTTTTTAAAGCCTTCACCTGGTTGAATGGTACTTGACACTAGCGAAATAGTTTCAACACCAGAAATTCCAAATGAACTGAGAAATCAATTTCCTGCGACGCATGATAGTTTGCTTTGTTTTGTTTAAGTGACAGGTCATTGAGAGCGACAGAGTGTCTAAGTGGACTTTCATGTTAAGATTCGTTTTTCTAATTATTTTACTATTTATAGTGACAGTAACTTTGTGGTGGTGTTTTATAAATTATAAGGCTATATTTGGTTGCTACTTAAATTTAAATTTAAAAAGAATTAAGTTGATTATTTCATCTTATTCTTTGTTTTATACTTTATTTGATATTTTAGGTCACGACTTAAATTAATTTGCATGAGGGAGATAGAAATTGAAAAATTAATTTTTATTTATGACAGTGGTCCCTACAAACGGAGTAAATATAGAGCAGGTTAATCCGTCTAGAAGAATGATTTAATTTACTCCTCCGTAATCCAATCTTACTCATCGTGTTTTACATCTCGTTTGTCAGCTTAAGATCCCACCTCTTAAAATATTCAATTAATAAGTAGAAGTGCTTTAAGAATTCACATGGAGAGCGCCCAAGGAAGGAGCCAAAAAAAGTTGGTCCTAATCGGCATTAAATAACTAAATAATATTTTACATGACAGTGATCGAACAGTTTAAAAAAATTCTTTAGCCTTAATTTAGTAAGATTCAGCAAATATCTTTTTGGTAAGTATTGATTTAGTCAATGATTAATTAATCTATTAGTCACTTACTGAACATCACTTGTTTGACAGTACAAAAGAAGACATTTCTCTGTTATGATCTCTTCTTCTTTAATTATTCTGAAAAGGAACTTTCGGTAAAAGGGGCATAAATATATTAATTATCACTCACCCCTTTTTTTTTTTTTTTTTATCTTTTTGTTTCAAATTTGGTGGCCTACTGCTCCTTGATTCTTAGTCAAGAAGAAAACAAATGATTGCATCAACATTGCTGGCATTGAGAAGTAGTCTTTGTGACTACAAAATACAAATATAGAAAACCTTCGGCAACAAAATGTTCTTTAATCAGTCTTAATTATCCTATATGCGTACAAAAATGTTATGAACTCAATTGCAATTGTTACTGGGATTTTGAATTTATGGGATTTTTTTCCTAATTTTTTAGGGAACTTTTGAGTGCCTTACAAAATTGTAAAGAAAATTTGAGAGCAAACAAAAATATATATATAGAATGGCTAATATACAAACGTTTGTTCCTGGGCTCAGGAACAAACGATTTGGTTCTCCGATTTTCAAAGTCCAAACAGTCGATCCAAACCGTTAGATATTCAATCTATATTAAAATGTGCTTGGAGACCAAATTTTACATTTTTTGGAATTTTTTTACTATTTATTAAGCTGGTTTGAAAACCGCTGTTTTTATTAAATTTCTGCAGCATTGAAAAATAGCGGTTTTCAAACCAGCTTAACAAATAGTAAAAAAATTCCAAAAAATGTAAAATTTGATCTCCAAGTAGATTTTAATATAGATTGAACATCTAACGGTTTAGATTTGTTGTTTGGACTTTGAAAATCGGAGAACCAAATCGTTTGTTCCTGAGCCCAGGAACAAACGTTTGTATATTAGCCATTCTCTCTATATATATATATATATATATATATATATATATATATATTATTTTTCAATTCCATAACACATACAGAATATATTTTTTATGCCTTTATACTTAGCTGTCTAGTTACACAACTATTCATAAATTAATTATAATTAAGGAAAGATATCAACAGAGATAGTAACAGTTTCAAGTTTCAACTAACAAATAATTTAAATTGCCAGTTTCGAAACTAACAAACAATTTTTTCTGCATTTTCATCCTTTGCACCAACTCAAATTTTGAGTTGATGCAAAAAGAATTCAGACCATTCGATCTGTACTAATTTTGGACCGCTTTGATCCGAAATTTGATGAAATAGTCATAGATTCAAATATAAAATTTGAGGTACTGCAGAGAATATGAACTTGGCTCTTTCTCCACCCCTTTTCTCAAGGCTACAGATGTAGCTCAATTATTCTTAAATAGTTAAAACTGTTTATTTTAATTTGACATGATTCATAAAAAAGCTTTTACATTTAAGTCAAGTAATTTTACTATCTAAGTCAAGTAACTTATATAATAGAATGAGATCCGAACCGTTTATTTTAATTTGACATGATTCATAAAAAGCTCCTGTAAATTTAAGACACTCAAAACACAATTACTCTATTTCTTTTGTATCTGGAGAATCAAATACAAGTAACGAAGAAGATGATGAAGCTCAAGCCTTTCTTATAAAAGGAAAAGAATCATAAAAATAAACGGAACTACTACACAAAAAGAGCCCAATATTTGACAAAAAGAAAAACAAATCTTTAAGCTTTCTATTTATAAGTGATGTTACTTTCTGAACCTGGAGGTCCAGGAGGTTGATCATCAATGGAAGACTTATTGATTAAAGTCTCAGAATTTCAGCCATTGAGGTAAGGAAAGCAACTTCTAGACCGTAGAGATTCAAGAAGAATATACAATGAGATTTATGCACATATATAAGTCTCTTTGTCCATATTTAATCAATACACTTTCCTAAAAGAATATGTGCTGAAAAAGGAAACAAAATTGCCACCCCTATAAACCAACAAACACCAAAAAAAATTAACCATTGCGGCGTAGCCGCAATAACCCGACATTTTCATTAATATCCAAAGTTTAATAGAAATTAATTAATATATTCAGATCCGCTGGAAGTTATAAAAATATCTGTATCGGTCATTTTTTAGCCGGTACCCAATTTAATTCATACTAGCCGGAAAATGGCGGTACCCAAACTTTTTTTTTTAGAATGGGCATAGCATAGTTGGCTAGAAGAAAAAGTCGTAGGAAACTCGGATTGAAGTTTGCACTCGGTTTGGCTAAGATCAAACAAATGCATTTGGTTGGATGCGTGTGTTACATCGGTTGCATGTATCGGTGCATCATCGATGTTTTTGCAATAAAACATCGATGTTTTATTAGCCTGGTAGTGCTAAAAAAATATCGGTGCGTCGCTGGTGTTTTTGTAATGAAACATCGATGTTTTATTAGACTTAGCATTGGCAATTAAGTAGGATAGTGCTAAAAAAATATCGGTGCGTCGCTGAGGTTTTTGCAATGAAACATCGATGCACTTCTGCCATCGTTTGGCCATGCATAAAGCATCGGTACTCAATTTTAGAATGTTGATTATTGTCAAATTAAATTCACTAGCCGCATGCGAACATTAAACTTTAGTGTCATATGACACTGTAAAAAAAAAAAAAAAATAGTTTAGTATTCACATATCGCTAGTGAATTTAATTTGACAATAACCAGTATCATAATAAAACATCGATATTTCATTATAAAAACATCAGCGACGCATCGATATTTTTTTAGCACTACCCGACTAATAAAATATCGATGTTTCATTGCAAAAACATCGAAGATGTACTGATACATGCAACCGATGTAACACACGCATCCAACCAAATGCATTTGTTTGATCTTAGCCAAACCGAGTGCAAACTTCAATCCGAGTTTCCTATGACTTTTCTTCTAGCCAACTATGCTATGTCTATTCTAAAAATAAAAAAAATTTGAATACCGACTATTTTTCGACCTGTAATAAATTAAATTGGATACCGGTCGGAAAATGTTCAGTACAGTTATTTTATAACTTCGCAGCGGATGTGGTATATTAATTAATTTCTATTAAACTGTGGATATTAAAAATATCGGCGCAATAAGTAACTATGAATAAATGAATTTCATATGGTCACACGTCATTTTTTAGTCTAGATTCTTCGAAGTTGGTTATTTTGAACTAAACTGCTACCTTAAAAAGTAAAAACAAAAAATATAAAACATAAAGTCTCTTCCGCTGCTCTCTCCACTTGTATCCGCGCTTGCGCAGTTGCGCCTCCTCTCTCTCTCTCTCTCTCATTTGTACGCAATTTGCAAACAAAAATATGAGAGAACTATTTTTAGTTTTATCCACCAGATTAGGAAATTTTTTATAAGCAGATTGAAAATAATCGAACCGACCTCTCTCTTTCACCTTGTATTCTTGTAAACGAGAGGAACAAAATCGGAAACCCTAACCCTGGTTTCGGATAAGGGTTTTTCCGACTCGAACCGCCTCTCTCTCCTTTTAGAGTTCTTTTGTTAAGGATTCGATCATGGCGGCGCTCGGTGGAGATGGACTAGGTTTGTATATACCATCTTTTTTTTTTTTCATTTGGTTTGGTAGATCTGATTTATTATGTTCTTAGGTTTATTTTCGTTTATCTGAAAGTTATTTTCCCGTTTGATTTGGCCCTGGTAGACAAGTCCCTTATTGTTAGTTTATATATGGATTCAAGAGGATAAATTTGCTTGAACGTACTTTGCTTGGTGAATAATTTGTGAAGAATTTAGCTACAGTATTCTTCCCAAATGCCATTTCCTGAACTATGAACTTCTTTGTTCTATTTACTGTTACATTTGCGGTTTGAATTTGGTACTTTCACCTCACTAAGATGGTTTCTGGAATATTGAATATCTTGCAGTCTGTAAAATTTCCTGTTGTCAGCAAATTTTCTCTGAAAGCATCACTTTATCGGTTTCTTTTTTAGATAGTAGCTTTTCTAAACTGTATTTGCAAATATA
This sequence comes from Carex parvula, assembly GCA_025461045.1. NCBI lineage: Eukaryota > Viridiplantae > Streptophyta > Magnoliopsida > Poales > Cyperaceae > Carex > Carex parvula. Next base: position 267,440 of record JAJGRW010000457.1, on the reverse strand, counting down.
TTCATACCTGTTTGAACACTTGCCTTTTGCAACTTCTTACTCTTATCTAAATTAAAATTTCCCTCTACTTTTTCTGTGTTTAGGCGGGACCAAATTTGATGCGTCGCAATATGCATTTTTTGGGAATGATGTCGTGGAAGAAGTAGAATTAGGCGGCTTAGAAGACGAAGAAGATAAACGTAGCAATATTGGGTTTTCAGGAATAGACGAAGAATTCCGGCCATCTCATTCTGGGGATAAATTTGAGGTATGTTATGGTTTTTTTTTTCTTTTTTAATTTGCAGTATATGTCTTTTACAACTTCCCATTGATGAGGACAAAAAAGCGCTGAAGTAAGAATAGCCACTTTTAAACATGCCGAAGATGCCCTGCACAAATTGATGGCAGGCTTGACATCTTTTCCGTGAGAATTGGGGGGGGGGGGGGGGGGGGTTAATCCTCTTAGATTCATCAAAAGAGAGGAAAAAAAACACAAAAGATGGTGGAAGAGAAGCAGCTGTAACTGTAGTATTGACTTGAGTATTTGCAATAATGCGGCAATGTTTCAAACTTTGAAGTTCGGTAAAATTACTTGAGGCAGTTGTAAGTTGTAACTGTAGTAACCAGTTCGGTATTCTGGGATACTATGCTTATGGTGGAGAGCTTGAAGTTGGAAAGTACTTTAATAATCAGCAAAGAAATTGCTAATATCATGTAGGTATAGATCAACTTGTGGCTGTAGATGTCAATGTTTGAACATACTTGATTAATGTGTGAGAGACAGGGAAGGCACATGAAATGTGTTAGGGAAGATCCCATTGAAAGACGTAAATGAGTGGGGACTGGGGATAGATTTGTCTCTTGTGAATAATTGCAAATATTTCCATTTGTTTACCTTATGTTGTTACTATGGTTGTAACTAGTACACTAATGTATAGTTGAATGTGTCCTGGTACATGCATGGCCGGAGCCAAACCAATTGGTGGTGTCAAATTGAACAGATATTGGTGATACATATAAGAATTACACTGTCATTTACATCTTGCCGGCATTAGTTTACACAAAGATTATCTTCTGTCCATGGGTTCTATAGGTAATCTTACTAAAATGAGCACTGGCAAGTGCTTTACATGATGGGTAGCATATGATTTTCACACTGACAGTGCTATGTTTTTTTTCTTGGTAATATCTTTATTTTGTAAGTTAGAACTTGTGTTGTTGTCACTTGGTAAATCTGAGGGAGGTACAGTCAAGTGTGTACTGATATTGCAAGCTGAAATCTTATTAGGTGTTTTAATGAAATATGTACTTGTGTTAATTAATTTATTTTTTTATAATCAGGCTGAAGGGGAAGGCCTTGGGTCCTTCTCTGATGTTGACGATCTTGCAAGCACGTTCTCCAAGGTAAATTTTCAGAATTTCTTTGTTTAGAAATTGCATTTACTATACATAATCTATATGTTATGTATTCCTTGGGGCTTTTTTTGATGCTTAATCTGTGTATCAGATACACAGATTAGCATCATGTTTTGTTGAAGGGTATAGAAAGAATGGAAAGTAGGCAAAAGAAAAATATTAGTCTCTTTCCCCCTTCATTCCAACATCTCATCTCTCAATTGAATTTTAGAATCCAACAGTGTTAGTAGGAAATGATAATATCTTTATTTACAAAAGATGTGTATTTTTCGGTAATAACTTTCCTTAAATAGTAGTATTTCTTTCAATAATTAATTGTTTCTCCATTTGGTTTTTTGTTGCAGCTTAACAGGGTAGTCAGTGAACCAATGCACTCTGCAATGGATACTCGTGCTAAATCATTTCCTCATGAAAGTGAGCTCCTTTGTTTTTGCAAAATTTACCCTTCCGATATTCAAATAAATAATAAATAACAAAATCTTTGCACGAAGATGACATACGAATTTAGTAGAATTTCATATACCCGTCTAAAGTTCCAAAATTGCATATTTTCGCTTTAATTCAGAAAGTGAAAATAATCATGTATACTTTTTCTAAACTAAAAATCGATCAACTTTGCTCATCCGTTAATTTTCCATTAAGCTAACAACTTATAAAATTACTTTCCTTCCCTCAAAATGAATAATAACATTCCAATTCCTTCCCCAGTGCCTCTTTATCTTTCTCCCCCTCCCTCGAACCATCAGCTCACCTGTGCCCATGTTGAATCTGTATCATTCTGGTACTAAATCCATACCATTCTTGAACTCTGCACGAATCTCAAGACGGCCCCCCATATCTACAATAGGCACCGAGTTCCTTTTTGCCCGGCTGGTACTAATTCCAGACCATTTTTTCCTAATTGTGTACCCTCGGGTACCTGAGGGGATACGGATCCGCCCATGTCCGTACCCCTACTGAGAAAACGGTGCACACTTCTACGAAATAAAGCTACTTATTTATGGTTTAAAGTCTTATTATGAAAGCTTGAATAATCAAATACCCGTTATCTAAATATTGATTCAAAAGGATTTGCAAGACATGATGTTTTCATCGTGTTTAGCTGATGTCATCAAAACCTGACAGGATATCATCTCAGTCTATGCTTGGGTCACTTGTTCACTAGTCGGACCGGTGATAACCGGTCTGATAGCTTGTTTATTTAATAAGTATATATTTATTTCATAGAACTGTGGGCTTAGCGTAGTGGCGCGAGCCCCGTCTCTCTGTAGAGAGATGCATGTCCAACTCCCGTGAAAGGCATCTAAAAGATCCGTGGTATTGGGGCCCTTGAATAAAAAAGTACAATAATAAAACTACGTGTTGAAAAAAATGAATAAGCTCCTAATTTTTAACATGTATGAACTACGTGTTGTTAAAATCAATTTGTCCATATGTATTGTGGCAAGCTTGTGAAAGGCCTCATAAAAGTATCCTAAATTCCTAATAACTGTACAACATGTTCGTGATACTTGAGCTACCAATTGGAAAATCTTTCTCTAGAAAGGAAAATATAATATTTTGCACTGTCTAAAAAATTGTATATATTTTAGAAATGTCTTGACACTACGATACACTTAATAGCGAGAGACTGAAATTTTCTTTAAGTTCGAAGCATTTTTTTTGTAATTTATTCATTTAATATTTCCACATAGGCTTTTATATATTTTATTTGAATCTTTGTAATGCATTTTGTCTTCATAATTACTGTTTGGATTTATTCAATTAATATTTATTCAATTAATATTTTTTTGTAATTTATTCAATTATATTTCCCCATAGGCTTTTAGGATTTTATGTTTTTTATTTGAATCTTTGTAATGCATGTTTTCTTCATAATTACTGTATGGATTGCGCCAATTAATAAAAAGGCCAGCTAGATCAACCCAACCAAAAAGGAATCCTGGTCCATGTTTTATGGTTTACACCAGCAGGTTCAGACTGTGTTTAATAACACTTTTTTTTAATGTAAATGAGACTTTAGAGTAGTTAGTGAGATGATACAAGAATAAGGATATCTTGGTCAAATACTCAAATGTGATTTTGATTGAACAAATCATATGAGTTTTCTTTTTTAAGTCTTAACCTCAAAGTTAATGGTGTGGCAAGCATTTTTTTTTTAAGTTTTGGTTTGGTATTTGTGAGAGGTTACGAGTCTTGAAAGAATGATACAAGAATAAGGATATCTTGGTCAAATACTCAAATGTGATTTTGATTGAACAAATCATATGAGTTTTCTTTTTTAAGTCTTAACCTCAAAGTTGATGGTGTGGCAAGCATTTTTTTTTTTTAAGTTTTGGTTTGGTATTTGTGAGAGGTTACGAGTCTTGAAAGAATGGTAAGTTTTTGTTTTCTGAAGGGTAATGCCTAAGGGTATAAATGAAATTCTGACTTGTTAATTTCTGGAGATTTTTATAGAAAAAAAAAATCATATTATCCATTTAGCCATGTTGTATTTGGTCACAAGTGAAAATATTTGGTCAAATCTGGAAAGGTTGAATTAATGTATGAAGGATTGATTGTTGCAATGCAAAGGCATGCATTTTGGATTATTCATTCTTAACCTTGTATAATTGTTTTTTTGTACTTGCAGATTCTATCCCTGCTGAGTGGGCCCATGAGACATACAACATGCCATGGTCGGATCAGCATTTATTTGACACTGATCAAGCTCTTATAGAAGCCAACAACGATGCCCAGCACCGGTGGTCCCAGCCCCATCACGCCTCATCTCCTACCATATCTCGCCCTGGGGACTCAAAACCTCTCCATCGCACTGCCTCCTATCCCCAAAAAGAGCCCCAACATTTTCCCACTGAGCCTATACCCATCCCAAATCGCCATCCTGCTTTCAACCCTGTACCATCGGCACCTCCCTTCTCTCTATCTGGGTTGATGCCGCATGGGCCAGTGCCGGTACAATACCATGGAAGTCCCAACTTCACTCCACCAGGCCCCACAATTCACCCTAATTTTATCCAGCACCGTGGGCCCTCCTCACCTGTAATGAATTCTAATGTTGTTATACCCCAGATGCAACACTTAATGCAATCTCAGATGTACATGCGGTCCCACCATTCCCCACCACACCAGTTCCCGAACAGGATTGACATGTCCCCATCTCATGACCTGGCAGATCCACGGTTTAGACCGGGTTACCATGTCAGGCCAAACCACCATACTCGGTTTGAAAACAACATGGGGTGGCAACAACCACGGTTTTGTTCCCGTTACATGACCATTAATGAAATAGAGCATATCTCCCGCATGCAACATGCTCTGGCTCATGGATCTGATCCTTACGTAGATGACTACTACCATCAGGCTTGTTTATTCAAGAAATCTGCTGGATCAGGTCTGAGGAATCATTTTTGCCCCAACTCAATACGAGACCCGTCAGCACGCACTCGTTCGAGAGATGAGCCACATGCATTTCTTCAGGTAGAAGCTCTTGGGCGGCTACCTTTCTCGTCCATTAGACGGCCAAGGCCGTTATTGGATGTGGACCCAGCATCAACTTCTCCAGACTCAAAACCTGTTAAGCCTCTTGACCAGGAGCCAATGTTAGCTGCACGTATTACCATTGAAGATGGCCTTTGTCTTGTTCTTGATGTAGATGATATAGACCGTGTGTTCCAATTCAATCAATTACCTGATGGCGGGTCCCACCTCAGGAGAAAGAGACAAGCCTTGTTGGATGAGATTGCCAGTTCATTACATTTGGTTGATCCGCTTGCACCAGGAACCGATGCTGGCACCAGTACCAGCCATGGTGATTTTGTTTTCTTGCGCATTCTCTCTCTCCCCAAGGGAAGGAAGCTTCTGTCAAGGTACCTAAATCTCCTGCATACTGGTTCCAGTGAGGTGGCACGGGTTGTCTGCATGGCAATGTTTCGCCACCTCCGGTTCCTCTTTGGGTCGATGCCAGCTGACCCTCCAGCTGCAGCATCCATTAAAACCCTAGCTTTTTCCCTGTGCAATTGTTTACGTGGCATGGATTTATCTTCTCTGAGTGCCTGTCTTGCGGCTGTTGTCTGTTCTGATGAACAGCCTCCTCTAAGGCCGATGGGCAACCTAGCTGGAGATGGGGCCTCCCTTGCTTTGAGAACTGTGCTGGAGAGAGCTGCAGATTTGCTGAAGAGTAACTCGGCTGACTTGGCATCCCCAAACCGGGCCCTATGGCAGGCCTCATTTGATGAATTTTTCATTCTCCTGACAAAGTATTGCACTGGTAAATACGATAGTATAGTGCGGTATGCTGCTGGTATCGGTTTAGAGGAAGTAGCCCGTGCTATTAGTCGGGAAATGCCAGTGGAGTTACTGAGGGCTAGTTTGCCCCATACAAATGAGGCTCAGAGACGATTCTTGGTCGATTTTGCCCAGAGGTCCCTCCCTGTTTCTGGACATGCTCATGGTGGGTCAGACACTGGACCTGTCTCATCTGATTCGGTCCCTAGTTGAAATTTGTTTTTTTAGCTGTACGAGTTGTTTTTGCTCTGCCCAAGGCTTATATCATAATTTTTTTCCTATGGGGTTGATGGTGATGTTCGTATTTAGGTAAAGATAAAAAAAGCAAAAAATATATCATGGTCTGAGGGCTGAGGGGTTCCTGAAAGTGTTAATCTGGTTTCCTTATAGTTAGTCCGGTTTGGTCTCAAGTAGGTATTTGGTCTCAAGTAGGTATTTTTGTTTTAGGTAAATGAAGTGTTTGTTGATCAAGTGCTTGATGAAATATGAGGTCGAGGTTCAATTAAGAAAATAAGTCTTCATCTCGGGTGAGCTCAGTTTTGTTGCTCTGAGGTGAAAACATTAAAGAGAAGAACTTAGGGTTAGCAAAAGTTCAGAGGTGTGCAATGTACAGCGAGATTGGGACTTCATGAAGGGAAGTTGTGATCAAGGGTACTTCGAGGTGGGAATTCTCAGAAGCTTCTTTCATAGTTTATTATTATTTTTTTTTTTGCACCGTATGGATGTCAAGTAGCAATGGACTTGTGTCAAGCATCTGTTGCATCAATCCCACCTTTTGAATTGGGGTTAAAATTTGGATTAATGTCTTTGGTTCTGTTCATGTATAACAACATGGTTTTGTTTATTCTCTCAAATTTCTTTATTGAAACTTTTCTACCCATATCAAAATCTGATTGGAGATGTTTGTAATTGACCTTTCTTCTTGTTCTGCATTTCAATATATTGATTTTAAAAGAACATGTTCTTTCTGTGGGGCTGGATGGATGAAACAACTGTCTCATTTTGTACCTTGTCTACTTCAAAATTAATTTTCTTTCCTGGTTATGTAAGAACGGTAGTCCTTTTAAACGTACTCCTTTCCATTGGGGATAAAGATGGTATTTTTAAACTTGAAACCCATAAAGTTTGCATAAAAGGTCAGAGACTAATTTGATCCTGGTAAAAATTTAGTACCCAATTATTAAATTGTGAAAATTTAGAACAATATCTGAGTTTTTGTTTTCAGAATTTTATTATTATTTTTTTTTTTTTGCAAAGCTTGCCGTTGGTATTAAGACTATTAACTATGCAGTGGGCGTTTGTAACACAACACAGTTACTGGATTGTGCTGATATTCTTGTTTACATCGTTAGCAGCAGGTTTAATTAAAAGTAAAATGATATGGATTTGAGACTACATCCGTCAATCCAATTTTGCAGGCGATTTCGAGATGAACAGCCAGAGATTGTTAGAGGCATTTATGATATTTTGATTAGATAAAGCAAATGAATTGGGTCCGACTCTGCTGCTTTTCTTATAGACAAGTAGCGTTCTCCTTTTCTTTCATTTTGACTGTTTAATTTTATTAAACGGCTTCAATTGATTCTTCTATTATAATAATATATTTATCCTGCCCATTCTTCCTGCCCAAATGAATATATTCTCTCAGGTGCTATCGCGCTTGCCTTTTTTGGTGAGATCATGCTCATGTGCGATCGCGTCTTGTCTTTCCTGGTGAGATCGCTTGTGCCATTAATTAGGCGGGAGAGAATACATTCTCTAACGAGCTTTTCCCTCCAATTTTTCTTCTTCTTCCTCTGTCTCTACTTTTCAGATTTTATCTCACCATAACACTATCTCTCATTTACTCCACTAATTTGAAATTCTCTCATGCCTTCTTGCCTTTAATCAATCATAAGCCTTTTTTTTTTTGTAAAATGGAGGTTCTTGATGAGATAGAATCTGTTGATTCAACTCCTCATGTTGGTATGGAGTTTGATACACTAGACGAAGCATGGGATTTTTGAGTTAGCTATGGAGGAAAGAAATGCTTTAATTCTCGGAAAGATCTCAAGAATCAGAAAAAAGATGGACCGATTACATCGAGAGGGTTTGTTTGTTCTAATGAAGGATATCACATAAATGACAAACGAAATCGTGAAGTCAAAAGACCGCGAGCTGAAACCAGAACCAGATGCCCTGTTCGTTTTTCCCTCAAGTTGATACAGCAAACAAGAAGTACCGAGTCTATGACTTTTATGGGGAGCATAATCATGTTTTACAATGACGTGAAGCAGTTGGTTTAATGCCATCACAGCGTAAGATTCCAGAACCTCATGGCGTCACTATTGATTTAGCCGATGGTTCGGGAATTAAGCCAGAAAAAACATATGAGCTGATGGGACAAGAAGTTGGCGGTCGGGCAAACCTTCCCTTTACTAAAAGAGATCATGCAAATCGTTTACGAGATAAGCGAAAGAAAAATTTGGCTCGCGGTGAAGCTGCAAGCATGCCAAGGTACTTTTATGATCAAGCTTTGAAAAATTGTTCCTTTCATCACACTGAACAGTTAGATGATAAGGGGCAGATTACAAATGTATTTTGAGCTGATGCAAAAATGCTTATTGATTATGCTCATTTTGGCAATGTAATAACGTTTGACACAACGTATAGCACAAATAAGGAGTTTAGGCCTTTAGGTGTGTTTGTTGGTTTTAATCACTTTAGAGAGATTACGGTATTTGGAGTTGATCTTCTATATAGTGAAACGGTTGATTCTTTTAAAGTGGATTTTTGAAATTTTTTTAGCCACCCATAACAACAAGCACCCGAAAACTATCTTCACTGATCAAGACCAAGCTATGGCTACAACACTAAAAGAGATAATGCCAAACGTGTCATGGTTTATGTACTTGGCATATAAATCAAAATGCTATTAGAAATTTGACGGGCAAAAAGGAGAATGAAGAAGACAACATGACGATTAGTGGGAAAGAAATTCTAAAGGCATTCAAAGCTTGTATGTATGACTATGATGATGAAAAAGAGTTTCTAGATGCCTTTAATTCCTTAATAAGTAAGGTTCGTGGAACGAGTGTGACTAGTGGAGATGAGGTCCATGAAGAGGAGACAAAGAGAAAGGCTAGTAAAAAGAAGGTTAAAAGAGAAAATTAGTTGAATTTCATATTTAAGGTAAAGGAAAAAATGGGCTGAATGTTACATGAAGGATGTAGTAACATTAGGAATGCGAAGCACACAACTCAGTGAGAGTTTTAATCGGATTTGAAAAGCTATTTAAAGTTGAATATGGATATAATTCGATTTTTTAAGCATTTTGATAAGGTTCTTGTACAAAAGCGTGAAAAAGAAGTAAATTCAGAGCACGAAATGAGAAAAAAGGCAAATATCCTGATCCTTCAACAAGCTGGTGCATTGTACACGCCGAAGGTGTTTGAAATCTTTCAAAATGAATGGGAGGTGTCCATGGCAGCTTTAGTCAAGTCAAAAATTGAAGGGCCATTAACAACTGAGTATTGCATTTGGATTAGCACATTTGGTAGTGATACTTGCTTAGATAAACATTTTCAAGTTGTTGTTAATCATGCTAATCAAGTGGTAATTTGTAGATGCAACAAATTCAAGAGAGTGGGAGTTTTATGTGGCCACACTTTGAAGGTACTTGATGTAATGAATGTTAAGTTAATATCAGAAAATTACATTCTAAAAGATGGACTAGGGAAGCAAGAAGTGAGATTGTTGAAGATTTTAATGGAAAAACCATTGTTGAGAACCCTAAGCTAGATTCCACAAACCGATATCGGGTTCTTGCCCGAAAGCTTCTTAAGCTAGCTGCTAGGGCATCTGATTTTGAAGAAGTCTCGCAATTTGTTGATAAAGCTTTTGACATACTTGGTAAGAAAGTCAAAAAAAAAATTCGAAACATTTCTAACACCTCAACTGATGGTGCTGATATTGTTTCTCTATTCCATCAACAAAATTTGGGACCAAAAGAAGGTTGTTTGATGGAAGGTAGAAGAGTGAAAAACACTTAGAAAATTGGATTCAAAAACTAACAAAAGCAAATGAAGAACAATCAGCCAATGCAAAGCGGCAAAATGGAAATGCCTCTGATAATGAACCACAACATATTTGTAAGATAAAACTATACTATTTGTATAGTAAAACTATACTATTGAAATAGAGGAGGGATCAAGTTACAACAAATTTGAGTTATAACAAATTTAAGTTACAACAAAGTTACAACAACCATTTTTTTCATTTTCAAAGTCCAAATCATCGATCCAAATCGTTCAACATGATCTCCACAATAAAATGTGCTTGCAGATCAAATTTTACATTTTTTTGAATTTTTTTTACTATTTATTAAGTATTTTACAAAAAATAGTCATATTCAGACCATTGAATTTTGTACCCATCTTAATAAATAGTAAAAAGATTCAAAAAAATATAAAATTTGATCTGCTAGAGCATTTTATTTAGATAATCAAGTTGAACGGTTTGGATCGACGATTTGAACTTTGAAAATGAAAAAAATAGTTGTTGTAACTTTGTTGTAACTTGATCCCTCATTGAAATAATGCCTCTGGTCAAAGTTATGCCTATTTATAATTTTTTTTCAGGGAGTTGAGACATCTAATTCACTTGTAGCAATATCGACAAAATCTGAAGAATATGGATATCTAAATAGTTACATACATTATCTAGCGGTAGGATTTCTCTATATTTTAATTGAAAATAATTCTATAAACTAAATTCTGTTCTTGTATTTTTTATTTGAAATTATTAGGGGAGATCAAGTGATGCTTTCCCACCACTTTTTGATTGTATGGAAAGTGCATCTATGAGTTAGGTTCAAAATATATATATATAGATGAGCTATGGTGAGACATGGAGTAAAATCAAGTTTTTACTCCATGACACTATATTTTCATTTTGAAAATTCAAACAACCGATCCGAACCGCTCAACATGTTCTCTATATTGAAATGTGCTTGGAGACCAAATTTTACATTTTTTGAAATTGGTCCAGAAATTTTTACTATTTTTTACTGTTCACAGTGGATCAGCGATTTTCAAAGTGGCTTAATAAATAGTAAAAATTTTTCAAAAAATGTAAAATTTGGTCTCCAAGCATATTTCAATATAGAGAACATGTTGAGCGGTTCGAATCGGTTGTTTGAATTTTCAAAATAAAAATATGGCGTGGAGTACAAACTTGTTTTACTCCACGTCTCACCATAGGTCATATATATATATATATATATATAGGGGCTGGCTACTATGCTTATATAAGCATATGCCCACATATGCTTATAACTCATTTTTGCGTTTCCAATGTTCAAATGGTCGATCCGACCGTTCATCTTGTCTCCATATTAATATGTGCTTGGAGACTAAATTTTACATTTTCTGAATTTTTTACTATTCATTAAGCCACTTGAAAAATTACTGATCTGGGTGAACAATACAAACGTGTTTCCAAAATTCTGGACCATATGATCAGCAATTTTCAAAGTGCTTAATAAATAGTAAAAAAATTCAGAAAATGTAAATTGGTCTCCAAGCACATATTAATATGGAGAACAAGATGAACGTCGGATCGACCAGTTGAACATTGGAAACGCAAAATGCTTATTTAAGCATATGTGGGGCATATGCTTATATAAGCTAATAGCCAAGCACTATATATATATGAGATAGACTATGGTGAGTTGTGATGTAAAACAACGTTTTACTTCACGTCATATTTTCATTTCGAAAATTCAAACAACCGATCCGAACCACTCAACATGTTCTCTATATTAAAATGTGTTTGGAGACTTAAATTTTAAATTTTTTGGAATTTTTTTTACTATTTATTAAGCCACTTTGAAATCGCTGATCCACTGTGAACAGTAAAAAACAGTAAAAATTTCTGGACCACCAGATCAGCGATTTTACAAAGTGGCTTAGTAAAAATAGTAAAAAAATTCCAAAAAATGTAAAATTTAGTCTCCAAACACATTTCAATATAGAGAACATGTTGAGCGGTTCGGATTGGTTGTTTGGATTTTCAAAATGAAAATATGAGCGTGAAGTGAAAATGACATCTTACTTCACAACTAACCATAGCCCCAGCTCTCTCTCTATATATATATATAATTGTTATTTCACTATAATTGCACATTGTTATTTCAAATTATCTATTAATTTTTTTTTCTTTTTTGGTAGGAGATAGCTGGAAGGGTCGATCATGGACCAGCTCCTATTTTTGGTGAATTCATGATGAATGAAACAACAAATTTGGAAAACCTTCATGATGTAAGCAGCTCGATGCACGGGCAATGTTGAAATCATACATAACAATTGAAAAAAAAACCTAATTGTTTATTCCACTGTTTGAGGTATATATACCCATTTACATATATAGGTCTCTAGAATCTTCTCTAATTACACTTTTACCAAATAACTCCTAATACAACTATGAATCTCAACACTCTCCCTCAAGATGGGCGAAATATATTAACTAAGCCCATATTGTTACACAATCTAGATAGATCTAATGAACCAAGTCTCTTAGTGAGGCAATCCGCCACTTGCTCTCCTGTTGAAACCTGACCTAGCTTCAATAGTTCACTATTTAGCTTTTTCTTGATGAAAAACCTATCAATCTCCACATGCTTGGTCATGTCATGTTGCCTTGCCCCGTCTTCAAAGAAGAGCAACAGATTCGGACCCAATGAATTCTTACAAAAAGTGGAGGTCATGACGAATTCACATCCTCCTCGGTACCGTAATAGGGAATCTTTTACAATTATTGGATCTGGACCGTTCTTTTTAATTTGGCACGAATCTCAAAGCCCAATAATACTGCCCTCTGCGCTAGCCCGAATCTCAAAGCGGCTGAGAGTTAATCTCAAACAGTAAAGTGAAGTGAATCTTTTACAGTAATGGAGATGATACTTGTTCGGTGACAACGATCTGTTTTTTTTGTCATACAATTAGGCCTATAGTCAACTGGGTATTCTTTAGGCCCATTAAAGAATAATAACCGGTCTTAAATGTATAGTCAATTTGAGCCTATTCCGGCCCATTTAACTAACCTTGTATTGTATGATTATGGAGCAAAGCCAATGTGTGTTGTACCTACCAGATGTTTGATAAGCACAACTTCAAAAATATATTGAATTAGTTTCAAATGACGAATCCAAACTGTTGAAATCTATCTACTTTACGAGTGATGTGTACATACAAAACATTTGAATTTTTGAACTCATTTAATAATTAATGCAGAGTCAAGCGATAAAAAAAATAATGAAAAATGAATGCATAAAATAACTTATAGAAATTCATTTTTGTTACCGTTTGACTTTATATTAAATGAATTCGAAACTTTTAAAAATTTACATCGACTTAACGAATGATGTGTGTACATACAAAATATTAAAAATTTGAGCCCATTTAATAGTTAATGCAGAGGCGAGCGATAAAAAATAATGAAAAATGAATGCATAAGATAACTTATAAAAAAATTATTTTTTGTTACCATTTGATTTTGTATTAAATGAATTCAAAACTTTTGAAAATTTATATATATATACATCACTTGTGAAATAGATAAATTTTAAAAATTTAACTTTAGCGATCAAAGTCAATCTAATAAATTTTTAAAATTGTGTTCATTAAATTATTGAACAAGCACAACTATCTTTGCTCGTGGATACGAGGATAAAAATAGTGGTTAATCAGAGTCCGAGGGTTTGCATCGCATCTTGTCGGGCGATGAATTGGTTCATTGTGCGGTGGGCCCCGTGAGTTCTGTAAGAGTTACACGTCATAAAAAAGAAAGCGATTGGAACTGGACCAACAGTGACTTTAAAGTTTGTTGTTTCATAGGAATGGTTTCAAGGAGAAACCGTTGACTTTCTGAGCCAAATCCAAGAGGATCCATCATTGCACTCCCTTACTTTTTATTTTTGAGTGGTTGAATTGAATATAGGTCTCACAAGTTTAAAATTTATAAAATCCTGGGATTTCTGTCCATAGTGTAAATACCGAACTTTTTTTTAGTTACCATCTTAATATTTTAAAATTCTAAATTTCTTATTAATTTTTATAAAATTCAAAATTTACCACGTGTGTAATGTGATGTTGCGCATAACCAACTGCAAAATTGAAAATTTATCTCTTAATTATGCACGGTTTGGTGTTGTGCATGAGTTTTCTATGTTTCACCATCAATTTAAGACCCACACCATCATACGTAGCATCACGGTATGTACATAGTAACATATGAATTTTGCAGAAATCAAATAATAATAAGATTATAATTTGAAATATTGAGGTAGCAACTAATAAAAGTTCGGGTGCAAATGCGAAACAAAAGAGTAACTAAAAAAACAAAAAACACAAATTAAGCAACAAAGAAAGTGTTATAATAAATTCTAAAACAGAATTTTACTGTTGTCCATTATTCATGTATGTTTCGGATTAATTCAAACCGTGCAATAAATTAAAATCAACGGCTAACCTTTGATCTTGAGAAAATTCGGATGCAACAATATTGTTTTTTCCAACCTGGCAACAGGTCATGGCAATAAAATTGCCTCAGTTATACACTTTAATATAAAAGACTCTCCTCTGTATTTCAAAATTTCCACAAAAAAAAAAGAAATATAAAAAACAATTACTCTATCCAATAATCCATGATTGTCTCGAATTTATTTATTTTAGAATTTATTTGATTTGATTTTTTCAGATTTTTTTTTTTCAGAATTATAAAAGGCCCTCATTAATTGGAAATGAACCAAATAATTTGCAACAGAAAGAAATGACTCTTTCCAACTTCTGGTGAATCTGGCAATATTGGTCAAAATTAGACTAACCTGTAGCAGAAAAAGAAAAGTCAACAAGGGGATAAGACAGCAGTTTATGGACATAAACAGCAACAGTAACAGGGCCATATATAGCCTTACCAGAAAGGCACATATGTAACAGTACATATGTAGCTTCTGAATTCCTGGTTGGTCTTCTATCTTGTACCATTCAGCCTGTACAGCTGCCACTGAGACAAAAATAGGGTTTACACAGAGAAGGAAAGGCCAAGATGAGAAACAAAGAGCAGCATCTTTGGTTGGTGCAGTCCATGTGATCCAACCTGGTAGTCACATATTCTTCAATAATTTTTCCCTCTCCAAGTTCAGAAACAGGCGCTAAATTACATGCATGCATGTCAAAACCTATAGCTTAGTTGTTTGGAGTTTGGAGTCCAGTTTTGTTCTTAAAATCAAAGTTAAAAGCATGCCCATTTCTCCTTGTTAGTATCAACAATTAAACTATTGAAATACATTTGAATTTTTCATCTTTTATTTGATATTGTTTATCCTAACAATGACCATAAAATTAACACTTCTTATGGCCATTTATGTCACAGTGTTGACAGATTATCAACTCCATTCAAGAATAAATTTATTGTTTCTATTTATTGCATACTGTTAATAGAAAATGGACCTCTCCATCAAATTAAACAGAAGATAATATCATGATGCATTGGATTCGTCAGGTTTGAACCTATATATTTTATTATTAATGTGCAAGTTGTTTTTGTACATCATGTTAGTCCATTCTCTTCATTCGAGATAAATATTTATCTTGAAGCAGAGAGAAAGTGTTGCTTATAAAGCATATATGAGGTAGAAAAATAACAGGACATGCACCAACCCAGGCTTTTACTAACTGTACACGCTACTTTTAATTTATGATTTTTAGTTCTCTGACTAAAAATCATAAATTAAACAATTACATGTAATAAAGTGACAGGAGAATATTTACACGCTACTTTTAATTTATGATTTTTAGTTCATAACAATTTTTACACGCTACTTGTATGATTTACACTCTGTTATATCAGAATATTATTGAGATTAATCAACAAAGCAATTTAAACAATTACATGTAACAAATTGTTATGAATTGTAATTACAGAAGCTATATATGAACAATATATAAGTACTACAATAAGATTAATTCCAACTACTCTTTAATAAAAATAGATTTAATCTTAACTAATTAATAATTGTCACAACATTAACAATTGTTACGTTTGCTATTGATGTTTATTGCTGAAGGCCAAATCCTAAATTTGACGGGAGAATTTAATATAGAAAGTTTTCTGTTAAATTTTTTATCAACTGATGTCGTGTAGTCACGAGTGGGTAAAATATCACTCTGATCGGAACGAGTAAAAAAACAAAGAAATACGAATTGGAAATGGAATTCGAGTCATAGTACCGATTGGAAGCAGAGAAGTGATGAGAAATGATTTCAGTCGATGGGATTTCAGAGAGGTCAAATTGCGTGATGAAATCCTCCACAAATCGATGGAATTTGACGAGAAATGTACGGAATAAATTGATAAGACAAAAATCTCCTCTTCTTCTTCTTCTTCACTTCTCCTTCTCTTCTTCTCCGCTGTCTTGGCGTCGTACGGAACTTTTGAGTTCCGACTGGACAATCCTTTCTTCTCCAGTTGAACTCTCCTTCGTCATATATATTTATTTTAAGGGGGAATCGGTTATATACCCATCAAAACTTTTGAATTTGGATATTTGCCCATATCCTATTCAAATTTGAGGTAAATTTTGAATAGGATATGGGCAAATATCCAAATTCAAAAGTTTTGATGGGTATATAACCGATTATGCCTTCAATTTATCCTTTGTTATTTCTGCTAAAGAAATAAAACCTAGTCGATGACATAAATGGTAAATTATAAGAATTAGCTGATTTTTTTTTAATTTCACCAAATGAATTCTTGTCGTTTAAACATTGTTTCCAATTAGAAAATTTCAATTCTATTTTGTCTCTATTGAAGTCATCTCTATTGAATTGAATTGAAATTTTGTGCTTCATGGTTCCGATCAGAGCCTATTTCAGTCAGGTCTGCTTTTCTATTTTCGTCTGACCGAGTTTTCTGTGTTGTTGATCACTCTACTTTCACAAATTGCTCTCCTTGACTTGAATTGCTTTGCCAATCTTCCAGTCGGCAGTCACCTTTTTTATTTTTATTTTCACGCGATCCGGATTTGCTATTTGGACAGGTCACGTGTACAGTTAGAGAGAGAACATACGGTGATTAGAATTTAGAAAAAAAAAAATCTCTGACTCTAGCTAGATGTGGGAATAAGGATGTAAAAAGGTCAAAACCGTTGTGATGAGATATATCGTGGTATATGTGTCGTCATGTGTCGTAACTTGTGTGTTCCGTACTGTGATCATATTTTAAAAAATTAGCAAAGCACGACATATTATGTGAAAGATCTAGTCACGACACGACACAGAACACGGTCATGTGGGTCACGTGTGATTAGAACCATTAGATCTTGATCGAATGACGAATCTTGAATACACTAACTTAAATTAAGAAAACAAATAATAAATGCGAGCAAATGTGACTAGCCACAGCGTAACTCACATACAGTGACCATTCACGTAACGTGGTTGTCTTTTCGAATTTAAGCACAACACTGCACGACACGTAAAAATATGACTTGATTACAACACGACACAACGTATGACTCAAAGTTACAATTGACTAGTCAGAACACAACACGTTACATTGTGCATTTAGATTAGACTGCAAAAAAAAAAACAGAGATGAAATTAGATTATAGTTAGAAATTCAGATTTTACATAATAAGTTAGAATTCAATTACATATGGGTTACATAAATATTTCAAAATTTAGGATACGATAGATGTCCAACTCTGTACAATATTATCTCCGCCACCACTAATGTACACTAACAAATTTTACCATTTAATTGCATTGGTGAAGCTACATAGAGCCGGGGGAACTCGTATCCTTTGTAGTTCTTGTTGGTTGTATGCAATCTTTTAATATTTTGTTCAACATAATTTGTAAAATATACATTAGTTGAATTTAATCATTTACATTATTGAGTGAGTTTGTAGGTTTAAGATTTTAATTGCAAGATTTATATAAAGAAGAACCAAGGTTCATGAAGATCTTAATTGCAAGACTTATTTGAAGAATCGAAGAAATCAACAAGACTTTACGAAGCTATAAATTTGTAATAATCAAGTAGTTACGTAAAATATATTTGAGAATTATTAATTTCTGGAGCATCCGTTCGGAACGGACCAAACTGTATGGAACAGATTAAATCAAAAAATTACAAAGAGTTTTAGTTTGGTTCCGTCCAGTACATATGTCATCTGTTGGAATAGCTATCAAGTTTTATGGGATAAATTGTACTAACCGTCCTGAACGAACATAAACGTTCAGAACAGTTAATATCAATTTAATTAAATTGCGAAAACTCTAATTTCAATATTTGTACAATCCGTTATGAACGGATCACTTCAGTTAGAACGAATCTGGCAAATCTGGAGCCCTCACTATAAAATGAGTTACCCCACTTCAGATTTGACCAAACTAGTCATCTTCCACATTCAAAAAATATTTATTGTGCATTTTTGAAAGCTTCCATTGTTGAATGAGGTTAAACTTCAATATCTTCTCAACACTCTCAAATTCACTCGACTTATCTTCTTGGAGATATAGTTTAGCGTCTAGGATTTAGTTCTAGAGTCTTTCCATCATAGCTAGTGCATCATGCTTGTAGCGTGTTGAAGGGGTTCACTAGCTTGAGCGTTTCCGCTCAAATATATCCATAGTTGTATGACGATCCCGAGAGGCTCTCCAGCTCAAGCTTGTAGGCTTATCTTGTACACGAGTTAAGCCGTGACTTTCCACCTTTGTTGGGCTCACGTATCACGAGTTGTATCATTTCTTTTTGGGTACTAGAAAAGGGGCGTCGACGATGTTGCTCTATTCCGGAGACGTAGGCATTTTACGCCGAATTCCGTTACATCTTGCGTGTCAAATTTCTCTAACTCTACTCTATTTACTTTACTTGTACACGCTTGCTTGACATTTGTTTGACTTGTTAGTTTAGAGGATTTAACCGAAAAACGTCTAAGAGTCTTTAAGACTCCCTATTCACCCCCCTCTAGATGCCGTTAGGGACTACAATTCTCACTGTGTAAAATGAGGAATTTGCACTTGTGTGTTTTAATCTGCACAAATCTTAAAGACCTCTGCGTTCCACCTCTGATTCGAAAAAACAATCGTACAACTGAGATTGCGTACAGTAATGAAGTACAAAGGGGGCAGTTGCTCTCTGACTCAAACAAGTTTGAAAATTATATCTATAAAAAATTTCTCTAAAATATTCTTCAATTTCTACATTTTTCTCAACAAAAATATAAAACTATACTTAATATAAAATTCTTACTCACTCTGAAATTTTGCTCCACTCTATTAAAATTTCTGACACCTGACTAATTGTTAATTGTAGGTTGGTACTGCATGGTTAGTCTTTACTCTTGATACATTAAGAGAGGAAAACAAAACTTAATAAAGAATTTACTGCTCAGATCCAAGATGCAATATTTTATCTTAAGAAATACTTCAGGTCAACCAGGTAATTAAGGAATCACAACCACTTATCTCCAATTCCAAAGGCCGGAGCTTCCTTGGCATGAGAGAGGTCTGGAATTAGCTAATGAATTGGAGTTCGGACTGGTTGTTATTATTTTTTTGAGAGAAAGATGGAGGGTTAAGTTTTCAAAATTTTAATATTCTTAAAGGATTTTTTATTCGTATTTTGAACTTACGACCTTTTATGTGAATTTTATGCCGAAACTCTTAAGATTCATATTATTTTAGGTTAATGGAAAAAATTGGTAAATGATTATTGACTCAAGTGCAACAGTTTTATGCGTTGTTGATGAAATTTGTGGGCAATTGGTGATGCTCAGATGTATTCACAGTTGGCCCACTTACGTAGCCAGCTGTAAGTTGTAGTGTCAACCAAAATTGAATTTTTTTTGAGTGGGGTTCTCGTCCAAAGTCAGATCTAAACCGTCCGATCTTCATTAAAGTTCGTACAAACATTTAGATTCAATGAGTTATTTAAATTTATTAAGTTTTAAATATAGTTGCACAAATTTCAATGTAAATATGATGTTTAAGCTTGATTTTGGACGAGGCTTTGTTCAAAGCCCTTTGGACAAAACCCAATCCCTTTTTTTTTTGACATGTTGGGATGATGGAAAGGGATAAGTACTCATACTTTAAAATAATAGAAAGTCAATTACTCAATTTACATACAGATTTCGAATTTCCCTATTTTAAATTTATTTAAATTTTGGTGGATGACAATTATATCTCAACATAATAGATGTGTGTATGATAAAACATCAATTACCTATATGAATGTTTCAAAAGAAAACTTTCCAAAAATAATAAAATGAAAATACTTGAGGCTTCCTTTACAAAAAAAAGGGAGATATATATCTTGACTCAGTGCGCCTTGTTTAAATTATTATTCCTACTATTATTCTTACTATTGTTTTGTTGAATGTTATTTTGTTTTAAATTTTGGTGGATGACAAGTATATCTCAACATACTAGATGTGTGCATCAACGACCTATATAAATGTTTGAAAAGCAAACTTTCAAAAATAAAAAAAAAATGAATAAGACTTCGAGGCTTTTTTTACTCAAAAAGAAAAAGTTCTCTTGACTGAATGTACCTTGTTTAAATTGTCAATATTTTTTGGCACAATTTTTCTAATATTGTTTTTGTTTGACATTATTATCTGGGCTTACTAATGAGCCGAGCTGGCTCATAAGCCAATGAGTTGGACAACTCAATAAATTATATCGAGTCAGACTCTAAACTAAATAAATCTTGAACTCGGCTCGGCTCATATTTTATCACTCAAACAGGACCGAGCCCGAGCCGAGTCAAGTAGCCCATCGAGTCTTTGATATGGTTGATGAGTTTTACATTGGTGACTTGAAGAGTTAATTTTCCATTTCTTGTGAAGTGTCAATGATAACTTCGGTGCTTAGTTTTTGCTTTTTTATTTCATGAGTTGAGAATTTTGAGGAAATTGTAATTTCCATTTGTTACTTTTGCTGTTACTTGCTTGTTACTTGCTGTTATTTGCAATTTGTGAGGTGTCAATGATAACTTACAATGCTTGTTACTTATGCTTTTTAGTTATACTTTTTAATTATGCTGAATGTTACTTGCTTGTTACTTGATGCTTTTTTATTTCATCACATATTTTTGAAATTGGAAGTTGTATAGAAGTTAAATTTACAACATCAGATTTCAGATTCTTGTTGTTGCCACCATCTCCAAATTAACTTCGTGTATTGATTTCAATCTTTTCTTTTTAACTACTTTAGTTGGACCTGTTCTTGTAATAATTGTTTGGAAATTATAAATTTTGAATTTTGAATTTTCGCTGAACAATTTTCTACTGTTTGTAAGTACTTGATGAGTTATTACTAAATTTAAGAATTTGATTGCTGTATTTTTTAACATATATATACATGATATGAAAATAAATAGTACGGAACACCCAAAAATTAAAATGAATTTGGAAAAGTGGGCTTTCCGAGCAGAGGTACTTGAGAGGTTCAATGAATCTGAGCTTTGATGAATCGAGCCGAGTTTGAGCCGAACTGAGGGGTTCAATGAGCCGGGTCGAGCCTGGTTTTTTATCTCAAATCCGAGCCGAGTCCGAATCTGAGCTTTTATGGCTTCTTAAGTGAGCTGAGCCGAGTTCGAGCTGAATCCAACTCATTAGCAGGCTTATTATTATCCTTGACAATTATTAATTATGATTACTTAGAAAGTATAATTAATTATAATAATTAATGGTGTTTCTGAGGTTGTATTTGCAACTTTCAACTAAATAGATTATGTGTACTATAGGAACTACTAATGATATATCAATATATCGGAAATTGCTAATATGCTACGCGTAGCATAGAGGGCCTCCGTGTTACGACTCAATATTTGAGTTTTCAAAATCTTAACGGTTAATTCAAACCGTTCAACATGATCTCCATATAAATACATACTTGCAAACCAAATTTACATTTTTTAGAATTTTTTATTATTTTTTTAGATAGATAGAAAATCACTTGATCTGAAAATTATGTACCATTCAGATCAAGTGTTTTTTTACCTATCTAAAAAAATAGTAATTTAAAAAAAAAATGTAAAATTTAGTTTACAAGTACATATTCATATAAAAATCATGCTGAACTGTTCAAATTGACCGCTAGAATTTTGAAAATACAAATATTGAGCCGTAGTACGGAGGCTCTCTTTATGCTACCCGTAGCACCTCAACCAACTCCCAATACATCATATGTCAAGTGGTGGGGTTTATGACTTTTTAATATTGTAGTACCAACCACATGGACTTCCGCTACAAACCAAACCAAACCCAGGGACTATGGATCCGCTGTGACACATGTTTTACAACACTGTGTTGCAAGTCTTGATGATTTGCTACCCAGACCGAGAATCGAGAATAATTCGGCGAGATATAAAATTTGTAATTTTAGTATAATGTGATTATAATTTGTAATAATTTGATTCTTGTTGTGCATATAAGTTTGTCAAAATATGAAGTTTTAAGAATAAAAAAAGTTATGTGAATAATTCAAGAATAACTCATAAATTTAGTAAATTTGTAAATAATTCAGGAAAAAAATAAAAAATCTATTTAATCTGTCTATCAATACAAAAAAAGTGATGAAAATAAATAGCTTGTAAATTATCATCATACCTACCAACATTGCTACTTTAATATAAAGGTAAAGTAAATATGACTAAAATAAATTATCTTGCAAAAGAGGGTTCAAATTCCTCCATTTTTTGTGCCTCCATCATGCCTCCAATTTTAAAAATTTTAATAACTCAAAATTTAAAACTTAAAAGTCAAAATAAACCCGTTGGATATGATCTACATCATTTGATCTATGTGCTCATAAAAAAATATCACATTTTGATTTTGTTTTTATGTGAATCAATAAGTTGAAAAATCAACGTCTAGAAATTATCCACATTAGTACGTTTTTTACAAGCTCTTGATGACAACTAAAACAAAATTGAAATGTAATAATTTTTTCACGTGTATAGATAAAATGATGTAGATCATATCCAACGGTTTTATTTTGACTTTTAAGTTTCAAATTTTGAGTTATTAAAGTTTTTAAAAATAGAGACATGATGGAGTCATGAAAAATGGAGGCATTTGAACCCTCCTCCTTGCAAAATATATGTTTTATTAGTTTTTCAATCTAAGATTTACTTTGATAATATTTTTTCTGGGACCACATAATCTGGAGGTGGGCTTATACGGTGGCAAATTTCTTTACTTTAAGCAGTTTGTTTGTGACAACTTTAATTCTTGTCCGGATTCATGTCAGTGATATACCACACCGAATGATACACATGTTCCATCGCCGCAGGAAAGAAATGGGGTGTCTAAGATGCATTTCGTGCTTACCATTTTTCTCGCTAGACGCTAAAACCCCTACCAACCAACCTGTAAGTTTGAGGTATAATTATTTGGAGCTTTGGGCTTTGGCTTTGCTCAATGATAGCTATGTCTATGTAGCATATTAATAGTAATAATTAACTTAAAAAAAAGGCTTGTGATATGTATATATATTTGAGAATGTTTTGCTTACTAAAAGTTTAGGCATTTTTATGAAACAAACTTTTGTGGATATGTGAATATAGGTGGCATGCCAAATGAGGGAGCACCGTGTCTGAAGTCTTTATTTTCAACATGTGTCATATAAAGTTGAAGGTGCATTTAGAAGCCTTGATGCAAATTAATTAGTCATTGTGCTATTCTCATTTCTCGCGATTTGAGAGAGGAGAAAAAAGACTGAGATGATCAAATTGTTCAATTTATATTGTTTATTTAATTTACCATTTTATTTAAGAAGGAACCAGAAGAACAAAATGAGAGAAGGAGAATTAAGACATAAAACAATACATTAATTATTTTTATTATAAATTGAAGAAAAGAAAAGTAAATAAGATATTAAGAATGTATAAAGATGATTATCTTTTTTTCATATGGTTTCTTGTGTATTTCATACAAGTTTACTATGTCTCTATTTATAGACTAGAAAATATATTTGACAAGCTACTATAAATTAATTATATTGATAAATATGAAGAGATAAAACATAAATCTTTAAGGAGAGTTTTGAAGTAATTAGTGAAGAGTTGCAAATGAACATTCATAACTTAATTTATTTATAACAATTTTTTAATTTGTACCCTCTCTATTTAAAGATGAGAGAATTAAGGACGAGTTTGAATATTTAGATACACTTATTTCTTGTTCTGCAGAAATTTTTATTGTTACCACGCAAAAAAATCAAAATTAAATCGTTAACCCAGTTAACCCAGTTCGCGCACCAAACTGGCTGGTGCGCGGACTGGGTTAGCGGAGCTCCGTTTTCACCGTATAAGAGCTGCGGAGAGCGCATTTTGTTCCGCAGACTCCACTCCGCGCACGAGCTACAGTGAAAAGGTAAATTTTTTTTTTTACTTTTTTCTTTTAGTTATTTGTAGATTAGGTAGTTGGTATAGGTGTCCAAAATAGGTCCAAATAGAGTAGAATTGTAATAAATAATTAGAATGGTGTCCAAAATTAATTCAAATAGAGTAGAATTGTATTAAATAATTAGAATAGTGTTCAACTAGAGTAGAATTGTATTAAATAATTAGAATAGTGTCCAAGTAGAGTAGAATTGTATTAAATAATTGGAATAGTATCCAAATAGAGTAGAATTGTATTAAATATTTAGAATGGTGTCCAAACAGAATAGAATTGTATTAAATATTTAGAATGGTGTCCAAACAGAGTAGAATTGTTTTTAGCTATATTATGTTGTATTTTATGTCAAATTATTTTAGTAAATTATTAAAGTACCCTATTTGAGGTACTTAAGACCAAATTTGACTAGAAATGCACCAAATTGTAGTATGGCGTCATCCAGCGGCACCAAGCACACCAGTCTGCCTCATGATGATGTGGAGTTGGATGTAGTGTTAGCTCGGACCGTCTTTCCGCATTTGACGACCGAGTATATCAGTCCTGTTTGCTGGTTCCCGTACAAGGAGCACAAAATCAGAAACTCATATGTAAGTTTACATCTCTACACCACTTGCAAATAATATACATTTTCATTTGAATAAAATGATAAATTGTATTTGTGTTTATTTTAAAATTAAATGCAGACTCATACTCTGACGTCGACGAGGAACAACCAGATGAATATCCTCTACGACCCTCGATTTGCACCCGCGTTGCAGAGGCCGGGTCTGTGGCATGTGTCACAGCTCAGTGACTTAAATGCAGATGTCGCTCTTATATCTGCATTGGTCGAGAGGTGGCGACCGGAGACCCACACCTTCCACTTGCCCGTCGGAGAGATTAGGGTGTCTCTCCAGGACGTGAGTTGTCTCTGGGGTTTGCCCATTACCGGAGAGGCGGTGACGGGTGTGGAGTACGGAGACTTCACGCAGCTCGTCACCGACCTGCTGGGAGACGGGTTGATGAAGCGGAGGGCGACCAAGAAGGGGTACGTCTACTCGAAGAATGACATCAGTTTATCACAGTTGCGGGAGCGGTTCAGGTAACATTTATTTTATAAAAGTAATTATTTGATGTCTATTTTTCGCAATTTTCACTAAATTGGTTCGAATTTACAGTGGAGCCCTGGACGCAGATGCTGATGCTGAGACGGTAGATCGGTGGACCCGGGCTTACATCATGGAGATGTTTGCTTGCTGGATGTTCCCAGATTCATCGGGGGCCACTGTCCCTGGATGTTTGCTTGAGTGGCTGAGGGACTTGGCTGAGCCGAAACAGATGAACTGGGGTGCAGCGGTATTGGCATGTCTATATCGGGGTTTGTGCACCGCATGCCAGGTATAATTTTTTTTGAAATTAAATATGAATTATTAAATGGTTACACAAAAAAACCATAATTTTAACTGTCACTTGTACCTAAATAGACAAGCAAGCACAATTTCTACGGTCCAACTGGTCTCCTGATGCATTGGTCGTGGACGAGGTTCCCGTTCGGCCGTCCACAGCCACGAGTGAGAGGTTGGGCTCCAACTTGGGGGCAGCCCAACGGGATTACATGTTCGGCTTGCGCGCAGAAGTGGTGCTCGAGGAAGACATACATCCAGACCCTGCACGGCAGACCTATGGTTGTTGATTTCTTCCGGAGTCAGTTCGAGCAGATGACTCCTGACAGACATGTCTGCTGGCGGCCGTACGACGAGCGTGTCGAGGGTGAGGACGATGCTGCTGTCCCTCACTCCTTCCTGCATGACCTGCCTCACATATGCCTCCAGCAGCGTCAGTTTTGGTTTGCTCAGGTAACCCTTGCATTATTATTGAATTCTAGTTTTGCATCACTTTTATTTATTACGTACGTAGGATTATTTACTTTTATGTACTTGCATGTACCACTTGTGTTCTACCAGCTTGTCGAGCATTACTATCCTGGACGGGTGATGCATCAGTTCGGTATGCGGTCAGCCCTTTCCCGTCCCGGATCCCATCTCCAAGGACAAGTGGTACGAGCTTCACAAAGAACTGGCCACTACCAGCGGTAAGAATTGGTGGACCGTGCACGCCGATTATGTGACTCAGCTTGAGGCGATGGGCGATAGGATCCCTGACGAGCTCCAGTCGTATGCTTTCGATACATACGATCAGACCTATCGCAGTTGGCATCAGGAGTACTGTGCCTTCACGGTGTACTTGCATGGTCAGATCACGGAGATGAACACGAAGTCGCTCCACGTACGACGCGACACGGTTAGTGACGAGTATGGCTTTATTCCCTGCGCTGGCCCGGCTGCACAGATTGTAAGTCTTTAATTTTTTGGGTTTAAGAAAATTATGAAAATTCATTTGCAATTCGAACTAATTTTTTTTATTTTAATTCGCAGGTACTCATGAACATCAAGCAAGTGCTTAGGAGCGCAAGATACGCCGTCACAAGAGGTTGGAAGGCTATCAGGAAGCAGTGGTTGTGTTCCGATGCACCGCCTGTCGTCGTCGTCGGGTACCAGGATCAGCTCGAGAGGGTTCTCAGGCTTTCAGATCTTCCCCGCTACGAAGATTTGAAAGACATGGACGATGCCGATTCTGCGGAGCCTATGAGCACGCCAGAGTCGGATTTCTTAGACCTACACGACGCAGCGACTGCTGTGGCTGCATTTGAGGCTGCTGGGCTTGCAGCGGTACGTATATTTTTGTAATTATTTTTATAATCGTCTTCATTGAGAAACCTAATTAACTATTTGTTTCAGGGAGATATACCCCGCGGAGATCCGCACGATGAGCAGGACCCCTCCTTAGATTTTACGTTTCACCTGAGCTCTCAGTACGGGGCTTACACGCAGGATGTAGACTCACCTCCATTTTACACACAGCAGACGCCACTCCCACAGGAGACGCCACTCCCACAGTCCAGTGCAGCAGCTGTCCAGCAGGATGTCTCATATAGACCCGTGTACCCTGCAGAGGATACACGTGAGTTTATTTTCGGACCTGGTGCAGATGAGGGACCACACGAGGAGACACTTTTTGGAGAGATACATGAGGAGACCCCACCACAGCCATCACGACCGTACACATCACTGGAGGAGAGGGAGCGTCAGGAGGAGGGGCGGGGTAAGAGACTTAGGAGAGAGAAGAAGCCGTGGACACCCTCGAGCAGATAGGATAGAGTTACTTGTTGTAGTTTATGTTTTTGGATATTATTTCGGTATTAGTTCTTGTTATTTGGATGTTATTTCGATATTATTTTAATATTAGTTCTTATGTTGTCTTGTTTTTCTGTTCTTTAGTTCTTCCGTAGTCAATTTAACACATTAGTTTTTACGTTATTTATATGCCTGCTGCCTTGCGTTTGATGAATGAACATCGTTAAAAATAAAACAGAATTTTTAGACACCCGTTGCAAACATAAAAATAAACCCTAAAATCCAGTCAGCCCTAAACTCTAAACCTAAATCTTAACCTTAACCTTAAACCCAAAAATCCATTCAGCCCACCACTCCGCTAACCCAGTCCGCGCACCAAGCTGGTGCGCCAACCCAGTCCGCGCACCAGCCAGTTTGGTGCGCGAACTGGGTTAGCGGGGGTGGTAGTATTCAATAAAGGGTCAGCGGGGTGGTAACGAATTAATTTTGATTTTTTTGTGTGGTAACAATAAAAATTTCGGCTTGTTCTGAATTTTGAACTGAATAATATTATTGTTATAATGCTCGTCTTTGTTTAATGAACAGAATGAATTCAATATTAAATATATTTTACAGACATTTTGACAACCTTATTGTCTTTTTTCGAATTGAATCCTGTAAATAAATAAATATACTTAATTACTTATTTAAGATTATCTTTCACAATTAATTATCTATCCTCCCAGATATAGTTTGTACTTCATTAAAGAGACCGGAAGTGTGCACTCATCCCCTTGGAATTGGCAAAAACTTCATGCAGCGCACGAACCATATATAGCACTGTTTTGATTCTCTACTCCGTGCGCTGCACTAAGCAAAAACTACTCTATTAAAATATTTACCCTCTAATTTGGCGTGCAAGTTTAACGATAAATTTTAAATATTTTTAGGATCAAGTTGTAAAATTCACAATATCACCATTGTGAATTATTAATAATAATAAGAGACGATTCTTATAAGCTCGACATGCCTAACGTAACAAATAGGAACTATTCTTAGGATTGTATTTAATTAGGTAAATGTTAATTTCAATGACTTTCACATCAACAGGACCCATCTTTCAACATAAGATAATGATAAATGAAATTGTAAGGGTCAAAACATTATAAAAACAATAAGGACCAATTATCCTCCGTTTTTTTTTTCCTGCAACTTACAAAAAATATTCATGATATTGTGACAATAAGGACCAATTATCATCCAATTATAAAATAACACACACGCTGCAGTCTGCTACGGTAAATATGAACATTTCGATATCATGAGTTTAATTTTTTTTTTTTTTTGCTACTTAAAAAAAAATCGGTCATTGTATTTAAATTTTTTTTAATTGTTACAGGAATCACAATAAACATACAGATGACTTATTATAGAGAACAGCTTGGGTCCGATGCCCATCGGACTCAAATTTGGGTCCGATGGGTTTAGGGACCGTCCGATCCACTTTAAGATTCGTGCGCACAAATTTTAAAGTAGACGCGAAAGTTGCGGGCGCAAATTTTAAAGCAGATTGGACGGTCATCAAACTCACTTTGAGTCCGATGGACATCAGACCCAAATTGGTTCCCTTATTATAAGGCCAACATGTCGAGGTGCGATAGCCATTACTTGTTTCTTTTTCTTGTACATATATAAATATATGCCCTATAATGCAAAAAAGAAATTACAATCAGATACAACATGTTTTCTTAGTGCATATCTAAAATGAATTAATTGTGTATGTGTATTTTTCAGACTACTTTTTTTATTTCTATAAAAGAAAATAACACTTATATACCTTTTTACACCACATAAATATATTGATCGTACGTCTTTTGCTTTTTTATTTAATTTTATTTTACAGGATCAAATACATATTCCACTAAAATTATCCGGTGTTATTAATTTTTGGAGTGACAATTGATGTATGTAAGAGGTACAAATTCTTAATATAAACAATTGAATTTTTAATAGAAACATTTAGTATATTAAAATTATAAGCATATGAACTGCTAGAGTAGATCTTCAAGTTAAAACTTCTGTTAAATGAAATAGACGACCTTCAAAATAGTATTATAGTATAAACATCAAAATTTTATCATAAATATGATGACTCTTTTCTTACTATAAAAAATTGATATTATAAATATAAATTCTGATAAAATGGAATATTTTAGCTAGGGGGTGCTATGTGGGTTGATAAGCATATAGCCATTTTTTTTAACGTTAAATTTGAATACTAGAACCGCAAACTCATCACAAATGGTATCAAAAGATTAAAGTATGTTATAAAGTTAAGTTGGGTTTCACCATCCAATATTTTATAATGCAATCGCATGGATTGCTTATGTAGCTGTAAATTTGTTTATGCAATATATATACGAGGAGGGCTCAAATGCCTCATTGCTTCATGCTCCAATCGTATTCCAACATCTTTATCTTTAATTTTAAAGTTCAAACAGACGATCTGAACCGCTCAACATGATATCCACGTTAACATATGATTGGAGACCAAATTTTATATTTTTTGAAATTTTTTTACTATTTTTTAAGATAGATACAAAATCACTATTTTAGATGGTCTATAATTTTCTGAAAAATAGTGATTTTGTATCTATCTTAAAAAATAGTAAAAAAATTTCAAAAAATATATAATTTGGTCTCCAATCATATTTTAACGTGGATATCATGTTGAGCGGTTCAGATCGTCTGTTTGAACTTTAAAATTAAAGATAAAGATGTTGGAGTACGATTAGGGCATGAAGCAATGGGGCATTTGAGCCCTCCGAGATGCCAATTATATGGATCTAAATTAGATGTAAATTATGCTATTATGAATATATAACATGTTGTTTTTGGGACATACGAATATGTAGTCGGATATAAATGTGATTTCATCTATTTTGAGAATCTATTTTCTTAATTTTCTCTATCATTTAAGGAAACTGCAGTTTTTAGAAAACTACAGGGAGTCTTTAAAATTAAGGGAATGAGATATGCACTCCATAAACTGTGAGAGAGAAGAACTGAAGAAGAGAATTTCTGAAGTTTTACTAGAAGGGGTTGCTAGTGAATTGACTTGCCAAGTTTTAATAGTTCGTCTCAATAGTGGTGGAGGCGCAACTGTCATTGTACGAGCAGAAAAGAAAACCACACGCGAGCTTTCATTAATTAGACGTGAGACAAATTTGAGTGTTGCTTCTCTACGCTTACAGTGGTAAATCTGTCATAACTAGGTTATTTTATTTTTTCAGAATATACATCTCCATATCATGCTTTATACACATATTCATCTCACCGAAATTTTTTTAGTTAGCACCTTAGAAAATATATTAAATAAGTACCACCCAATTTATTTTTTTCCATTTCTACCACCCACGCGTACTGAGTTCGCGCACCAAATTGAGCTGGTGTGCGGACTGAGTTGGCGCACCAAGCACCTTCACTTTATCCTGCAGACACGTCGCTTCTTTCATTTGAAAGAGAGGTTGAATCAGAGGCTTTCAAACCCTTAAAATTTAAAGGGACCCACATGTACTGTCTCATTCAATTTAAGAGGGACCCACTCAATAAATTTTAAAATTTAAAATTTAAAGGGGGAGCCACGTAATTATCTTTCATTTATGTACTGGCTTTCAAACCAATTCCTGGACGCAACACGTGTCCTTTGGAGAAGGAGGTTTAATTTTGGATTTGCTTGTGCTGTTACGGCTTGGTGCGCCAACCCAGTCTGCACATCGTGCTATTTTGGTGCACGAACACAGTCCGCGTGGGTGGTAGGATTAAAAAAATAGTTAATTGGGTGGTATTCATTTAATTTGAATTTAATCATGTGGTAACTAAAAAAATTTCGGTCAATCTCATATGCATGTTAGAAATACGTCCCAATATATGGTCAATCGTATGGATTAAAATAATTATATGTGAATTAGGTTATATGGATCAACATGTTATTTTCATAAATATGTGAGTTAAATTTAGATATGATTTGATTTATTTTTGAAAATCCACTCTCTCCACTTCCTCTTTATCAATTATGAAAACTGTGTTTCATAGAAAAATCTCCCTCCGTCAACCCGAATCCCAAAGCGGCTGGGAATTAATCTCAAACCGTAAAGTGAATGGAATCTTTTATGGTACCGGAGAGGATATTTGTCCGGAGTGGGTTTGGAATGGGATGTGCACATTCAAAAGTGTAAAATTCTAACTATCTCTTCCATAAATCGTGAAAGAGAGAGACATGTCTCGAAACTTAGAAAGGACCGTCAATTCATGGTGCTAACACATTGGATTACAAAGTTTCAATCGTTAGTGTGAAAATCGGCAGCATTGATAAATTCTAGTGAGGTACTCTTCCGCCATACAGCTTTTCTACAATTCTAGTGATAAATTCTATTTTAGATTTAATTTACGTATTGATTTTAGGTATGATAGGAATTAATATTTGTGAAATTTAAGACTCTAAAATCTACACGTTTTCTAACCATTAATGAACATATATATATATATATATATATATATATATATATATATATATATATATATATATATATATATATAATTTATAGAGGAGGGTTCCAATGCCTCCATTTTTTCCTGCCTCCACCATGCCTCCATTTTTAAAACTTTAATAATTCAAAATTTAAAACTTAAAAGTCAAAATAAAACCGTTGGATATGATCTACATCATTATATCTATACACGTGTAAAAAATTATGACATATTCAATTTTGTTTTGGTTGTCATCAAGAGCTTGTAAAAAACGTACTAATGTGGATAATTTCTAGACGTTGATTTTTGAACTTATTGATTCACATAAAAACAAAATTGAAATATCATAATTTTTTATGAGCACATAGATAAAATGATGTAGATCATATCCAACGATTTTATTTTGACTTTTAAATTTTAAATTTTGAGTTATTAAAGTTTTAAAAATGAAGGCATGGTGGAGGCATGGAACCCTCCTCATATATATATATATATATATATATATATATATATATATATATCACTTGTACGCTATGCAATAGCCAACTGTATGCATATTGAAACAGTTATTTTATACATTGCTACCATCACATCTTTTCATACAAATTTTAGACATGATTTTGGCATATTTTTTAGAAAGCATGATTATGGGTACGTATAAAATTCTAATATACAAGGCCCCTACAATTTGATTATGATATGTTCACTCTTACAAATATTTTAATCAGAGCGACAACTTCAATCTGTTGAAATTTTTTATGTATAAAGGATTAGTTCAAATCTTTTTTCTTTTAAAAAACTCTAGCAGAATTTTTTTTTTTTTGAGAATTGAAAGAGAGTCTAGCCCTCTTTTTCATTAACCATGATTGGTTACAGTGGAAGGGTTTTTGAGGATAAACCCTGGTGCCAGTAAAAGGAAAACGAAAGACAGTTGCCAAGCGGCAAAAAGAGGAAAAAGAGGAGTGAAGTATCAGGGGCAAAAAGGAAAAAAGACATTAAAATGGGATTGAGCTAAAACAGTGCTCAATTTAAAATGAAGCTGAGATTATATCATATTAGAGTAGAACTAGGGTGCTCCTAAGCTCACCAAGCCCTACCGTGAGCGCGACTCTAAAACCTATCAAATTGACTTCAAACGACATTTTCAAACCGTTAGATGTTCAATCTATATTAAAATATGCTTGGAGACCAAATTTTACATTTTTTGGAATTTTTTTACTATTTATTAAGATGGTTTGAAAATCGCTGTTTTCCAATGGTGCAGAATTTTAATAAAAACAGCGATTTTCAAACCATCTTAATAAATAGTAAAAAAATTCAAAAAAATGTAAAATTTGGTCTCCAAGCACATTTTAATATAGATTGAACATCTAACGGTTTGGAAATGTCATTTGAAGTCAATTCGATAGGTTTTAAAGTCGCGCTCACGGAGGGCTTGGTGAGCTTAGGAGCACCCTAGTTCTACTCATCATATTATCCTATTCCTCTCGGGACGTTATTTCTGTCTCGGTGGCAGCTTGTAGAGATGCGCCATTGCTGTATCACTTCTTCTATGATTTGCTGCCTGCGTTTGCTTTCATTTCTGAATATTATGTTGCATCTTTCTCGCCAAACTGTGAAATGTGTGATAAGCAGTAATTCTCTGTCTTTCTTGGGCACGTGAGCTGCTGTCAGCATCGCGATGTTATCCTGACCCGCTGTGTAGCCGCTCCCTATGCGTAGCACTTCTCTGTAGATGGGCTTTGTCTGGTGGCATCGGTTGAAGAGGTGATGTACTGTTTCATCGTTCTGCCAGCACATGTAACATATCCCAACTATGTTGAATCCTCTTTTTCGTATGTTTTGAGCTGTGAGAATCTTGTTATAGTTTTCGTGAATCATATTTGAACCTGTATCTTTCGGAAATTAGATTTCAAACCTGTATCTTTCAGATAATTAGATTTCAAACCTGTATCTTTCAGATAAAAAATCATATTTAAAACCATCGGTTGTATAGTTTTCGTGAATTCAAAATTAAATAATTTTGGCTTTGCTTTAAGATAAAGTAACACTGTTTTGATTTCATGCAATGTACGGATAATAGAATTAAAATGAAAAATATACAATTCGTACTGCATGAAGTCAAAATAACACTGTCAATATTTATATCCCTATTTTCTTCAAAACAACATATAATTAGTTCATTGACTTCAAACACATATATAATCCTTTATTAAGGCCAACTTAAACATGAATCCCACAATATAGATATCACCTACCTGCAGATTAAACAACAAAATGGCAACTAAATTCCATTGAAGTAAAAAATTAATAGAGCATGCATACCACTTCAACAAAATTTCTCATGAAGTGATCTAGAGGGACTAAACTTGACATATTTTCCCGGAAATGTTACTATCGGTCGGTGGAATATAGACTCGTTCAAATTACTTTCACCTGCCGTGTCTATGTCACTGCATGTAAGACAAATACCTTGGCCACCATTATTGATCCAAATTCCAAAGTTAATGCGTCACGTTGAATAGTCAGCATGTAGAGTAGCTTGGGTCCGATGCCCATTGGACTCAAATTTGGATCCAATGGGTTTAGAGACCGTCCGATCTACTTTACGAGTCGTGCTAACGAATTTTAAAGCATATATGAAAATAACGGATGCGAATTTTAAAATAGATCAGACGGTGGTCGAACCCATCGAACTCACTTTGAGTCCGATGGACATCGGATCCAAATTGACCTCGTCAGCATGTGGGAGAAGCATCAGCGTATATCATCATGTACAAAATAATAAATTAATTAATGCAACTATTTTAAAACTTGAAAAAATGTATTTTTTTAAGCAAATGATGATGCACAGTTGTCGAGTTGGTGGGGCTATTGATGTAATGTTTATATTTTTAATTTCATCAATTGCAATCAGGTTAAATTATCATAACTTGTCAAATTTATATATTTGTAGAAGGTCGGATTATGTGAATTCTTGTAATTTT
Organism: Carex parvula; assembly: GCA_025461045.1. Lineage (NCBI taxonomy): Eukaryota > Viridiplantae > Streptophyta > Magnoliopsida > Poales > Cyperaceae > Carex > Carex parvula. The sequence goes on along the minus strand of JAJGRW010000457.1, from coordinate 232,635 downwards.
CCTGACAAGAATTAAATGTAAAACAATAACGAATTGTTTTTATTAATAAAAAAAGAGGAGGGATCTAGTTACTACAATTTTGAGTTACAATAAATTTCAAATCGTCGATCCAAACCGTTCAACATAACCTTCACAATAAAATGTGCTTCCAGATCAAATTTTATATTTTTTAGAATTTTTTTACTAAGTATTTTACAAAAACTAGTCAAATTCAGACCATTAAATTTTGTACCCATAATAATAAATAGTAAAAAAATTCAAAAAAAAAATGTAAAATTTGATCTGGAAGCACATTTTATTGTGGAGATCATGTTGAACGGTTTAGATCGACGATTTGAAATTTGAAAATGTAGAAAATTATTGTGGTAACTTTGTTGTAACTCAAAATTGTGGTAACTAGATTCCTCCTCATAAAAAAAAATATAATTAAGTTCTTAGTGAAAAATAAAAAAAAGTAACATAATTTTTGCAATAACATTATAATGTTTTAAGCATGCAATGAGAATTAACTCTCTCAAATCAATTTTACTGGATTCCCACACAAACATGCAGTAACATTACTGATATATTTAACTGACAATAACAACTTTATTCATATTATTTTGATCATATTATTTAGGTAGAACGAGTTGATCTAGTTTGATCGATTCCTTCTGCATATCCAGACATAAAATAATCTTCTTAAGTTATCCAATAAATTTATCTTAATTTTTAATTAAATAGTAATAGTATGAATAATTCTCTTTTCCAACTTGTACTATTTCTACTATCATGGCAAATATCTCTAGTCATGGGGAGAAGAGATCTCCAGTAAGTTTGAAATGGAGAGGATGTAAATGGAAGACCGGTCTTCTTTTGCTTTCCGCGTCCTTCGATTACTATACTTTGAACGATTAGTTGGTGATATTTTAAAAGTTTCTATGACGTGGCACATATGCCCATATGATGTCCAATGATATTGCCATGTCAATGTTAGTAGAACTATGGTTTATGCAATTTTTCATTACATAAAAGTAACGATAGGTTCAAAATTCGACAAAAGGAAAGCGAAGGCATCATTCATTTTATTTAACTGAAATAAAAAAAAATGAAGGAATAAATGAGCGTAGAAGAGTCAAACAGCTCATGACAATTACATAATTCCTAAAATAATTCTCTCTTACAAATTACAACTTTGTGCATCCCCTCTTTCTTCGCTCAAAGTCGCAAGTCGCAACGGTTCTTAAAAGCCATTGCTTCCTCTCTCTTTCTCCCTCTCTCTAGCTCTCTCCATAGAACAGGTATTATTTAATTTTACCATTTCCCACTGAAAATTTTCCTTCTTCTCCTGCTATTCGTCGGTAACTGAATTTTTTCTTCTTCTTAGATTCTCCTGATTTTAATCAACTTTTTTGCAATAATGTTTGGTGTTTTTTTTTTTTTTTCTTTTTCTCTTGTTTGATCTGTTTTCTACGCATCCAAACTATTTCAACTGGTGGGGTTGATTCTGAGCTGAAATTCGTGCTGAGTTAGGATTGTTTGTATTAGTCGTATCGTCTCATATTTTCTCAACTGATTGATCGGGGTACGCCGATATTAGCTTAAATTCGTGATTTGTAAGGAATGAGTGAAATGACTTTTGAAGGACTACTTAGTCGATCTAAATTTGTGCTAAAGTTTAGAATTTTGAGCCGCCGATCCAATTAAGAATATTTTCTTAGGTAGGGTTCCAGCAGTTACGATTTGGGGACATCTGAAATTTGCTTTAATATTGGTGCTTTTATCAGTTATAAATTTCGAATGGTTCCTTCTGCACCCCCATTGTATTGTTGTCAGTGTCCATTGATCAGTATTAAATTCCTCTGGATTCATATATTGTAATCAATGCTATTAATTTTGGGTTATTGGTATCAGAAACTTTAACCTTGGTTGCCAACATCTGGCTTCCTTTCGTTGACTTCCCTATTTCAGTTTTCCAATATTCTCGAGATACGACTTGTCTTTATTTTCTATAAGCCTCCCAAATGGTTGACTTGTTATGATTCCTTTTCTTCTTATACAAAGGTGAATTTTTTATTACTTGATTGATCTGGGATCTATTGTTGTGTTTTTTCTTACACAAAAAACTGAAGGTTTCATGACATTTAACTAAAAAATATCAGTTTTTATCATGAGGTCTTTAGCTATCGAATTTCCTGTTTGAGTTTTTGTTTGTAATTTGATTAGCATATTACAGTTTCTTATATTGACCTGTATCAATTGTGATTTTCCAGGCACTTTTGTTTCTGGTATGAAGTTTGATCCAAGTAAGTGAACATTGCATTAAATTTGGAGGAGGCAAAACGAAAGTTCATAAAAATAGAGCACTTTGTCTGGAGATTTGCTCTCACATGCTACCAGTGAATAGAGGAAGAGCACACCCGCGACCCGGTACGACTATAACAAAGCCTCTTAAATTTTCCTTATATTAATTACTCTATAATTACATGAACATCTAACTAAGACTTATTTGTATGGTTTTTGTATGTCTGATAAATGAAAAATATAAGAGGCAGGATTTGACCAATGCAAATTGTAACTTTCATGCCAATTGTGAACCATTTGATTCTCAAAATTATCCTTTCTCTTCTTTTTGTTATTTTATTTTGTAATTTCTTAAATCAATTAATTAGGGAGAAATTTCTGCCAAGTCAGTAAGCTGGAACCATCATTGTTCTTTTAAATAGTCAATGTTTGTTATCAAACATAATTTAATACTAAACCTTATTAACAGTTGTTCAATAAATTGCTTAGTTGGAATATTTCTATAAACAGTGTATACTTTGTGAGGCCACTTGGAACATTTTAACCATTTATTTAAGCTATCGTGTAAATAAAATGGCTCTGGTTCAAACTAATTTTTTTTTGTACTGCATCAGATTTGCCTTAATATTTCATCATTATTATAAGAGTGAAATGAAATGCTAAAATTTGACAAAATTGGCAGAAAGTTCTGAGTCTATTTGAGAGATTCCTTGGCATTGTCTGTTCAATTATATTGATCTCTCTCTCTCTCTCTCTCTAGTAATGGATTTCACTGATGCAAAGAGGAAGCCGAATGTTCTCGGAAAAGTTATATTGGCTGTTGTGCTGACAGTATTTTGTGTATTTATTTTGAAGCAATCTCCTGGTATATCTGGCACCAATATGGTATGGAACCTTTTTTATATATTTCCCACAGTAGAACTTTAGTTCTGAATTTTGCTAGGCCCTGCTATCAGCTGGTTCTTATTTAGGGAAACAAAAATGAATTGACAAAAAAATAGACTGGATATGTAGCAGACCTGATCACTTGACTGATACAGTTCTCTAGGTTTCCATTATTTTTATTATTTCTGAAATATTTATGTCTCTTCCATTGCAGTTTTCAGTGCATGAATTAGGTGTGACTCATGTGCTAGTAACAGGTGGGGCTGGCTTTATTGGGTCGCATGCTGCACTTCGTCTCTTAAAGGATAATTACCGTGTTACTATTGTGGTAATTCATATACGTTATTTACGTTGTTCTCTTCTTTATTGTAACTGTTTAGAATTTCTTAACCTATGACATGAATATCATTCTTGTTTGATTTATTTTTCATTTTATGACAATATGCTTTTTGTTGCAGGATAATCTCTCTAGGGGTAATATGGGGGCTGTAAGGATTCTTCAGGGGTTGTACCCAGAGCCCGGAAGGCTCCAATTTATATACGGCGATTTAGGCGATGCAAAATTTGTATGCTTTTTATCATACTCTCCTGTCTCTTTTTTTTTTTTTTGTCGCCCCCCCCCCCCCCCCCCCCCCTCCCTACTGCTTTCTCTACTTATTTTTTTGCGCTATCATTTCTTCTGAATTTAATCTATAAAAATTATCCAGGTAAATAAAATGTTCTCTGAGAATGCATTTGATGCGGTAATGCATTTTGCAGCGGTCGCTTATGTAGGAGAGAGTACACTCGAACCACTTAGGTATCACTTCTTTCTTTTTATTGAACTACTGTTGAGAAAAGGATGGTGGTTTTTCTGTTTCATCATATTTAATATTTTGCCCTCTATTTAAACTTGGTGCCTACTGGCACTGAGTTGCATATTAGTGTGACAAACTCTCCTGTGTATTGCCGTTATGAGGATTGTGTTACCAGTTGTGTACATAATGATTCGAGGCACTTAGCAACACATGCATGGAGCCATGTACAAATATATAATCATTGTTTTAATTATTTCTTCTTTGTGATTTTGTATGAATAGGTATTATCATAACATAACTGCCAATACACTAACTGTATTGGAGGCAATGGCTGCTCATGGTATAAAAACTTTAATTTATTCAAGCACATGTGCTACTTATGGGGAGCCTGAGAAAATGCCTATTATTGAAGCTACACCTCAGGTTAACATTTATTTTGCCTAGAGTATGTTATACAAATGCCACACTTTACTTTCTTGTCCATATCTCTGGCCAATTATTGCATTTAGCTTTGGTGCGATTTCAGTTTTCTCGCATTCAGTTTTTTTCTTTTGTTGGGGTCTTCCTTTTTCAATTGGAGAATTGGGGTTTAATTGAGGCAAAATTATGTCAAGATTAAGTTGCAATTGCATGATCAAGCCTCACCTTATGCATAATCGAATCGAATGGTTTATTTATTGCACATATGAAGTTTAAAGGTGGCCATTATAGGCAAATATAAAACCTTATATTCGGTTTTCATATATATTATTAATCTTGCTTTTGCAGGTTCCGATAAATCCCTATGGAAAAGCAAAGAAAATGGCTGAAGATATTATCTTGGATTTCTCGAAGAACTCTGATATGGCTGTCATGATATTAAGGTTTGTGATTGTATATATGGTAAATTTGGTCAATTTGGGGGTTGAGAACTTGAGATGCATATGTAACAAATCTTAGTTAAACCATTGCAAATTTAGGTCATCTAAGGCTTCTATTGCTCAATTATATCTTAGAGCTACTTCAGGTATTGGCTTCTCATGAAGCCCTTACTGAGAGTTCAATTAGAGATTGCCTCTCATTAAAATTTTCATGTTAAAGATAAGAACTGATACTGAATTAAGTCCTGATTGAGCCATAATTGCACAGTTTGTGTTGACAGAACATGTTTTTTATTTGAGAACTAATGGAAGGCCTAATACTTGGTTGTCTATATATATATGTGATGATATATCTCTAATTATTTTTGTTTAGATACTTTAATGTTATTGGGTCGGATCCTGAGGGGAGGTTGGGTGAGGCCCCAAGACCTGAATTAAGAGAGCACGGTCGCATCTCTGCTGCATGCTTTGAAGCAGCTTTAGGAACTATTCCTGGACTAAAGGTAATATTTTAGTTGGTGTCTCATATTTTACTGAACTTTTAAATAACACTTAACATTTCCAAAATTTGAAATTATAACGAATACGATGACAATAAGGTTTAGGTCAAACTACACTTTTTGAAATTGTACTTAAACTTTCAATATTATAGCTCAACCGGATCTCATCATAACTTGTTCTGTTGAAGTTTGAACCCAATATATCTCTTTTTGAATTATTTTTGCTTCCTTTTGAAATTTGTCATGTTATATATTTTGATCGCACTGGGCCTTATAGTATGGAATTTCGTGATATCTCATAACATGGGGTGCAAAAATTATAAATGTTGGATCTATTGGAAATATGAAAGTAATGTCATTCTTTGCAAAAGTACCCTTTATATATGTACATGACATCCTTTTATTATTATTTTTTTGTAATTTAGAAATGCTAATGAGTCGATTTAATGTTGAATATAGGTTCGAGGAACTGATTATAACACTCCAGATGGTACCGGTATCAGAGATTACATTGATGTAACAGATCTGGTAGATGCTCATGTCAAGGCACTTGGCAAGGCTCAGTCGGGAAAAGTTGGTATTTATAATGTTGGTACTGGCAAAGGTTCGTCTGTACAAGATCCCCTTCAGCTCTTATATTTTTCCTTATTGAAGGTCATCTAGCTTAAATAATAATATTTTTCTCATTATATATTTTCATCAGGTAGGTCAGTGAAGGAGTTTGTGGAAGCGTGCAAGAAGGCAACAGGTGTAGAAATAAAGGTAGATTTTCTAAGCCGTCGACCTGGTGACTACGCAGAAGTTTACAGTGATCCATCCAAAATATATCGGGAGTTGAATTGGACTGCCAAGTACATTGATCTCCAGCAAAGCCTTTCAGTTGCATGGAGATGGCAAAAGTCGCACAGAAATGGCTATGGAAGTCCATAGATCGATATTAAATAACGTCATATTTATGAATCTAAATTCATAAATTATTGGTTATCGGTGGAAGCCTTTTCGGCTGTCTGCTTATTTTTGTTCAAGTTTATAGGGGAGGAAAAGATGCGTTTATTTATTTTACCGGTTATAGGGAAATTTTAGCAAGGGCATAGTGGGTTAATCAATCACATACATGGTTATCTTTAATTTGATTGGTTGTAGAAATCATGCTTATAATTCAGTAATGCAGAACTAAAACAGCCACTGTTTTTTCTTTTCTTTTTATAAATTTGGACACTTCTATTGTATTATTTGTGCAGCTTTTATAGAATAAATAAATAACATGGTGTTTTTGTATAGTCTTATGTATTTTTTTGTCATTTCTATTCTTCCTTTCTGAAACAATATTGTTAGGCTTCATCTATTTACTAAACCAACCGTTCTTGGGTGATTTTATTCAGCTTGGAGCTATACAAGTAACTCAGCATCCAGATCCAGTTATAATGAATTTAAACTTTTGAAGTGCTTCGGAATTTTGTTGAATATATTCCATTACACCAACCTACTAATGCTGAGACTTCGTTCCATTTTGTTTGAGCTAAATTTTAAATCAAGAATCAGCGTCCCCTTGAGAGTAAATCAAGAATATTGGACATTGATCTTTGCGTTGAAATGAAACATTACCTTCAATGTAACGATATGTAACTAACAAATCGAACAAAAAAAAAGTTGAAGGAATATAAATTGTGAAGAACCATTAATCCCTGATTTTATAAACTTGTTGCGATGAATTGTTGGCTCGCAAAATCGATGGTTAGTTGATATAGTTTTGTTAACATTCTTTTTTGTTGATCTGAAATGGGCGTATAGAAGAATTTTAGCAGAAAGGACTAATTTTATTTTCAAATTCTAAATTCTTTCACTTGAAAAACTCATAGAGGTTGCACTTAAATTTTTTGAGGTGTAGAGAGACTGCATCAATTTTTTATTTAGGTGCATAGAGGCTGCATAAAAAAAAAAAATTAGGTGTACAAATTTTTCTCAAATTGTTGTAACCAACGATGTGTGCTGTGGCGTGTGTGGAAAAAGAGTTGCATGGAAACTTTTTTAGGTGTAGCCTCTTTGCACCGATTTTTTGTTTCGTTCTCCCTCTTTTCCGAAAACTCATTCCAACCATTTTCTTTCTAGCATATTATATTATTTTATTTTGAAATAAAAAAATTGTAATAAACAGGTTTCAAGAGTAATTATATTCGCTTAATTTGAAGTCTAAATTATGAAGTTAAGCTCACTAAAAAGTTTGGCGAGTTTAAGAACACTTAGTTCTACACAGAGTACTCCAAGAAAGTATTTATTTTAAAAAATATAGAAAAAAAAATTGATCATACGTGTTTCTCTTCTGATTGTAAGGGTTTACATACGGAAAAATTATGACAATAAATTTTCATGTGAATAATAACATAGATTGATTTTCGTATTTTTTTTAATATTTCAGAAGGATCTACATCCGTTTCAAATTTTTTTTTACTGAAAATATAAGCATCAAATGAAAACAAATTCACCGCAGGCGCAAAATGTGAATCATATATGCACCACTGCAGAAAAAAATTGTATATTTTTTCTATATATATCTTTATTGGAATACAAAATGTGTCCATATATATCTTTTAAATAGTTGGTACAAGTACTTTATAGCAGAATTATGCATGTAATCTGAACATTTCATGTATGTATTCTCAACTTGCATACAATATGTTACAAAAATACTTATCCACGCTATATAACTATATAAGATATAATATTTTTGTCTTTACATATAAGCACTTTCGATAAGAAGTATAAATACTCTTATTGTATATAAATATGTTCCATAAATAATAGCGAGTTGGATTATTATTTTTTTATTTAGATTGTTCTACTTAAAATGTATGAACTTCTCAATTTGCTAATTGGTGTTATCAAAAATGTTTTTCGTCTCCCACTTTTGTACCCCGTACAGCCGTACTCTATAGTCTATAGTCCTCGTGGGCGAATACGCTAGCCCATGTGCCCAAGCCCAATTGTTTTGGCCCAAATGGCACCTGTCACCTGTGGGTTCCACTACTAAACGTACTCTAATTTTTCTCTTTTTTCTTCATGGTTGTCAGTTTGACTGGTTGTATGTTTTTGCAACTGAATTCAATGGTTCTGAGGATAAAATGGTATAAAATCGAATGTAGAAACTATTGGTACAGATTTAGGACTTTACAGGTTTCTTCGGAGTTGTACCTTTATTACTGATTGTTTAATATTTTTATCAAATAATGTATTGAGGTCTTCTCTTTGGGTTGTGCTCCACAAAAGGAAGAGGGGAAGGAAGAGGACGAAGTAAACGGTTAACCTCTTTGTACTCCGATTTGGAGGTTAAAAATTTTGAATAGTTTGTACATTTAATAGCATGACACTGGAGAGGTCCAGTTGATGTAACTGTTGGTTTGAAATGATCGACGGAGTTCAGCCAATCGAGCACGGGAAGTGGCGGAGAAGGACTTCTGGAGCATCTGCCAGAGCTCAGCTGAGGTATTACACGAGACAACCTGAGCCAGCAACGAATCGGATAGAGAGGATCTGAGCCAGCTCAAGAGAAGCTGATCTTGTCGATGCCAGCTGGAATGGATCGGATTTCTGCTGGTCTGACCTTCGACTGTAATCATTGCTGATGGTGGAGAATCTTCAAGAAATTTGTAATGGCCATGGCCGTGCAAAGCAGGTACAATCTGAGAATTCCAAGCAAAAAAATTCGAATGATTCAATTTGGTGGAGACGGGAGTGTTGAGAACGACAATTAGATCAGTAGATGTGAGATTAGACATGGCTGAATTTGAATCAAGATTGGGAATTGGAGAGACTGGTAAATCGGAACCAGACATTGCAGCTCTGATACCATAAAGGGAGAGATACAGAGAGAGAGAAAGAGAAATTGATTATGTTACAAGTCTAATTATACTATCACTATTAACCAACAGTTACATCAACTGGACCTCTCCAGTGTCATGCTATTAACATTTAGTTCACCTCCTCTCCCTTCCCTCTCCTCCTCTCCCCTCAAAATTTAACGCTGTGGAGCAAGTAAACAGGGTCCGGCAGGTTTGGTCACCCCTCTTATGAAGCACACCTTAAGGTACAAGCACCTAATATGCAAAATGAGGAGGGTTCAAATTCCTCGTGTCTTTCATGTTTTATTCGTGTCTCATATTCTTATCTTCACTTTCAATGTTTAATCAATTAATTCGAACTGCTCAACATGATCTCCATATTAAAATGTGTTTGAAGACTAAATTTTATAATTTTTGGAAAATATTTACTAATTTTTAGATAGGTACAAAATTATTGTTTTTCAGGACATTTTGACCATCCAAAAATAGTGATTTTATACCTATCTAAAAAAATATTAGACATGAAATATGAAGATAAGAATATGAGACATGAAATACATAAGGCATTTGAATCTTACTCGTGCAAGATATATTTAAAGGGGATAAATTTGGGTCCGATGGGTTCCGGGACCGTCCGATCTGCTTTAAGATTTGTGCGCATGAATTTTAAAGCAAACACGAAAGTTGCGAGCACGAACTTTAAAGCAGATTGGACGGTCATCGAACCCATCGAATTCACTTTGAGTCCGATGGGCATCGGACCCAAATTGACCTCTATTTAAAGATCCTGCATTATACAGGTTTCTTTTTTTATTAGAAAAAAACAGAGAAAATAAAGCTAAACTACTCAATTATCCCCATTCTCCTAACTTGTGCTCAGCTATTTTTGCATCAATGAGGCACCGATATCCTTGTAATTCCAAAATATGCCCCTTTCCTAACTAATACAGAGCTTCTGACATCTTGAAATATTTTCTCTCACACATGAGGTTAAAAGAAACCTGTGGATTTTGTGTTTTGTCAAACAAAATTTACATTCCAGGGAAAAGATAATGACTCCAATGCTGTAAGTTGCCTATTACAATCCTCCTCTGCATCCAGTTTCACAACTGTCTCCACCATCTCAGCCTATACCAACTCTTTTCCTGACCAAAAGACAGATAAATACAGTATTGATTGGAGGTGGTGGTGTATTCTCAAAAATACTTTTATAACGCGCAAACCAAATTGACCACATAACAGCCCCAAATCGGGGTAAAAACATTTTGGAGGAGATTTTGATCGGTACCGCAATCTAAAATTGCAGAACCAGAATGGTAGTCCCCAGGTTTACTCTGCGGTACTGGTTCCGCAATACAGTACAATTTCATTCCTTTTTTCCCAAGTGTAATTGCACACATTTCTATATAAGTCTTGATACCAAGTAGACTCTTTTAGAGCCTGTTCGGCTGCTGTTGAAAAATTACTGTTCACGTGGGAAAAAAAAAAAATTCATCCGGAGTGAATTTTTTTTTTTCCCACGTGAACAGTAATTCTCAGTTCAAATTTTTCATCCCATATCCATTTCTCTACCCATTCCTCTACCGCCACAGGCCCTTAAAATTAAGACCTGGTAAGCATCCAAGATAAATGGAGCCCACAAATAATTGAAAAGTAAGCATGCCATGACAAAAGTATCACAATCATATCGTTCCTAGACAATTCTAGGTTTAATCTGTTTAAAAAAAAATAGTTCCCCAGTTTAATTTTGCAGAACCGTAAGGGAGGTTCCCAAGTTTAAACTGAAGAACCAATTTGGTTTTGCAAGTTCAGATTGTGCAGTTTAAACTTGTAAAACTGGTAAAATGCAAATTTAAAAAAAAAAATAGTTAAATGGTTTACTTTTCTTTAAGATGGTAACAATAAAAATATCGGCAACATCTAGAGGGGAAAAAAAATCTCAGTAACATGTATATATTGATCTAGAAGATAGAAACTATCTAATATAGAAGTGTCAAATATTGATGAAGACGTGCAACGAGCACAATATAATTATAAGAAAGTACACCCTATCGCTTACGAGTGCATTAAATAGAGAGACATGGCACAATCACAGGTCAATCAACGAAGTGTGAATGTTTGAATAGATGCAAACTTCCAAATAGTCACTCCTGCGACTGGTCAGAATACTGTTAAAAATACTGTCACTGCTTCCTCACCCAAGTTCATGGACGAATACTGCTTGATACATGAAATTAATTACTTTATTATTTAATTTGAACTTAATTCTATGGCATTGCTGTTTAGTCCGATAACCAAATATAATTTGTCGAAAGAAAATTAAATAATCATGTTGTTATTAATGACACAATAAGTAATTAGATAACAATTTTGTTGTATCATTTAAATTGCTGACCTACCAGTACAATAATGCATCATTTGTGAGTGCTAGTCTGAATTAATTGTGTCAATACTCAATATAGATGAACTAATAGAACATATATGTTACAGTACTGATATAGTATAGTATATGTCTATCTATATACAGTTTTATGTAAGTAATAATCTATCTTTAAATACATATAATTAAGTCAGATACTTTCATAATATAAAAATATGGTTGTTGTGTAAAACAACTGCATATTAAAAGGACATGTCACAGTTTAGTCACAGTTTATCCAATTTTCAAAAGAAAGATTTATTTTACGAAATATTAATCTTCAAATTAGGGTCTTACTTTCGACAGTTTTGCTCTCCCTCCCTCAAAGAGAGAAGAATCAGATACGCGCCAACAAGTTAAAAACATTTTGAATTGACGCCATATACTAGACATGACAGAGTCGAGTGAGTAGAATAAAGGGAGGGAAGTTTTGCGGTATCACTGTTCAATGTTTTAACTTATAAATGCCCTTAATCCCACTTGATAATTCATTTTGTTGTTATACATTGACTTCCTGTAGCTAGTCAACTAAGCTTGACTGCGTTTTCTCTTACTTGGTCTTCTATCATATCTACTTAGTATTCCTGATCTTATAAATTATTAGGAATGGTTCTTTGCTATCGACCTCTTTAATTCAGATTTGGAAATTACATTTTTCTGATTGCAGGAACTAGCAATGGATACACCTCAGGTTAGTCTCTCTGCTTCTCTTTCTCTGTCTGGTAGTACTAATGCATGTGAAATACCAGACTTGAACATTGAGGCCACAGATGCAAAGAAAATCTCTAGATTTAAATCAATCCCTCTGCTGCTTTAAGTATGGAACTGTTTATGGGTCATCCGATCAAATCCAACGGTCAAAATTACAATGAGATATTTTAGTAGAATGTTCTCATCTGCGGCAGTGGGATTTTGACCGGATGGTTCCAGGTGGTGCATTGTTCAGTGCCACAGTTCCAGATTCCGAAGATCCCTGCTTCATCTTTTATTTGGAACTTCCATGATAACAAGCCTTGTGTCCTTGCAGGAAGGGATGCGTCATCGTGCAAGATCTGGAACAGTAGACAATATGGCAGGAACAACTCATGATGTGAGTTTAATCTGTTCTTGTTCTTTCTTCTTTTGATTTTTTTTTTTTTTCCTTTTTATAATTTTTCTTTAGTTTTGAATGGAAGAAGGGGCTGGTTGGTTTGAGCTCATTCGGAGTAAATAGATAGTGTTAGTTCTATATTTTTGCAGCACATTTATTTAATACGACATCTAATTAAATTTGGCAAATGGACGGATCAGTTCAGGTCAGATTAGTAGGGGCTATTTGGGGAAGGCCAGATACGCGTTATGAACAATATAAGTACCTAATTGGGTGTTATTAACAACGCTGATTTCTCCGACTTACTAAATGTGAAAATTTTCTATTGAGTACTCTTATATTTGAGTTACTCGAAAAGACTTGAAAGAAAGTAACTAAAATGTAACAGGATCCAGCTAGCCTGACACATCAATCTTGTGATGTTCTCAACTGGATAACCTCTTTACTTTTTATGGAACTTTTGCTTTTATTTAATTTTGGGTTTTTTTTCATTTTTTGTAAATATTTTTGTATGAGTTGTTGGATATTTAAGCCTTGATGGCTGAGAGGCAAATTTTCTTGTAAAGAGATGAAACTTGATAATTAATTAGCATCCTATAACAACCCTATATTGCTACATGTAAACCTATACAACAACAAAACTTTTAGTCCCAAACAAGTTGGGATAGGATAGAAATGAAATCCAACCGGAGTCGCAAAACTCATGAGAGTTTCATTTTAATAAAAAGGTCGTATTTTACGTTGGCTCGCCATGCCTATCACAACCCTCCTTTTTTCTGACTTGGGACATGTTGTTGTAGAAACTACAGCGGAGTTATGTAAACCTATATTGGTAAAAATAAGAAATTTTTTTATGTGTTACAAATTTTCCATTTTTGATAATCAGCTGACAGATTTTGTTATTGCCAGGATCAAGCAGGAAATGTGTATCCACCAGGACATGCCAAGCGTCTCACAACATATGCAAAAACTGCCATCCTAATCACCTTTGGCCTTATTGTTGCATTTTACACCACAAAACTAGATACGGAAGAGAATAAGATGTTCATCCTGGCATCATTCACCTCTCTAATGTTTTCTCTCTTATTTGAGCTAGTACTGTTTATGCTCATTGGCTGTGTTGAAAGTCCTGATCCCAACTGTTTTCGTTGTCGATATGAAGAGACACTGTATATCTCAATCTATGGATCGAATTCACTAAAGATGCTTACTGCGTTTTTTCTTCTCCTTCTGAGTACCTTCAAATACGCATATCTAGCTGTTTTTCTAATTCTCGCCCTGTTGGTCATCAGTATTCTCTTTTACCAAGGTTCTACATTGCAGCACACAACGTCCATAAAGAAGTACAGAGAAATACACGACAGCGATTTAAACCACTTCTCTGAACTCTCTTCAGCCGTTGTTCTAATGCTTTTTTCAGGCCTGTCAAGTATTGTATTCTCAAGCACTGATCTTCGTCGAAATAATGATCAAATGAAGGTCACCGAGTGTTTTCTGTTTGTTATTCTCGTCATGAGCCTTCTTCTCATGCTATTCACCTCGGTATTGTTTCATACAAGCTTCCTCTCAATTAACTCTTTCTTCTTTCCCTTTTTGTCCCATGCAAATGTCTAATGTATGGCAATCACAGGTACCACCTGCAGTTCAGTACGAGAGAACAAGAGCTCGCATGGTTAGAGTAGTCAAATTCCTTTTCTATACACTTGTCAGTGTCCTGACCTTGGTTGGGCTGATGGCTGCTGGCGAGGTCCTTCAAGGCCTAGTTGTTTTCTCGATTTTTGCACACATCATTGGAGCTACGTATTGGTTGGTAACAGAAGTACTATATGAGCATCCCGATCCCGACCAAGAACAAGGTCAAGCAGAATCAGTTGCAATTGCAAAGATGGAGCTTCAGCCCGGAGCAATGGTTCTTGCAACAGGGGTATTCCCGGTGCTTATGGTCGTCTACTCTAAGAACATGGATAACTGCAAGCCGCACAACTGGGGGTATTTTCTCAAACTGGCTGTATGCATGATTTCCTTGTGTTCTACCTTCATCAGCTGTCTCAGCAAAATGATATTTTTTAGTCATAATCTGAAGTCGCCATCTTGGAAAACAGCAAAGAGGATCTTAGATAACATAATGTACATTTCACTGTTTGTTGCCTTAGTTTCTACTATTGTGCTTGCTTTTTCAAAGCGGCCATAATCGAAAAAATCTTGCAATTAGTGATGATCCCTTGCTCGTGTAGTCGATCATCCTTTGTCTTAGAACGAATAAAATGTTATTTGATCTCTGTTGATCTTCGATCAACAATTCAATATAAATGTAACTGTCTTCAAATACTAGTAGTAAGATGTGTCTAATAAAAAATTAGCTTAGTTTTCTTTCATTATATATAATTCTTTTCACATTTTTATTTCCTAAGTTAAAAAAATTGAGAAGCTCTGATGATCACAAAATCAAGATATTAGCTGAAGAAACAGAGAGTGCATGTACTAACAGATAGATTTACCGAGCCATCGACAGAAATATTGAAATTGAAAGGATGTTAGCACAAAAGTACCATTCCCAGTACATGCCAAAGGGAGATAAGTGTGTCCGAACTCAAAAGCATATTTGAAGGTAGACAGACATTGTCTATTAAGAACGAAAGACAACGACAAACTTTTAACCATTTATCCGACTCGTACTATATTCCATAAAGCAGATATGGGTAAGATTTATTTTCATTAGTTTATCGGATAAAGGTATGAGTAAGAAAATATTTTTAGTTAGCTTATTGAGTAAGAATATGAATAAGAACTATTTCATACCCGTTGTCCTATAGGATAATTGTTTATATATGATAACTTTTTGTATACGAATAACTATACAATTTTATTATTATTAGATTGATTTATATTACATTTTATATATTTTATTTTAGTAATGTGTGATAAAATAAATTTATTCAACATTTTATATAGATTTTTAATAAGGAATTTATGTCAAATTTAATTTGTACAATATTTTATCATTTTCTTTGATTAATAATGTATATATTCTATAAATAATGAGATAAAAAATTATAATTTATTATATTTTGTGATATTAAGTACATGATGTTTGTACTATATATATATGTATGTATTTGTTATATGATTAAGGATAGTTAAAACAATAATCTGCTATCCTTTTTTCACCGTTGGATTGGATTTAATATTTGCGCTAGAGATTAGACCAGAGAGTTAACGGAGACGCGCTCTCTCTCTCTGTTAGCGATTAGCGCTAACTCTTCTCCCTCTCCTCCGACCCCTTTCTCTCCCCGTGCGAAACCCATATTTCACGACCCAGCCTCTCTTCTGTCGCTTGCCCCCACCCGTGCGAGCCATCGCTCTCTGTATGCTAACCTCCTGTGACCCGACTCCCCTTCTTCAGTATCACTCTCAGCTGGACAATTTCTATTTAGGACCTTACCTTCTTTAAAAATTTGCAATAACTCTAATACATATCATGTGGACCTCAGTAGGATTCAAAACAAATTTTAAAGGATTGGAGAAGTTCTTATTGCCAGAATTGTTGTGCCAATACATGCAAGTAGATGATTTGGTACTGACCTCAGTGGTATTATTTTGTGCCAATATATACATCCAAAACATTATTAATTATCCCAAACAATTCGATTTAAAAAGTTGGAATTTGACGTAAGTAAAGGTACAACTCCGTGAAGCCTGTTGTCATGACTCAGTATCTATCATCGGAGTAATTTATATTTAGTTGTTTAATATTGTTAAAGTTGGAACTAAGAAGCATGTTGTCCAAGAGATGAATATACAAAATAGAGGATTCAAAACTAAGAAGCATGTTAGTATCAATCCCGATATGAACCTGATCTGACTGTCATGATTGTTTAAGTTTAATGTACCATTTGCATTTTCTTGTTGTGCAGATAATAGATGAGATTGGATCATTCGATCGTTATATATGGGTTTCATGAACCACAAGCTGATTGTCAGCTGATTTAGGTACCCACGCCAGGTGCCCATAAAGCCTCCAAAGCTGAAACAATAATTAACAAGGATATAAAGACTTGTTCCGATACTAACAAGGAAGAGAAACCTGCTGACTAGGGTAAAAGAACAGGTGTTAAGGAATTGACAAGAGGTATCAATGAAAGTAGTGTTTAGCTTTAGGAATTTTAAGCGTTGATGTGTTTTGTACCACTTCTGATTTGGTTTAAGCGTTTGAATGAACTACGCTTTTGTACATAACTAGTCTTGTTACTAAACTTTTGTGATATATGTATATGTACTACCCTTTGGGCTATTATGTAATTGCATTTTCTTTTTCATATCTTAAATTTCACATCCAGTTCTATCTGTCATTATGTGTAATAATGCATATTATAAGATCTGAAATTATTATGTTCTCTCATTTGTGATTTTTTGGATTTACTGAAGTTAAATTGTTTGGATCTGAAATAGCTATGTTCTCTCATGGGTCGTCTGCTAATCATACAAGTGTTGCAATTGCAAAAACTTCACAAGTACCCACTAGATTATCACATCTATTAACAAGCTGTAATTTTGTATTTGTCAATGCATCTAACTCTGCTTCATTTCTTACGCAACAAAAACAAGTACATCACACATTAGTTCCCTATTTCAATGACCGAATTGCAATCTTAACTATTGCAATCTTTTGTACTTAAATTAAATGGGCACTAATTCCCCATTTCTGCCATATATCAGCACACCCAAAACACAAGTATTACTATAATAAAAACAGAAACAGAAACACACATGCATCATATACAGAATCAAAAACATAAACTTGCCTTAGTATAAAAGAGTTACCAGTAAACAAAATATGTGAAATGGGTACCAGTAATGTATTACTATAATAAAAACAAAAACAGACCATACCAGTACACACATGCATCACACGGAGTTGCAAATCAAAAAACAAATTGCAAGTGTTACATCATTTCATTACATGTTCAAAACTCGGTATCTTGCCTATCCCACTAAAACAGATTTGATGTCAAGTATTACATCATTTCATCAAATGGAGTCGCATGATCTTGTAGATGCTACAAAACAGATTGCTGTCAGATTTAAAGCCCAACTTTCGTCATGCATGTAGTATTACCCGTATACTAAATCCGGGTCTACAATCATATGAAATTGGAAGCCTACATTTCTCGATACTCATGTTACCTAGTTAAATATATAATTAAATAACATAAGAAAAGTAAAAGAATGAACTAAACATGTGTAAGCATTTCTGAAAAAAATCCTGATTCTAATGTTTCTAGAACTAAACATGTGTAATTAAATAACATGTGTAATGTTTTAGTTAGTATCGACGTAGCAGACTGTAACCTTGAAAGTTTCATTTCTGATACGTCCTATCTCGGGAGATGAGGCCGTATGGAGAGTTGGGCTGAGTTGGATTCGCCCTGCCAAGGATGGCAGGCCGAGGTGAGGATCGAATTAAGAACTCGGGATAGATTGTGAAAGATTCGGACTCTGACCTGTATGATCTCTCTCTTAGTTCCAAATTCCGTCCCCTGTTTCATGGGGATCACTGCCTTATATAGTCCAGCCATAACTGCTATCTCGGGCGTTTATGGGGGAACGTGGGCAGTTATGTCGCCCGTTACTGGGACGTGGGCATTAAACCAGCCGTTTCTGGGACGTGGGCATTAAGCTAGCCGTTTCCACGGCTATCCCGTATGTCGGTTGGACTAAGTCTATTTTAGGGCTGTAATTTGGGGCCGCTGTATTGGGCCCCGGCTTAACAAACCCTTGGGCTTTTTATATGACGTCGGGTTGGCCTTGTAAAGGTCCGAATCCCAGTCTTTCATGGCCCAGTTGAGAACAAGTAAAAGGGCCTGTGGAACATGGCCCTATCATTAGCCCCCGAAGTCGGAATGCATCGGCGAGATGCTTTCGACTTGAAGGTGAATAACTCGTAAAACACGGTTTTTATTACCGACATTTGTGTATTAGTCATGCTGTAATAACTCGGGTGTGGCATATGTCGGGTATATGTTTTGTTATGAACCCAACAATGTGCTAACATATACCTATCTCGGTATGTATCCGACAGCTAAATGTGTTAACGTATCAGAATGGTTTCCGATTTTTTTTTTTTTTTTTTTGACAAGCAAGATGGTTTCCGAGTTAGTCAAAAATCAGTAAAAGAAGTGAATCATAGGAATTATAAGTAATCATTGATATTGTAGAAGCAGAACAAGCCCTAACATATAAGAAAACATCGAAATCATACAACGCCTCGATCTAGTAAAATATCTAAATCATACAACGCCTCGATCTAGTAAAATATCGAAATCATACAACGCCTAATTATACTAAACATGGGACATGATATATATAGTGCCTGGAAGAATATTTCCACTATGGGCGCCATGTCTGTCATGTCGCGCCTTCCAAGCACCGCGGTGTCCATGTTCGGCAAAAAGACGGGTGTGATGT
Organism: Carex parvula; assembly: GCA_025461045.1. Lineage (NCBI taxonomy): Eukaryota > Viridiplantae > Streptophyta > Magnoliopsida > Poales > Cyperaceae > Carex > Carex parvula. The sequence goes on along the minus strand of JAJGRW010000457.1, from coordinate 213,500 downwards.
CGTTTCTTAGACGATACTTACACCATCTCATTGTCGGTGTCCTCAAAAAGGTTATCATCATTGAGTTCATGTTGGGTAGCGGTGTACAGACTCGGCCCACCGGTATTGCGGGATAAACACCCAGGGCACTTCCAAAACCGACGAAGTTGGTCGGAACGGCCCTGGATATCGTAGTGGTCGAAACAACTCCACTCATAGCACATCCGGCATTTCACCATCTCGTGCTTGGCCGTTTGGTCATGGCATAAGACGCACCAACGCAACTTGGGTTCGAGATCGAACTTGTAAATGTCATTCTCGTCCTCTTTGGTGAACGGGGGTGCCCTAGCGAGGGTAAGGTCGATGAGGTCACCAATTTGGAAGTCCTCGTTCGCGAGCATCCAGTCCAAATCTTCCTCCGAAAAATGTTGGAGAAGAGTCCATCTCTCGGGTCGAGATAAGACCCGACGTGGGTTGTAAGAGCGACCACGTTTGGGACGAGGTTGATCGCGGCTACTTTGGCCTTGGTCGAGAGGCTTTTTGGGTTTTGAAACCACCCTTTTGATAGGCATCTCGGAAAAATGTGTTGAGAGAAGTAAAAAAGTAATTTGTGATTTTGACGTATGGTAAGTCCGCTATATATAGCCGCTGGTGGTAAACGTTGCCATAAATATAGTGGGCCCGGTCAGTTAAAAATAGGTATCTGCCAGCTACCTGCCATAAATGACATTGATCGTTGCGTATTTCGCACGAGAAGACAGGAATACTTGTGCATAATTCATATCAAAACAACACGAGATCAGAACCTCGGTTGAGATTACAACATAGACATAAGCATATATAAAATTGAAAGTTGCTATCTTACTATAGTTAACAAACAAAATCGGGCTATTCCCGTGATATTCGATAAATAGCTAAGGCTATGCATGGCGGGAGCGCTTGGCCCGGCGTTCTTGATTAAGGCATCTCCTGCAGGTGAAGGATATGAAGCGGGGATCACCATGGTTCCGAGGTGATCTGCGGGCGAGACACCCGGGATGAAAAGCTTCTTCACATCCGTCACAATGGAACATGTGCCTATAGTTCCCTCGGGTTCTGCAAACAGCACATCTATCCCAGGCTAACGGGTCGTCTTCTTCTTCTTCAAGGTTAATTGGGGGTGGCTCGATGTTGATCTCGGGGTTCCGATGTTGGGGAGATGGGTGTGGCGACGGAATGTCTTCATTCTCCTTCTTAACCCCGTCCTTCATTATTTTGTTAGCTGCCATCTTGTTATAGCCCGAGTTGGAAGGGATAGTTGCAATCGCTGGATGTTCCGTTAAAGGGAGACGGAGGGAGTATATATAGTATGTCGGCATTGATTACTCGACGCCTCGTCTTCCGTTAACCGTCGCCAGCCATCAAATCAGTCAGAGGTACGTGGTTATGGCGCAATCCCCGCATGACACCTGGCACGCGTCAACTCGGTAAGAGCCCGATTCCCTTGATTATGTGCGGGAATCGAGGCGTCGCCATGATGAAACGCGACGCTTCGTGGCTTCTTTTCGAAATTCGTGCAAGTGTTGAGCGGGAAAATGGGGGATCCCTATATATATACTTCGTCCCGACCCATTCATTCATTATCGTTTATCTGGAGCCATTCAATCTCGGAGCCACAGAGCGAAAGTAATCTCGGTGATAGCAGGAGTTCAGAGTTTTCAGACGGCTTCGGAATAGACGTCGGACGAAGACTGAGTTGCGAAGGAATCTTAATACAAGGTAATTCGTTATCACCTCGGTAGTCGACCTTATATTGAATATTCATGCATGTAGTTACTGGTATGTATTGCCGGGGTCGAGAGTAACTTAGTTAATGACCTAGGTATGGTAATGTTGTTAAGGGCCTATTATGAATTTCGTAACCTCGGCAATCAATGTACATCTGTTAAGTCAGTAGTTGTAATTCTTTTAGAAAAAATGAGACCGGTTGCCTAAGCCAATCCTGTTTCTTCGTTAATTTAGAAATGGCCGAAGAAAAAGAAGGATCTCGGGACTTGTTGCCCGCCACTTCGGGGGAACAATCCCCGTTACCGCAGGAGGTTTTCCGCCCAGGTAGGGGCAAGAGTATTCATGGCATGATTCTCACCAACCCCGAGAATTCAGAGGAAGCCGATGGTGAAGAGTGTAGCGAAGGAGATGGGGAAAATGAAGAAAATTCACCTCGGGGTGAACTCGTTGTGGCCCCAGTGGGGACGTCGCACGGGCCTTCGGGGCCCAGGAAGAAAAATAAAAAGGCAAAGAAAGATGTCGTACCCCGAGATGGTCACAGGGATGACTTGATTTTTTCAGTATCTGCCGGTATCCCTCCAAAACTGGTTGTCCGATGCGAAGCCTATGCTGACGCGTTTTATGAGGAACTCGTGGATGAAGCTGACAGAGAAGAATATCCGCGACATGCGCTTAAGCTGACAGCCCCGGGCCTAAATGACCGAGCGCATGACTCGAGTCGCGGGATGTGCATATATTGGAAAATGCCGAAATGCGGTTTTAAAGTGAGGGTGTCTAAGTTTGTACGCCAGATATTGCGGCATCTCGACGTAGCCCCTGCACAGTTAACCGCACCCGCATGGTGTTACATCATGAGTTTTAAGTATCTGTTTGATACGATGCCCGAGTTAGAGTCATACTGGCCCAGTACGGGGTTGTTCTTTCATTATTTCACTGTATTATATAATAATGAGAGCCACCTCGCAATTCGGAAGCGTTCTAAGGTTGCGCTTTTTGAAAAACTGTCAAAGGCAGATGATTGGAACCATGGTTGGGTATATCTCGAGAATCCCAAGGACTTGAAATGCTTCCATGAGATACGGAGGGAGTGGCGTCCTCTAAAAAAGGAAAGTTTGATCCCGAGTTCTCCTCCATCTCCGACGTCAGATGAATTAAAAGTTATCAAAATTCTTGACCGTTATTTCACAAGTTAGTCTTTTTTGAATTTGTACCGATATATCTTTACATCGCATTTGTTCGTTTATCCCATATTATTATGAATAAATTGCTAATTCTTGCATACTTTTCTTGTCGCAGGACGTGGTTTTATGGCACTACCCTGGAAGGCTATTCGTCCAATCCCGATCTTCGCTAATCCAGAGGACGGTTTTGTTAAGAAGACAGGGGTTCCGAATACCTCAAAGTCGGGTTCCGCAAAGGTTCGGAAGGCCCCGAAGTCAGTTCCCGCCAGTACCACAGCAGTTCCTCCAAAATCGTCTTCCAAATCTGCTGCTGCCCTCGAGAGCACGAAGGACGGTGCTTCTGGTTCTTCCAAACTCGGGGGATCCCAAAAGAGAAAGGAAACCTCTCCGAGTTTAACGAGGGCAGAGAAGGGAAAAGACATTGTGGTAGCGGAGCCTGAGCCAAAGAAACAGAAAACTCATTCTGGCATTATTTTGGGGAAACCCGAGGTGAAGGGACCCTATCAAGCTAAAGTTGAGGCCGCGCAAGAGGAGTTAGAGAAAATTATCGAAGACGCAGCGGGCGACGTGTGGGATCCTGCGGAGGACCACAAGAAATTCCTTGAGTCGCAAATTTCTGATCAGGGGCGACATACTGGGTTTGTGTGGGGGACCCAGATTTCTCAGGGGTTCCCTGACAGTATTTTGGCCTATCTTCCCGGGTATTCTCGTATGCAGAACGAGGAAGATCATCCCGAGGTCCGTGCCGCGTATTCTCGGGAAACTTTCAGGTTAACCACGACCCAATACCAAAAAAAGTGGGCCGAGGAGCATCCTGACCAAGTCGTGGGCCAAGTGCTGAGGTCGTTGCATGACGCTGGGGTTTATTTCGGGTTCCTTAAAGACTCGCTTGATAATAATAAGCGCGGTGCTCTTGCTGTTACTACTGATCAAGAGGCGCTTAACAAGGCGATTCTGGAGAGGAACCACTTTTTTGAATTGGCGAAAAAGAAAGACAAAGAAAAGAGAGTAGCCACTGGCCAAGCTGCCGTAAATGAGGCGAAATACGAGCTCGCTCGGTACACAGGCATGAGGGCTGATGCCGAACGCAAGAAAGCCGTAGTAAAGGCGAAGCGTTATAAGGCAAAAGTTGAAAAGCACAAGAGCAAAGTTGCTCGTCTTAAATTCGAGCTCGAGATTCGGACCAAGGAGTTGGAGGAGGCGAGGTCGGAAAATGTTCGTATACGGGATGAAGCGCAGAACTTGTCAAAGAAACACCTCAGCAAGTTCTTAGGCAGCAAAGCCTTCGCGCAAGCCGTCCCTTACGCGTGTAAGGATATGATGACGCATACCGTATACGAATATCTCGATGTGATGGGGGGTTTTTATCCATTTAAACCCGAGCATGTCGGGTTTACGGCAGTTGAGTCTGAGAAACTCGTGATCCGGGATCTCTCGAGCTATGGTTGGGACGAAGAAAATGATGTATTTTTGAATCCGGATGGTTCCTTATTCAAGGAGGAACTCCAACTCGAGAATCACCATCCTCTGGGCATTGTTCACCCTTGGCCCAAAGACAAATGGCCTGAACATCTCGACCTTCCTGATGGTGCCCCCGTAGCGGAGATTGAAAACCTTCCTTCTGATACCTCGTCCGAAGGAGAAAGTGAAGGAGAAGGTGAAAGAGAAAATTTCGAAGGGAATGTCGATGAAGGTAACGAGGTGGAAAATGCCGAAGAGGGTAATACCATTCATCAATGCGAGGAGCAAGAAGATGAAGGAAACACTGCTCAAACGGAGGCGAAGTCCCCTACTCCTTGTAAGTAAAAAAGTCTATAATCGCTATCACCGAGATGTTTCATTCATGCTTATCCTTACTAATCGTTCTGTTTTGTTTGTAGGAAGGACCATGTCAAGCATTGGAAGCAACATCGGCCTCAGTAATATATTTTTACCCCCGATATGTGGGGGTTTTAAAGCTGTTGTAATATGCATTGTGTTCTTTTTATTTGTGCCCCCGAGATGTGGGGGTTATAACAGGATTAAGTTGTAATGCGGTATTTGGTACCCCCGGGATGTGGGGGTTTAACAGAACAGTTTAATGTAACTTATTTCTTTTAATTGCATGTTGCTTTGCTCGAGTTGATTTTTTTTCAAACTGAACTCGGTTGCATGCTTTGATTTTTTTTTGTAAGCAAGCAAAATGTGCTTGATAATGTATCACTTTCCCCCTTTTTTTTATTTTTGACAAAAATGGTCAACGTCGGGGAAAAGAGATGTCGAGAAAACGTATGCGTTACCCCCAAGGGGTTTTCGATAAATGTTTCCAACTTAATATAAAATGAAATCCATTCGTCGTCCCTTAGGACTACATCACTTTTTGTTGTGTATCTCGGGAAAAATAACCAAGACACATTTCGTTGCCTTAGAAGGTTTTCGTTCATATATCTCGGACCCAATAAATGAAACACAATCATAAATAATATCATATATATATTGATAAAAGCTTAGAACCATACAACAAATTTGTATCTTGGTCTAAGTGAATACATGGAATAAAAAACAGAGGCTTATCTCGCCCTGAGTACCTCGCGGCTAATAGAAACAAAAAAACGACATACATTAAGTGTAGAATTTGCGGAGATGGCAAGTGTTCCATGGACGAGTAAGTATGAAACCATTCGGGTCTTTCAATTCATAAGCGCCTTTAACTCGCGGGCGAATGACCTTAAAGGGACCTTCCCATTGAGGAGCAAGTTTGCTGACATGTTTGCCCGTTGCTTCCACAGTTTTGAGTACCAAATCGCCCGGCTGGAATTCCCGAGGTACCACATGTTTGTCAAATGCACGTTTAACCCTGCGTTGATACTCCATGGTGCGGATGCGGGCCTTCTCCCGACCTTCTGTGATGAGGTCGAGTTCCGCGGCAAGCGCATCGCGGTTGTTGTCAGTGGAATATGTCAAAGTACGGAGAGATGGTTCCATCATTTCAATTGGAGTGACTGCTTCCATTCCGAACACCAGAGAGTAAGGTGTTTGCTGTGTGGCTTCTCTAGGTGTAGTGCGGTAGGCCCATAGTATTCCATCGAGGATATCGGGCCAATTCTTTCTGTTTTCGGCAACTTTCTTCTTGAGGCCATCCAGAATAGTACGGTTTGTGACCTCGGCTAATCCATTGCTAGCAGGGTGGCTGACCGAGGTAAAGTTGTTCTGAATACCCAGGTTGGAGAGAAATGTCATGGTGCGGGCTACATTGAACTGTGTTCCGTTGTCCGATATGAGGGCATGCGGTATACCAAAATGACAAATAATGTTCCGCCAGATGAACTTTTCTGCTGCTGAGGCAGTTATAGTTGCTAACGCTTCGGCTTCGACCCATTTAGTGAAGTACTCGACGGCTACGATAATCCAACGGCGCTGTCCGACAGCTTTGGGAAATGGCCCGACTATGTCTATTCCCCATAAGTCAAAAGGCCAAGCTCCCGAGATGGATATCTGATCGTAAGCCGGGATGTTGCTCAACTTGCTATGGTATTGGCATCGCTCGCATTTTCGGACCAAGTTCGCCGCATCATGTTGCATGGTTGGCCAGTAAAAGCCGGCTCGGAGGATTCGTTTGGCAAGGGTTTTCGCTCCTTGGTGGCTCCCACAGATGCCTTCATGTACCTCAGATAGCATTTTTGAGGCCGTCTCCTCATTGATGCATTTGAGCCAAGGTCGCACGTATCCCCGTTTATAGAGGTGATTGTTGAATATAGAGTACATCGGTGCGATCCTTTTCAAACGTCGGGCTTCCAAATGATCCGAGGGTAAGACCCCTGTGTTAAGGAAATTCCACATCGGGGTGAACCAGGACTCACCGGGCTCACTGATGGCGAGTACGGCTACGGTATCAAGGTTGATGCTGGATTCCGGAACATCCATAACAATCACGGGCCGGTCTTTGTCGAGGTTGCCCGCAGCGCCAAGTTTGGACAAAGCATCAGCTTGGCAGTTTTTGTTGCGGGAGACATGCTGAATGTCAACTTCATCAAAGTGACTCTTGAGCAGATGAAATAGCTGTCGATATTTACGCAACTTGTCGTCCATGACACGGCATTCGTCGTTAATCTGTTTGACTGCTAACTCGGAGTCACTCCGGAGATGTACCTGGCGGGCACCGAGTTCCTTGGCCAATTTAAGTCCTGCTATCATGGCCTCATATTCCGCGGTGTTGTTCGTTACCGGGAATTGAAAATGAAGAGCGTAATTCAACGTCTCACCTTGTGGACCAGTTAGGGATATTCCAGCGCCTGCCCCTTGCAGCGAGGAGGCACCATCGACATGTATCGTCCACTGCCCCTCCGACTCGGGAGGAGCCCCTGAATACTCGGCTATGAAATCAGCGAAGATTTGCGACTTCAAAGCATTTTGCGGGTGGAAGGAAACGTCGAACTCGGATAACTCGAGAGCCCAAGCTAGTAATCGCCCGGATGAGTCAAAATTCGAGAATGCCTTTTTGAGCGGGATTCCGGTGTATACTTTGATGGAGTGGGACTGAAAATAGGGCCTCAGCTTTCTAGCGGCAATGACGAGAGCATATGCTGCCTTCTCAATCTGGGAATACCTTGTCTCAGCATCCCGAAGTACATGCGAGACAAAATATATTGGCTTCTGGTCTCGTCCTTCTTCCCGGACAAGGGCGGCACTGACTGCATGACCCGAGGTTGCCAGGTACATTACTAGAACGTCGCCCATGGTTGGTCTGCTGAGACATGGTGGATTAGCGAGATATGCTTTAATTTTCTCGAAGGCCGCTGCACACTCCTCCGTCCATTCAAACTTGGCAGATTTGCGCATGGCTTTGAAGAAAGGGAAACAGACGTCCCCGGATCTCGCAATAAACCTGTTGAGGGCGGCCAACTTGCCTGTGAGAGATTGCAGCTCTTTGAGGTTCCGTGGTGGCTTCATATCGAGGATGGCTTGTGATTTCGAGGGATGGATCTCAATACCTCGCATAGAAACCATGAAGCCAAGGAACTTACCACCAGTCAGGCCGAAAAAACTTTTCTTTGGGTTAAGTTTCATGCTGGCTGAATTCAGTGTCGCGAAGGTTTCTCTAAGATCTCGGACGTGGTCGAGGTAGGACATGCTCTTGACAAGCAGGTCATCTACGTATGTCTCTATATTTCGTCCGATCTGGTCATGGAACACAGTGTTGACCATGCACTGGAACGTGGCTCCAGCATTGCGCAACCCGAAAGGCATGACCCGGTAGCAATATAGCCCCGAGCTGGTGGTGAAGGCGGTCTTTTCCTTGTCATCTTGGTTCATCCGGATTTGATTATACCCGGAGAACGCATCCATGAAGCTAAGGTAGGCATGTCCCGAGGTGGAGTCGACCAGTTGGTCAATTTTGGGCAAGGGAAATGGATCCATGGGGCATGCCTTGTTAAGATCAGTATAATCAATACACATACGCCAGTCGCCATTGGACTTCTTGACAAGCACGGGGTTGGCTGTCCACTCAGGACACTCGACATTCCTGATAAAACCGGCATCGAGTAGTTTCTATACTTCGCGTTTCACAGCCTGCTGCCGTTCATCCCCCATATTACGCTTCCGTTGCCTAACTGGCTTTGAACCTGGCTTAATATGCAGTCGGTGCTCAGCTTCGGAATTCCTGGCATGTCGGCTGCAGTCCAAGCGAAAACGGATTGGTTTTCTCGGAGGAATTTGATCAGCTCTTCTTTTGCCTGTCCTTGGATTGCCTTTCCGATGTTGAGTGTTTTGCCGCCACCCAAATCGAGTTGTTCGACTTCGTCTGCCGGTTCGAGGGAAGCTTTTGCCTCAGCTTTATCAACTGGATCTAATGCAAGGTTGGTGTTTGGGGGTAGAAAGTCGGTGCCTGAACGCAACCGCTGTTGGTTGGTTTTTGCGTCGGACTGATCCACCTGGTGGACAGAGCCTCCCTGACCTTTAACGAACGTCATGTAGCATTCATGCGCCACCTGCTGTTGGCCACTTTCTTCCCCTATTCCGTTATCAGTGTGAAACTTGATTTTGAGGTGGGAAGGGGAGATGATGGCGCCGATTTTGTTCAAGGTCCCTCTTCCCAGGATCGCATTGTACGCAGAAGGAGCATTGACGATGAGGAAGTCCACCAAAACTTCCACTGTTCGAGGAGATGTGCCGAATGTCACCTTGAGTGACATCATTCCCCGAGGTTGAAGGGCATCTCCCGTGAAGCCTATCAAGGGTGAGATATGTTGTTGGAGGGAGCGAGTGTTGAGGCCCATTTGCGTGAAGGCCGATAAATACAGGATGTCTACTGAGCTTCCCGTATCTACTAACACCCTCTTAACTCTGTGAGTGTTGATCTTGAGATTCAGCACCACAGGGTCATCGTGTGGGCTAGAGATCTCACCTAGGTCCTTCTCGGAGAAAGATATCGTTTCCTCAGGCCGAGATCGCTTTTTGTCGGTTTCGACCTGGAGAACAGTGGGGTATGGTTTTCGATTGTCGCGAGGTAAGAATTTCCGGATGGTACCGCGGTGGCTGATACCTCGCATATTTAGTCTATTTTAGGCCTGTTTTAGTACCAGATTCGTGCCCTAATTCACCAGAATCATGTGCATTTCATCGATATATGTTTAGAATTTGGTACTGCTGAGTGTTTGTTTGTTTTCTGCAGGTTTGGAGCAAAACACACGAAGAAAATGGCGATTCAGATGATGAGGTACGACCCTTACCAGGCTTGGTACGGGTCTCACCAGACTTAGCCGTTTTCAGCTCATCACGCCTGGTACGGCCAGGCCGTACCAATTTGGTACGGGCCGTACTTAAAGGCGGCCTGACAGATTCAAATTTTGGCAGAGGCTATTTAAAGCGAGGAACTCTCCAATTTCGAAATCGAATTCATTCCAGATCCATTTTGAGAGCACAGTAATAGAGAGAAAGAGAGCTAAGGAGCTAGGAGCAAGAAGGAAGGAAGAGGAAAGAGGCGAAACTCGACGGATCTAGCTTCCTCCTCTCGATCCCTTCGATCCATGGCTATCTCTCTCCCTTTTATTGTATTTTTAGATCTGATTATGTGCTGTGAGTAGTTCTTTTAGTTTATAGGGTTAGAGATTGATTCTTGATTTGTTTTGACTTTCTTTGACTTGTATCTTGTATGAACTCTTTAGTTTGATTGATTGTGATCTTCTTTGTTATCTTTTGCTTTGCTTGCTGTGATTGTTGTATGATGTGCCTCTAGGTTTAGATCGAACCTATCAAGGTCATGTGATCATCTCAATCTCTCATCCAAATCAAATGCTTAGGGTAGAATAGTTCGAATTGAAGCCGAAAGGTTGAATTCTCCTCTAATCGATAGATTAGAGGGTGCCTTAGACCTCCAATCAACCAGCTAGGGTAGATCTGTACCAACACACGAGAGTTGAGGTGTAGAAACCCTAAAAGGCAATCAATTGCATTCCAACCTAGATCTTGATCCAACAAACGATGGTTGAGGGTTAGGAACCTTAGGTATGGTCTATTGAACCTTTCTAAAGAGTTTAGCACAAGGTACCAGCAAGGAATGCATTCACTCGAACTGGTAGGTTCTGTTCTGGGAAGCCAGTACGGGTCTTACCAGGGTGGTACGGCCTTGCCTTACCAAGTGAAGTACGGCCAAGCCGTACCAACTTGGTACGGGCCGTACCACTAGAGGCAGATCAGAGATGAAGTCTGAAACCCTGGAAACGCCTTTTATCCATAATCAAAACACAATTTACATTTCTTCCAATCATTTTATTACATCTAATTGAACTGTTTGAATTGTTTGATTTGACCCTTTAGGAAATTAAATACCAAACCAAACCTTTTCCACTTCTAGTTTTTGATTGAGTTTGATAGAATCTAACCTCGCAATTAACCGTTCCTGTGGATCGATACCCGAATATACTACACGATAGGGGTTGTGCACTTGCATCCCTTACTCGTGGAGTGTAAACGTGGTTTTAAAAGGTACGCCTTCAAGCGTACCGAAACTTGCGTTGCGTTCTGCGCGCATCAAGTTTTTGGCGCCGTTGCCGGGGACGGTAACCAATTGCCTAGTTAGATTTTACCTTACTTAGTTAATCTAGATTTTATCTTGTATCTTTCTTGCTTTTTCTTATTCAAAATCACTAAAAACTGGCTTTTGAACCCCCCCTGCAGGAAAATACAGGTTGAAATATAATCTGAGAAGCAAGGGGCCCCTGTTCGACCAAACTCCTCCAGACTCAGCCGAGACTGCTCAGCCACCCCCTGGTACGGCCCGTACCAATTCAGGCACGGCCAGGCCGCACCAATCTGGTCCGACCCGTACCGAATCTGGTCCGACCCGTACCGAATCTGGTCCGACCCGTACCAAGACACCCGTACCTGAAGAGATGGCTGAGGCAGACCACGAAGCCCGACTCAGAATAGAGGCAGAGGCCAGGGAAAGAGATCGACAAAGGCGCGAAGAAGAAGAAGGCCGCATGACTGACGACGAAGCTGATGGTTTCATGCCTCGGACGCTGCGAGAATACAACGTGCCGAGAGCTGGAGATGCGCGAGGCGCGATTCGACTGCCACACATTCCAGGACAGCAACCGAACTTCAATCCGGGGGTTGTCAATATGGTGCAGCAGAACAGCTTTCACGGACTTGACCACGAGGACCCGCACGCTCATCTCCAGACCTTCCTCGAGTGCATCACGACCATCAAGACCAACGGTGAGAATGCTGATTACACAAAGCTTGCTTTATTTCCTTTCACGCTTAGGGATAAGGCCAAAAAATGGTTGGGATCTTTACCTAGGGACTCTGTTAGGACTTGGAGGGATTTGTCCAAATTGTTTTTGACCAGATTTTTCCCTCACAAGAGGACAGCCAAGGTAAGACAAGACCTGACCAGTTTTAGGTAGATTTTTGATGAACCCCTGAATGAAGCGTGGGAAAGGTTTAGAGAATTGCAGTACTCCTGTCCCCACCACGGTTTACCCGATTGGCTTTTAATTCAAACGTTTTACGACGGCCTGAATGAGAGCACTCGTGCTTACGTGGACGCTGTTGCGGGAGGCGCGTTGATGTCAAGGGAGCCTTTAGAGGCTATGAGCTTGATAGACGACATGGCGCAGAACCAGCAGTGGTCCGGCCGCGACACGTCACGCCCACGAGGAGGCCAAGGAGGTAGCCAAGGAGGTGGCAAGTACGAACTCGATCACATCACGGCTCTCACCGCCAAGATGGACGCCATGCAGCGGGCGATGGACAAGCTCAGTGTCAAGGCAGTCGAACAGCAACCTCAAGTCTGCGTCATGTGAGAGACGAGAGGCACGCATACGAGCAATGCCCGCTGGTACAACAAGACGAGGAGAGTGAGCAGGTCAACTCTCTGAACAACGAGCCTTCCTTCTTCCCAAGACCTCCCTTCAGTCGGTCCTACTCCAAGGATCCGGTTGAGCAGCAGCACTGGAGGCCGAACCAGAACAACCCTACGCCTTTCAACAACTCTTCGTTCAGACCGCCCTTTCACAACAACAGCTTCCAGAGGCCGCAGTACAACAACAACAACTGGAACAATCGGATGAACAACACTGGAAACTACCCCCCTCCGAACAACAACGATTGGAGAACCCAAGCTTCGAGCAGCAACAGCAACAACAATGGCAACAGGAACTTCTACCAGAACGCTTCCTTTCCCAATCAAGGCAACAGAGCAGCTCCCTCTGACCCCTCAAAGTCATTTGCGCCTACCTGAAGTGAACAACTTCACTCACGAGCAGGGCAAGATGAATCAGATGATGTAGGGAGCAGATGCAGAGCATGAGCACTCAAATGGCTGCCCAAAAGCAAGTTGCTGGAGCAGCTGAGCCAGATGGTCACCTCAAGCCACTCTCGACCCGGGAAGCTTCCATCTCAACCCGAACCAAATCCAAGAGAAGAGGCTAAGGCGATCACGCTGAGAAGTGGGACCCAATACGACGAGCCACCGATGCCAAGTGAGGGCACAAGTTGATCCGATCCTTGATGCGACACCTGACGCGATCCTGACCCCTGTGTCAATTCCATCGAAGGAGGTTAATCCAGAACGAGCTGAGGTCATCCAACCTCAAGCGAGTGCAGATTGCACCAGCTCGGCAAGACCTGTACAACCTCCATCCGAAGCAGTCAGGTGGTCAAAGAAGAAGGGTGCCGAGAAACCACCTCCATACCGGCCACCTGTTCCATTCCCCCAGAGACTAGGCTGAGACGAGACTGAACGAGCAATTCGCCAACTTCGCAAACGTCATCAAGCAGCTGCAGATCACCATTCCTTTCACCGACGCTTTGACCCCAATGCCCACCTATGCCAAGTTTCTGAAGGACATCCTTTCCAACAAGAGAAGCTTAGAGGGGCACGCGACAGTCAAGCTGACGGAGCAGTGCAGCGCAATTCTGAAAAGTGAGCTACCTCCCAAATTGGACGATCCTGGAAAGTTTTCCATTCCAGTGCACCATTGGGAAGGCGACAATCAAGAAAGCCCTGTGTGATCTAGGAGCGAGCGTGAGTCTCATGCCACGCACCATCTATGATCGCATAGGAGTGGGGGAGCTCAAGCCCACAAGGATGACATTGCAGTTGGCGGATTCTTCAGTCCGACTTCCACTTGGTGTGGTGGAGGATCTGCCAGTTCAAGTTCGGGAAGTTCTTCGTGCCCGTCGATTTCGTCGTCATGGAGATGGAAGAAGATAAGGAAGTCCCAATCATCTTGGGGCGACCTTTTCTGAGTACAGCTGGCGCGATAATTGACGTGAAGCAGGGCATCCTGACTTTGAACTTTGGAGGGGAGAAAGTGAAATTCCAAATCGATCGCGCCATGAGATATCCGTCACGATCTGAGACATGTTTCCGAGTTGACAGGACAGAGGAGTACTTGGCCTGATCTGGCCAAGGACTACTTTCTTGAACAAGTCAACAACTCGCTGCGCCAAGACGCTGAATTCCTCTCCAAGTTGCCAAGCGAGGCGAGCGAGTCAATTTGTGCAGCAGATGCGATTCCTGAGGATCTGGAGGATCGTACATCACACTCTGAGACGAGGAGTGGAGCGGAGCCTGCCAAGGCCGACATCTCGACAGCACACGAGTCAGATCACCCAGATGCGACTCGTGTCAATGATCAGCCGAGCGTCCGACTCCCGAACTCAAACCTCTTCCAACCAATCTCCGATACGAGTTCCTCGATCCAGGAAAAAGTCTTGTCCTGTGATCGTCAATGCGAGTCTAAATCCCGATCAAACCGCCAAACTTCTGGAGAAGCTGAGATTTCACAAGGGCGCGATTGGGTACTCGATCAAGGACTTGAAAGGGATCAACCCAGCCATCTGCTCACACCGGATTCTTCTCGAGGATGATCACAAGCCGTCTGTGGAGCACCAGCGGCGACTCAACCCCAACCTGAAAGAGGTGGTGAAAAAGGAAATTCTCAAACTCTTGGATGCAGGCATCATCTATCCCATCTCTGACAGCAAGTGGGTGAGTCCCGTTCACGTGGTGCCCAAGAAGGGAGGCACGACAGTGGTGAGAAATGAAAAGGATGAGCTGGTCCCTACTCGTGTGGTATCTGGGTACCGCATGTGTATTGACTACCGAAAGCTCAACGCTGCCACGCGCAAGGATCACTTCCCACTGCCGTTTGTCGACCAACTCCTTGAAAGGCTGGCGAATCATTCTCATTTTTGCTACCTTGACGGGTACTCAGGATTCTTTCAGATCCCTATTCACCCGAACGACCAAGACAAGACCACTTTCACATGTCCCTACGGTACATTCGCATACCGTAGGATGCCATTCGGTCTGTGCAATGCACCTGCCACCTTCCAAAGAGCCATGATGGCTATCTTCTCAGATTTCATCGAGAAAGAGGTTGAGGTTTTCATGGACGACTTCTCTGTCTATGGACCAGCTTTGACTCATGTCTAGCCAACCTCTGCAAATTCTGGAGAAGTGCGAAGAAGTCAACCTGATCCTCAACTGGAGAAGTGTCACTTCATGGTCCAAGAGGGAGGTTGTCCTTGGACATGTGGTGACCTCCAAAGGAATTGAGGGTTGACAAAGCTAAGGTGAGGTGATCGAGAAGCTGGAGATCCCAACAAATGTCAAAGCTGTGCGAAGCTTTCTGGGACACGCGGCTGTGCTACCGCCGATTCATCAAGGACTTCTCGAAAATCGCAAAAACCATTGACCAACCTGCTCATCAAGGACTCTGATTGTCATCTTCACGCAGGAGTGTGTCGATTCGTTTTGCCGATTGAAGGAAGCCCTTGTCTCAGCACCCATCCTGCAGCCTCCAGACTGGGACCTTGCCATTTGAGTTGATGTGCGATGCGAGTGATTACGCCGTGGGAGCGGTTCTGGGCAGCGGAAGGAGAACAAGCCATGTGCTATCTACTACGCTAGCAAGGTGCTAGAATCCCTGCCCAGATGAACTACACGACAACCGAAAAGAGCTTTTGGCTGTTGTGTTTCGCTCTCGACAAGTTTAGATCCTATCTGGTTGGTTCCAAGATAGTGATCTACACTGACCAACGCCCGCACTCAAGTATCTGTTGAGCAAGCAGGATGCCCAAACCTCGCCTGATTAGGTGGATCCTCCTCCTGCAGGAGTTTGACATCGAAATCAGGGATAAGAAAGGAGTCGAAAACACCGTGTCTGACCATCTGTCCCGGGCTTCGCTGGGAAGATGAGGGCTCTGTAGCCTGCCAATTGATGACTCATTCCCTGATGACCAATTCCATTCGATTTCTGCCATGGAGGAGATCCACTCGGTTGGTACACCGATGCACGCGACTCATGCGGTGCAAGATCGGACGTTCCATGCAACTGACCGAGTGAACACCAAGTCAGGCCCTGGTATGCAGACATTGCGAACTTTCTCGCCTCAGGAGTACTTCCTCCTACCATGTCATACCAGCAGAAGAAGAAGCTTCGATCGGACGCCAAGTTCTACTTCTGGGACGACCCCTACCTCTTCAAGATTGGCGTTGATGGCATCTACAGACGTTGCGTGCCATACGACGACGCGCTCCATTCTTGAGCACTGCCACTCCTCAGCCTACGGAGGACACGCTTCATTCTCCAAGACTGCTTCAAAGGTCCTGCAATCCGGCTTCTTCTGGCCTTCACTTTTCAGAGATGCTAGGACCTTCGTCGCAGCTTGTGACAAGTGTCAGCGCACCGGGAACATCTCCAAGAGGAATGAGATGCCTCTCCATCCTATTCTAGAGGTAGACATCTTTGATGTCTGGGGCATTGACTTCATGGGACCGTTTCACCTTCTTGTGGGAACGAGTACATCCTGGTGGCAGTTGACTACGTCTCCAAGTGGGTGGATGGCAGTGGCTTGCAAGAATGCTGGACTCCAATGCAGTGAAACGACTGTTACTGACACTCATCTTTCCCCTCGCTTTGGAGTTCCGAGAGCCGTCATCAGTGATGGTGGCAAACACTTCATCAACCGCCAGTTCGACAATCTCCTGAGTCGCCATGGAGGTCACTCACAAGGTGACCACATCCTACCATCCTCAAGCCAACGGTCAAGCCGAGATTTCCAATAGAGAGATCAAGTCTATCTTGGAGAAGACCGTGCTAGAAACGGAAAGGATTGGTCACTCAAGCTGAGTGACGCACTTTGGGCCTACCGTACAGCCTTCAAATTCCGATTGGGATGAGCCCTTTCAAATTGGTGTACGGAAAGTCCTGCCACTTGCCCGTGGAGCTTGAGCACCAGGCATACTGGGCCACAACGGGCCATCAACATGGACTTGCTCTCAGCTGGAGAGAAACGCATCCTTGACTTGCATGAGTTAGAGGAGATGCGTCTCAATGCCTACGAGAACGCGAGAATCTACAAGAAAAGGACACAACAGGTTCACGACAAACGCATCATGCCTCGTGAGTTTCATGAGGGAGACCTGGTCCTCTTGTTCAATTCTCGACGTAGGCTCTTTCCAGGGAAGCTGAAGTCCCGGTGGGTCCGGTCCACTTCCGGGTGAGGGCAAGTTGTCCATTTTGGCACTGTGGAGTTGGAAAACAAGAGGGGCAAAGACTTCAAAATCAATGGTCAGCGTCTCAAGCACTACATTGCTGATCAATCCCCAAGAAATGCGGTGAGCTTGGATCTCTCCGATCCATCTCCAACCAAAGCCTGAAGAGAGAAGGTCGAGCTCGAGACCTAAAACGAGCGCTTCCTTGGGAGGCAGCCCAAGCCATTTTTACCTGTTTTGCATCTTAGGAACAGATAGACATGCATTCATTCTCCTGCATTGTATCACGAGCGGCTTGAGAAGTCAAGAAAAAGAGAAACCACGACAATTTGAGGTTGGTGCGGCTAGGCCATACCACATTGGTACGGCCTGAAAATTGAAGGTTGGTACGGCCCGTACCAATTTGGTACGGCCAGGCCGTACCTAGGTCAGAGACGCGAACGCATTAACTGCCGCCTTTTTCTTTTAACCCCCCCGTACCCGCACCCCTTCCCCCTTACCAGCCGCACCCCTCTTCTCTCTCCTCTCTACTCCTCTTCTCTCCTTCTCTATCTCTCCACTTTCTCTCCCTCTCCACTCCCTGTTCCTCTTCTCCATCCACGCCCGAGCACAAGGACCCCAACCGAACACCGGCCGGAGCACCAGCGCACCATCTCCTTCTTCGCACGGCCGAGCCGCACCTCACCGGTCCGACCCGCACCACCTCACCTTGGTCCGATCCCGCACCACGTCACTAAGCCTCGAGGTTGGGACAATTCTGTGCGCATCTCATTTTTACATTTTTTCGCTTCCTTGCATCGGTTCTGCACCGATTATCTGTCAAACCCTAGCCTGGTACGGCCCACCCGTACCAGGTAGGTACGGCCCCTACCGTCCTCTCTGACCTGACAACCCAACCTGTACCAGTTTGTACCAATTAATCCTTACCAGCCCAGTTCTGTGTTGGTAACATCCTTGTACTGGTTTAGGAGTTACTTGTTGCAAAAATTCCAATTTCTGTCACTGGTACCAGTTGGTGCGGCCCTTACCAGCCAACACCAAACCCTAGGTAGGTACGGCCTCGTACCAACCTGTGCGGCTAGGCCGTACCTACCTAGGTCAGGCCAGGCCGTACCAACGAGGTCAGACCAGGCCGTACCTCCCAGTCGGACCCTTAACCACCCAACGCCACAAACGTCTGAGAGAGATGAGTCGACATTCCTCTCGCTCCGCCGCACCCTTACGACACCTCCATTCCTTCCGCCACTGGCCGACAGCCGACGTCCCCTCCTGCTAGCTGCACCTACGTCTTCTCATCACTCCCACCGGAGTGCGTCTAGGAGTGGCGCAGAGCATCTCGCCACTCCCAGGGGAGAGTGTAGCCAGGTCTGGGTCTCGCCAGAGTACTCCCTTCGGGACGCTGTCGAGCCCACTTTTCTACGATGGGAGAGAACCACCTCCAGTGTGGCACAGTCGGCTATCAGAGCCCACAGGAGAGCCCATCCTACCATCCATTGGGGACCAGGACCAGGGCTCTGCGAGGCCTCTGACCAGGCCTTGCCGCCCAGGGCTCCGTTCCCGGCTCCGACCCCAGCTCCGACCCCAGGCTCTGACCACGCCTCTGACTCCATGGGCACCGATACGGCCCTCTCTGATGCCACCCAGCGTGCCGACGCATACCGCCGGCGTACTTCCTCATACGACCCCGTCGGACAGCTCAAGAACTTCGAACATCTGCTGAAGAAGAAGATCAACAACACGAGGATCGGTGATTTCTTTTCGCTTCTTCAGACGCTGGGACTGGAGGATGAGTTCCGCCGCACTCACACCCGGATCGGGATCACTCCAGCTTCTGGATGATCGCCCAGAGGGTACAAGAAGCTCACCATGGAGTTCTTTCCTCTCTGGAGCTCAAGTACTCGCGGACGACACCCCGTTATCAGGTTCCGCATGCTGAGTGCGACCCACCGTGTATGGCTGTCTGACTTGAGGGAGTGGTTGGCTTTGCGCCGAACCCAACTACTGACTCCCTCTCTTTCTCTGGGACTTGGAGCGCGACAGCTTCTGGGCGCTGATCTCTGGCGCCCCCTGCCGGGTCAGCCTTTCAACAAGGAGTACAAGCGCTCAATGTCCCAACAATCACGTCATCGGGTCCTTGCTGCGTATCCTCGGTTGCACCATCTTTGCGCGTTGCGAGACGTTCGCACCGCGCACTGTTGAGGATCTGCAGCTGGTGGATCATATGCTTGCGCCCCGACAGCTCTCTCGAGCGGCCCGATCTGATGCTCGCCATGATCCACCACTGGATCGACATCCAGAGGCAGCCCAAGCCGGGTGGCGTTGTCTACATCTCGGCCTATGTCACTCTGATCGCCGAGCGCTTACACCTCCAGATTATCGGCGACGAGGAGTGCAGGAGCTCCCGATCTCTCTCTCTCTCTCAGTTCTGCACCTACAAGTTCATCGAGCAGGCAGCAGGCCGCGATGGGCGTGGTGCTTGGGCTTGGCGCATGCCTGACCAGCGGACCATCTATATCATGCCTTTCCCGGTCACTCTCTCCTTCACTGACCGGAGCACTTGGTTATTTCGCCGTCCGCCCCGCGTGCAGCCTGCCCCTGAGGTCCCCACCTCCCCCACCTCCACCTCCTCCACCACCACCGCAGGGCGATGAGATATGATTGATGCCACCACCTCTCCACTCCAGCTCAGGAGCACCATCCTCTCTCCTCATGTTCACCCATTCCCCCCCAGGCTCCCCCTTCTCCGAGCAGGTACATTCCCCCCTTTGGTGCAGGTACCTCACTTTTGGAGCTGGCCCACCACGTACCAGACCGACCCATCCACCTCCACCTTCGCTGCCGGCCCCTCCACCTCCTACAGTCGACCAGTGTATCCCCCTCCTGTCACTGAGCCCACCATCCAGGATGTCTACCACCTGATGTACGGCATGCGTCAGGAGCAGGGTGTTGCACTATACGCAGGGCGCCACTCCGTGAGCAGGGCGCCACACTCCGTGCGCAGGGCGCCACACTCCAGGATCTCACGCAGCGAGTCACTGGGATAGAGGAGCGGTTTAGCGACTGGCTCTGGTACGACCACCCCGAGGGCTGATCAGGTTCGCTCTCTTTTCCCCAGCTTCTTTTATCTCTTTTATCTCATAGTCTTGAAGCATTGAGGACAATGCTCAGGCTAAGCTTGGGGGGATGACATTTGCATGTAGGTCATGTTTACTTTACTTTATTTTCCTTGCATTTTTTCGTATTTTCGTGCATTGTTAGGTGAAGATTTGCGTGATTTGCTAGAATTGAGAATAACTTTGAAACAATTTTGTTGTGATTAGGATAGACCTGAGTGAATTGGAACTAACCCATGATTGGTTATTGAACTACTTAGGTTGAGATGTTTTTAATAATGGAAAAGATGAAACAAACTTAGAATTGAATCGAACGAGATTATTCGAAAAAACTGAATGTGCCTTTAGGAATTGGGATTTTCAAATTAAGAAAGTTTGGAATATCCATTGGTATGAATGAATACCAATAGATGTGTGTATTCATGGTATGAGCAAAAAAAAGAAAAAAAAAAAAAAAAAAGAGAAAACAAGAAAATGGAGAAAATAAGAGTACTGGCAATAAGCCTCGAATGGGCGCCTTTGAGCTCGTCTCCCAATTAGATAAAAAAGAAAATTTGCTCATACCAACACACTTCGTTCGCAACTTTCTTACCCTTAAGCTTGATTCAAGCTTGGGGGAGGGCAAATGAAAAGAAAAATCACCTTGAATAAAAGCACTAACTCGGAAAAAGAATGAAATTGTTTCGATCAAACCTAAGTAATTAATCTTTCCATTGTTAGAAGCATCTCAAAATAAGAAGTTCAATTGACTAATTGGTGGAGTGAATCAAGGTTTATAAAGGGATGTTTGAATTGCAACAACGATCGATTCTAGAAATTCTTGATATAGCAGACTCACGTAGGTTTTCACATTTAGACTTGTATCCGCATTTAGATTTAGTTGTCCAGCACTTTTACCGAGTTTGAAACTTTTTGCTTGAGGACAAGCAAAGGTTCAGCTTGGGGGAATTTGATACCTCGCATATTTAGTCTATTTTAGGCCTGTTTTAGTACCAGATTCGTGCCCTAATTCACCAGAATCATGTGCATTTCATCGATATATGTTTAGAATTTGGTACTGCTGAGTGTTTGTTTGTTTTCTGCAGGTTTGGAGCAAAACACACGAAGAAATGGCGATTCAGATGATGAGGTACGACCCTTACCAGGCTTGGTACGGGTCTCACCAGACTTAGCCGTTTTCAGCTCATCACGCCTGGTACGGCCAGGCCGTACCAATTTGGTACGGGCCGTACTTAAAGGCGGCCTGACAGATTCAAATTTTGGCAGAGGCTATTTAAAGCGGGGAACTCTCCAATTTCGACATCTATTCCATTCCAGATCCATTTGAGAGCACAGTAAGAGAGAGAAAGAGAGCTAAGGAGCTAGGAGCAAGAAGGAAGGAAGAGGAAAGAGGCGAAACTCGACGGATCTAGCTTCCTCCTCTCGATCCCTTCGATCCATGGCTATCTCTCTCCCTTTTATTGTATTTTTAGATCTGATTATGTGCTGTGAGTAGTTCTTTTAGTTTCTAGGGTTAGAGATTGATTCTTGATTTGTTTTGACTTTCTTTGACTTGTATCTTGTATGAACTCTTTAGTTTGATTGATTGTGATTTCTTTGTATCTTTGCTTTGCTTGCTGTGATTGTTGTATGATGTGCCTCTAGGTTTAGATCGAACCTATCAAGGTCATGTGATCATCTCAATCTCTCATCCAATCAATGCTTAGGGTAGAATAGTTCGAATTGAAGCCGAAGGTTGAATTCTCCTCTAATCGACAGATTAGAGGGTGCCTTAGACCTCCAATCAACCAGCTAGGGTAGATCTGTACCAACACACGAGAGTTGAGGTGTAAAACCCTAAAAGGCAATCAATTGCATTCCAACCTAGATCTTGATCCCAACAAACGATGGTTGAGGGTTAGGAACCTTAGGTATGGTCAATTGAACCTTTCTAAAGAGTTTAGCACAAGGTACCAGCAAGGAATGCATCAACTCGAACTGGTAAGCTCTGTTCTGGGAAGCAGTACGGGTCTTACCAGGGTGGTACGGCCTTGCCTTACCAAGTGAAGTACGGCCTAGCCGTACCACTTTGGTACGGCCTACCACTAGAGGCAGATCAGAGATGAAGTCTGAAACCCTGGAAACTCCTTTAATCCTAA